>JASTWL010000113.1:0-500906 GCA_035220575.1 Temnothorax rugatulus
TCCCGATTATCTTTATCTACGCACTGGCGGATCCTATAATTCATTTCCATTGTCTTTATTCGACGCCTCGGACCAAAATATGGTGTTTCACTAGCAGCCGAGGATACTTTAATAACATCGCTAAGACGGTCTGAAGTTAAAAACACGGTCCTGGTGTTTCACAGCAGCCGAGGATACTTTAATAACATCGCAAGACGGTCTGGAGTTAAAAACACGGTCCTTTTGCGCGACGAATAGATAGAAATTGGCCAGTCGTGTCGCTTAATCCCGATTATCTTTATCTACGCACTGGCGGATCCAATAATTCATTCCATTGTCTTTATTCGACGCCTAGGACCAAAATATGGTGTGTCCAAATTACCCAATCGATTGTCCAAATTACCCAATCGATTGTCCAAATTAACCCGTCGATTATCCAAATTACCCCGTCGGTTATCCAAATTACCCCGTCGACCGTCCAAATTACCCCTTCGACCGTCCAAATTACCCCGTCGATTAACCAAGTTACCCCGTCGACGTTCCAAATTACCCCATCGGTTATCCAAATTACCCAATCGGTTGTTCAAATTACACCGTCGATTGTCCAAAATTGCCCAATCGGTTGTCCAAATTACCCCGTCATCGTTCCAAATTATCTCAGAATCAATCCAAATTACCCCAGAATTATTCCAATTTACCCGAGAATCGGTCCAAATTACCCCAGGATGATTTTAATTCACCCCAGAAACATTCCAAATTATCCCAGAATCATTCCAATTTACCCCAAACATTCATTTCGGGTGATGTATGTTTTGAACATTTTAAACTTAAAAACTATTGGACCGAATTTTACCACAAGTATATGAAATAGGGTTAGAATTTTCCGGGGAGTTCTATAGGGTGTGTAGTTTTTTGTTACCGATTTTCTGGAAACCGATTTTTTTAATTCTTTATTTTTTAAATATTAAAAAAATTAAAGAAATCGGTTTCCAGAAAATGTGTTTCACAGTAGCGGAGGATACTTTAATAACATCACAAGACGGTCAGGAGTTAAAACGCGGTCTTCTTGCGCGACGAACAAATAGAAATTGGCCAGTCGTTTAGCATGGCCTCGATTATCTTTATCCACGCACCGGCGGATCCAATAATTCATTCCATTGTCTTTATTCGACGCCTCGGACCAAAATATGGTGTTTCACAGCAGCCGAGGATACTTTAGTAGCATCGCAAGACGGTCCGGAGTTAAAAACACGGTCCTGGTGTTTCACAGCAGCCGAGGATACTTTAATAGCATCGCAAGACGGTCTGGAGTTAAAAACACGGTCCTGGTGTTTCACAGCAGCCGAGGATACTTTAATAGCATCGCAAGACGGTCTGGAGTTAGAAACACGGTCCTGGTGTTTCACAGCAGCCGAGGACACTTTAATAGCATCGCATGACGGTCTGGAGTTAAAAACACGGTCCTGGTGTTTCACAGCAGCCGAGGATACTTTAATAGGATCGCAAGACGGTCTGGAGTTAAAAACACGGTCCTGGTGTTTCACAGCAGCCGAGGATATTGCAGTGATATGCTATGCTTCTGCGACAAGTTCTCGGCTCGTTCGAGGTTTTAAACAATAGTTCTAAACTCCCTGACGATAGTTCCGTACAGTTCTGACCACTGGCTACCTTTAAATAATTATTAACAATTATTAACAGCATATCGCTCGTACTAGAGTGATATGCTATGCTTCTGCGACAAGTTCTCGGCTCGTTCGAGGTTTTAAACAATAGTTCTAAACTCCCTGACGATAGTTCCGTACAGTTCTGACCACTGGCTACCTTTAAATAATTATTAACAATTATTAACAGCATATCGCTCGTACTAGAGTGATATGCTATGCTTCTGCGACAAGTTCTCGGCTCGTTCGAGGTTTTAAACAATAGTTCTAAACTCCCTGACGATAGTTCCGTACAGTTCTGACCACTGGCTACCTTTAAATAATTATTAACAATTATTAACAGCATATCACTCGTACTAGAGTGATATGCTATGCTTCTGCGACAAGTTCTCGGCTCGTTCGAGGTTTTAAACAATAGTTCTAAACTCCCTGACGATAGTTCCGTACAGTTCTGACCACTGGCTACCATTAAATAATTATTAACAATTATTAACAGCATATCGCTCGTACTAGAGTGATATGCTATGCTTCTGCGACAAGTTCTCGGCTCGTTCGAGGTTTTAAACAATAGTTCTAAACTCCCTGACGATAGTTCCGTACAGTTCTGACCACTGGCTACCATTAAATAATTATTAACAATTATTAACAGCATATCGCTCGTACTAGAGTGATATGCTATGCTTCTGCGACAAGTTCTCGGCTCGTTCGAGGTTTTAAACAATAGTTCTAAACTCCCTGACGATAGTTCCGTACAGTTCTGACCACTGGCTACCTTTAAATAATTATTAACAATTATTAACAGCATATCGCTCGTACTAGAGTGATATGCTATGCTTCTGCGACAAGTTCTCGGCTCGTTCGAGGTTTTAAACAATAGTTCTAAACTCCCTGACGATAGTTCCGTACAGTTCTGACCACTGGCTACCATTAAATAATTATTAACAATTATTAACAGCATATCACTCGTACTAGAGTGATATGCTATGCTTCTGCGACAAGTTCTCGGCTCGTTCGAGGTTTTAAACAATAGTTCTAAACTCCCTGACGATAGTTCCGTACAGTTCTGACCACTGGCTACCATTAAATAATTATTAACAATTATTAACAGCATATCGCTCGTACTAGAGTGATATGCTATGCTTCTGCGACAAGTTCTCGGCTCGTTCGAGGTTTTAAACAATAGTTCTAAACTCCCTGACGATAGTTCCGTACAGTTCTGACCACTGGCTACCATTAAATAATTATTAACAATTATTAACAGCATATCGCTCGTACTAGAGTGATATGCTATGCTTCTGCGACAAGTTCTCGGCTCGTTCGAGGTTTTAAACAATAGTTCTAAACTCCCTGACGATAGTTCCGTACAGTTCTGACCACTGGCTACCATTAAATAATTATTAACAATTATTAACAGCATATCGCTCGTACTAGAGTGATATGCTATGCTTCTGCGACAAGTTCTCAGCTCGTTCGAGGTTTTAAACAATAGTTCTAAACTCCCTGACGATAGTTCCGTACAGTTCTGACCACTGGCTACCATTAAATAATTATTAACAATTATTATCAGCATATCGCTCGTACTAGAGTGATATGCTATGCTTCTGCGACAAGTTCTCGGCTCGTTCGAGGTTTTAAACAATAGTTCTAAACTCCCTGATTTGTCAGCCCTGACAGTGGGCAGTGATTTTTTATACCGAGAGGCTCGTTTGCTATCCTTCAGTGGAAAATTGGCGAAGATTCCGGTCCATATTAAGATATTAGCGTAAGAATAACCCAAAGGGACCTAGCCCAGCCTTCTCAGGGGGGCGCCGGACAGTGGGCAGTGATTTTTTATACCGAGAGGCTCGTTTGCTATCCTTCAGTGGAAAATTGGCGAAGATTCCGGTCCATATTAAGATATTAGCGTAAGAATAACCCAAAGGGACCTAGCCCAGCCTTCTCAGGGGGGCGCCGGACAGTGGGCAGTGATTTTTTATACCGAGAGGCTCGTTTGCTATCCTTCAGTGGAAAATTGGCGAAGATTCCGGTCCATATTAAGATATTAGCGTAAGAATAACCCAAAGGGACCTAGCCCAGCCTTCTCAGGGGGGCGCCGGACAGTGGGCAGTGATTTTTTATACCGAGAGGCTCGTTTGCTATCCTTCAGTGGAAAATTGGCGAAGATTCCGGTCCATATTAAGATATTAGCGTAAGAATAACCCAAAGGAACCTAGCCCAGCCTTCTCAGGGGGGCGCCGGACAGTGGGCAGTGATTTTTTATACCGAGAGGCTCGTTTGCTATCCTTCAGTGGAAAATTGGCGAAGATTCCGGTCCATATTAAGATATTAGCGTAAGAATAACCCAAAGGAACCTAGCCCAGCCTTCTCAGGGGGGCGCCGGACAGTGGGCAGTGATTTTTTATACCGAGAGGCTCGTTTGCTATCCTTCAGTGGAAAATTGGCGAAGATTCCGGTCCATATTAAGATATTAGCGTAAGAATAACCCAAAGGAACCTAGCCCAGCCTTCTCAGGGGGGCGCCGGACAGTGGGCAGTGATTTTTTATACCGAGAGGCTCGTTTGCTATCCTTCAGTGGAAAATTGGCGAAGATTCCGGTCCATATTAAGATATTAGCGTAAGAATAACCCAAAGGAACCTAGCCCAGCCTTCTCAGGGGGGCGCCGGGCAGTGGGCAGTGATTTTTTATACCTAAGAGGCTCGTTTGCTATCCTTCAGTGGAAAATTGGCGAAGATTCCGGCGAGGGAACTCGGCTGTGAAAGCAATAATGACAATTTAACGGGAATTTCTTTAGCAACTTATCAATAAAAATCCATTGAGGGATAGTGAAAACAAGGTCCCTCATTTCTTTAGCAACTTATCAATAAAAATCCATTGAGGGATAGTGAAAACGAGGTCCCTCGATATCGGGAATCATTCACCGCTGTCCGTATTCCCTCCGTACGTACGGGCTGTGCCGGGGGCCTCGTTTTCGTTCGGGTTAGGCTGTGAAAGCAATAATGACAATTAAACGGAAACTTCTTTAGCAACTTATCAATAAAAATCCATTGAGGGATAGTGAAAACGAGGTCCCTCGATATCGGGAATCATTCACCGCTGTCCGTATTCCCTCCGTACGTACGGGCTGTGCCGGGAGCCTCGTTTTCGTTCGGGTTAGGCTGTGAAAGCAATAATGACAATTTAACGGGAATTTCTTTAGCAACTTATCAATAAAAATCCATTGAGGGATAGTGAAAACGAGGTCCCTCATTTCTTTAGCAACTCATCAATAAAAATCCATTGAGGGATAGTGAAAACGAAGTCCCTCGATATCGGGAATCATTCACCGCTGTCCGTATTCCCTCCGTACGTACGGGCTGTGCCGGGGGACTCGTTTTCGTTCGGGTTAGGCTGTGAAAGCAATAATGACAATTTAACGGGAACTTCTTTAGCAACTTATCAATAAAATCCATTGAGGGATAGTGAAAACGAGGTCCCTCGATATCGGGAATCATTCACCGCTGTCCGTATTCCCTCCGTACGTACGGGCTGTGCCGGGGGCCTCGTTTTCGTTCGGGTTAGGCTGTGAAAGCAATAATGACAATTTAACGGGAACTTCTTTAGCAACTTATCAATACAAATCCATTGAGAGATAGTGAAAAGAGGTCTCTCGATATCGGGAATCATTCACAGCTGTCCGTATTCCCTCCGTACGTACGGGCTGTGCCGGGGGCCTCGTTTTCGTTCGGGTTAGGCTGTGAAAGCAATAATGACAATTTAACGGGAATTTTTAGCAATTTATCAATACAAATCCATTGGAGAGATAGTGAAAAGAGGTCTCTCGATATCGGGAATCATTCACCGCTGTCCGTATTCCCTCCGAACGTACGGGCTGTGCCGGGGGCCTCGTTTTCGTTCGGGTTAGGCTGTGAAAGCAATAATGACAATTTAACGGGAACTTCTTTAGCAACTTATCAATACAAATCCATTGAGAGATAGTGAAAACGAGGTCTCTCGATATCGGGAATCATTCACCGCTGTCCGTATTCCCTCCGTACGTACGGGCTCTGCCGGGAGCCTCGTTTTCGTTCGGGTTAGGCTGTGAAAGCAATAATGACAATTTAACGGGAATTTCTTTAGCAACTTATCAATAAAAATCCATTGAGGGATAGTGAAAACGAGGTCCCTCATTTCTTTAGCAACTCATCAATAAAAATCCATTGAGGGATAGTGAAAACGAAGTCCCTCGATATCGGGAATCATTCACCGCTGTCCGTATTCCCTCCGTACGTACGGGCTGTGCCGGGGGACTCGTTTTCGTTCGGGTTAGGCTGTGAAAGCAATAATGACGATTTAACGGGAACTTCTTTAGCAACTTATCAATAAAAATCCATTGAGGGATAGTGAAAACGAGGTCCCTCGATATCGGGAATCATTCACCGCTGTCCGTATTCCCTCCGTACGTACGGGCTGTGCCGGGGGCCTCGTTTTCGTTCGGGTTAGGCTGTGAAAGCAATAATGACAATTTAACGGGAATTTCTTTAGCAACTTATCAATAAAAATCCATTGAGGGATAGTGAAAACGAGGTCCTTCGATATCGGGAATCATTCACCGCTGTCCGTATTCCCTCCGTACGTACGGGCTGTGCCGGGGGCCTCGTTTTCGTTCGGGTTAGGCTGTGAAAGCAATAATGACAATTTAACGGGAATTTCTTTAGCAACTTATCAATAAAAATCCATTGAGGGATAGTGAAAACGAGGTCCCTCGATATCGGGAATCATTCACCGCTGTCCGTATTCCCTCCGTACGTACGGGCTGTGCCGGGGGCCTCGTTTTCGTTCGGGTTAGGCTGTGAAAGCAATAATGACAATTTAACGGGAATTTCTTTAGCAACTTATCAATAAAAATCCATTGAGGGATAGTGAAAACGAGGTCCCTCGATATCGGGAATCATTCACCGCTGTCCGTATTAACTCCGTACGTACGGGCTGTGCCGGGGGCCTCGTTTTCGTTCGGGTTAGGCTGTGAAAGCAATAATGACAATTTAACGGGAATTTTTAGCAATTTATCAATACAAATCCATTGGAGAGATAGTGAAAAGAGGTCTCTCGATATCGGGAATCATTCACCGCTGTCCGTATTCCCTCCGTACGTACGGGCTGTGCCGGAGGCCTCGTTTTCGTTCGGGTTAGGCTGTGAAAGCAATAATGACAACTTAACGGGAATTTCTTTAGCAACTTATCAATAAAAATCCATTGAGGGATAGTGAAAACAAGGTCCCTCATTTCTTTAGCAACTTATCAATAAAAATCCATTGAGGAATAGTGAAAACGAGGTCCCTCGATATCGGGAATCATTTACCGCTGTCCGTATTCCCTTCGTACGTACGGGCTGTGCCGGGGGCCTCGTTTTCGTTCGGGTTAGGCTGTGAAAGCAATAATGACAATTTAACGGGAATTTCTTTAGCAACTTATCAATAAAAATCCATTGAGGGATAGTGAAAACAAGGTCCCTCATTTCTTTAGCAACTTATCAATAAAAATCCATTGAGGGAATAGTGAAAACGAGGTCCCTCGATATCGGGAATCATTCACCGCTGTCCGTATTCCCTCCATATGTACGGGCTGTGCCGGGGGCCTCGTTTTCGTTCGGGTTAGGCTGTGAAAGCAATAATGACAATTTAACGGGAATTTTTAGCAATTTATCAATACAAATCCATTGGAGAGATAGTGAAAACAGGTCTCTCGATATCGGGAATCATTCACCGCTGTCCGTATTCCCTCCGTATGTACGGGCTGTGCCGGGGGCCTCGTTTTCGTTCGGGTTAGGCTGTGAAAGCAATAATGACAATTTAACGGGAATTTTTAGCAACTTATCAATACAAATCCATTGGAGAGATAGTGAAAACGAGGTCTCTCGATATCGGGAATCATTCACCGCTGTCCGTATTCCCTCCGTAACGTACGGCTGTGCCGGGGGCCTCGTTTTCGTTCGGGTTAGGCTGTGAAAGCAATAATGACAATTTAACGGGAATTTTTAGCAACTTATCAATACAAATCCATTGAGAGATAGTGAAAAGAGGTCTCTCGATATCGGGAATCATTCACAGCTGTCCGTATTCCCTCCGTACGTACGGGCTGTGCCGGGGGCCTCGTTTTCGTTCGGGTTAGGCTGTGAAAGCAATAATGACAATTTAACGGGAATTTTTAGCAATTTATCAATACAAATCCATTGGAGAGATAGTGAAAAGAGGTCTCTCGATATCGGGAATCATTCACCGCTGTCCGTATTCCCTCCGACGTACGGGCTGTGCCGGGGGCCTCGTTTTCGTTCGGGTTAGGCTGTGAAAGCAATAATGACAATTTAACGGGAATTTTTAGCAACTTATCAATACAAATCCATTGAGAGATAGTGAAAAGAGGTCTCTCGATATCGGGAATCATTCACAGCTGTCCGTATTCCCTCCGTACGTACGGGCTGTGCCGGGGGCCTCGTTTTCGTTCGGGTTAGGCTGTGAAAGCAATAATGACAATTTAACGGGAATTTTTAGCAATTTATTAATACAAATCCATTGGAGAGATAGTGAAAAGAGGTCTCTCGATATCGGGAATCATTCACCGCTGTCCGTATTCCCTCCAAACGTACGGGCTGTGCCGGGGGCCTCGTTTTCGTTCGGGTTAGGCTGTGAAAGCAATAATGACAATTTAACGGGAATTTTTAGCAATTATCAATACAAATCCATTGAGAGATAGTGAAAACGAGGTCCTCTCGATATCGGGAATCATTCACCGCTGTCCGTATTCCCTCCGTACGTACGGGCTGTGCCGGGGGCCTCGTTTTCGTTCGGGTTAGGCTGTGAAAGCAATAATGACAATTTAACGGGAATTTTTAGCAACTTATCAATAAAAATCCATTGAGGGATAGTGAAAACGAGGTCCCTCGATATCGGGAATCATTCACCGCTGTCCGTATTCCCTCCGTACGTACGGGCTGTGCCGGGGGCCTCGTTTTCGTTCGGGTTAGGCTGTGAAAGCAATAATGACAATTTAACGGGAATTTTTAGCAATTTATCAATACAAATCCATTGGAGAGATAGTGAAAAGAGGTCTCTCGATATCGGGAATCATTCACCGCTGTCCGTATTCCCTCCGTACGTACGGGCTGTGCCGGGGGCCTCGTTTTCGTTCGGGTTAGGCTGTGAAAGCAATAATGACAATTTAACGGGAATTTTTAGCAATTTATCAATACAAATCCATTGGAGAGATAGTGAA
Source organism: Temnothorax rugatulus (assembly GCA_035220575.1). Taxonomy (NCBI): domain Eukaryota; kingdom Metazoa; phylum Arthropoda; class Insecta; order Hymenoptera; family Formicidae; genus Temnothorax; species Temnothorax rugatulus. The sequence goes on from JASTWL010000113.1 coordinate 8,890, forward strand.
AAGAGGTCTCTCGATATCGGGAATCATTCACCGCTGTCCGTATTCCCTCCGTACGTACGGGCTGTGCCGGGGGCCTCGTTTTCGTTCGGGTTAGGCTGTGAAAGCAATAATGACAATTTAACGGGAATTTTTAGCAATTTATCAATACAAATCCATTGGAGAGATAGTGAAAACGAGGTCTCTCGATATCGGGAATCATTCACCGCTGTCCGTATTCCCTCCGTACGTACGGGCTGTGCCGGGGGCCTCGTTTTCGTTCGGGTTAGGCTGTGAAAGCAATAATGACAATTTAACGGGAATTTTTAGCAATTTATCAATACAAATCCATTGGAGAGATAGTGAAAAGAGGTCTCTCGATATCGGGAATCATTCACCGCTGTCCGTATTCCCTCCGTACGTACGGGCTGTGCCGGGGGCCTCGTTTTCGTTCGGGTTAGGCTGTGAAAGCAATAATGACAATTTAACGGGAATTTTTAGCAACTTATCAATACAAATCCATTGAGAGATAGTGAAAACGAGGTCTCTCGATATCGGGAATCATTCACCGCTGTCCGTATTCCCTCCGTACGTACGGGCTGTGCCGGGGGCCTCGTTTTCGTTCGGGTTAGGCTGTGAAAGCAATAATGACAATTTAACGGGAACTTCTTTAGCAACTTATCAATAAAAATCCATTGAGGGATAGTGAAAACGAGGTCCCTCGATATCGGGAATCATTCACCGCTGTCCGTATTCCCTCCGTACGTACGGGCTGTGCCGGGGGCCTCGTTTTCGTTCGGGTTAGGCTGTGAAAGCAATAATGACAATTTAACGGGAATTTTTAGCAACTTATCAATACAAATCCATTGAGAGATAGTGAAAACGAGGTCCCTCGATATCGGGAATCATTCACCGCTGTCCGTATTCCCTCCGTACGTACGGGCTGTGCCGGGGGCCTCGTTTTCGTTCGGGTTAGGCTGTGAAAGCAATAATGACAATTTAACGGGAATTTTTAGCAACTTATCAATACAAATCCATTGAGAGATAGTGAAAACGAGGTCTCTCGATATCGGGAATCATTCACCGCTGTCCGTATTCCCTCCGTACGTACGGGCTGTGCCGGGGGCCTCGTTTTCGTTCGGGTTAGGCTGTGAAAGCAATAATGACAATTTAACGGGAATTTTTAGCAAATTATCAATACAATCCATTGGAAGATAGTGAAAACAGGTCTCTCGATATCGGGAATCATCACACGCTGTCCGTATTCCCTCCGTACGTACGGGCTGTGCCGGGAGCCTCGTTTTCGTTCGGGTTAGGCTGTGAAAGCAATAATGACAGTTTAACGGGAATTTTTAGCAACTTATCAATACAAATCCATTGAGGGATAGTGAAAACGAGGTCTCTCGATATCGGGAATCATTCACCGCTGTCCGTATTCCCTCCGTACGTACGGGCTGTGCCGGGGGCCTCGTTTTCGTTCGGGTTAGGCTGTGAAAGCAATAATGACAATTTAACGGGAATTTCTTTAGCAACTTATCAATAAAAATCCATTGAGGGATAGTGAAAACGAGGTCCCTCATTTCTTTAGCAACTATCAATAAAAATCCATTGAGGGATAGTGAAAACGAGTCCCTCGATATCGGGAATCATTCACCGCTTGTCCGTATTCCCTCCGTACGTACGGGCTGTGCCGGGGGCCTCGTTTTCGTTCGGGTTAGGCTGTGAAAGCAATAATGACAATTTAACGGGAATTCTTTAGCAACTTATCAATACAAATCCATTGAGAGATAGTGAAAACGAGGTCTCCTCGATATCGGGAATCATTCACCGCTGTCCGTATTCCCTCCGTACGTACGGGCTGTGCCGGGGGCCTCGTTTTCGTTCGGGTTAGGCTGTGAAAGCAATAATGACAATTTAACGGGAATTTTTAGCAACTTATCAATACAAATCCATTGAGGAGATAGTGAAAACGAGGTCTCTCGATATCGGGAATCATTCACCGCTGTCCGTATTCCCTCCGTACGTACGGGCTGTGCCGGGGGCCTCGTTTTCGTTCGGGTTAGGCTGTGAAAGCAATAATGACAATTTAACGGGAATTTTTAGCAACTTATCAATACAAATCCATTGAGAGATAGTGAAAACGAGGTCTCTCGATATCGGGAATCATTCACCGCTGTCCGTATTCCCTCCGTACGTACGGGCTGTGCCGGGGGCCTCGTTTTCGTTCGGGTTAGGCTGTGAAAGCAATAATGACAATTTAACGGGAACTTCTTTAGCAACTTATCAATAAAAATCCATTGAGGGATAGTGAAAACGAGGTCCCTCGATATCGGGAATCATTCACCGCTGTCCGTATTCCCTCCGTACGTACGGGCTGTGCCGGGGGCCTCGTTTTCGTTCGGGTTAGGCTGTGAAAGCAATAATGACAATTTAACGGGAATTTTTAGCAATTTATCAATACAAATCCATTGGAGAGATAGTGAAAACGAGGTCTCTCGATATCGGGAATCATTCACCGCTGTCCGTATTCCCTCCGTACGTACGGGCTGTGCCGGGGGCCTCGTTTTCGTTCGGGTTAGGCTGTGAAAGCAATAATGACAATTTAACGGGAATTTCTTTAGCAACTTATCAATAAAAATCCATTGAGGGATAGTGAAAACGAGGTCCCTCATTTCTTTAGCAACTTATCAATAAAAATCCATTGAGGGATAGTGAAAACGAGGTCCCTCGATATCGGGAATCATTCACCGCTGTCCGTATTCCCTCCGTACGTACGGGCTGTGCCGGGGGCCTCGTTTTCGTTCGGGTTAGGCTGTGAAAGCAATAATGACAATTTAACGGGAATTTCTTTAGCAACTTATCAATAAAAATCCATTGAGGGATAGTGAAAACGAGGTCCCTCATTTCTTTAGCAACTTATCAATAAAAATCCATTGAGGGATAGTGAAAACGAGGTCCCTCGATATCGGGAATCATTCACCGCTGTCCGTATTCCCTCCGTACGTACGGGCTGTGCCGGGGGCCTCGTTTTCGTTCGGGTTAGGCTGTGAAAGCAATAATGACAATTTAACGGGAACTTCTTTAGCAACTTATCAATAAAAATCCATTGAGAGATAGTGAAAACGAGGTCTCTCGATATCGGGAATCATTCACCGCTGTCCGTATTCCCTCCGTACGTACGGGCTGTGCCGGGGGCCTCGTTTTCGTTCGGGTTAGGCTGTGAAAGCAATAATGACAATTTAACGGGAATTTCTTTAGCAACTTATCAATAAAAATCCATTGAGGGATAGTGAAAACGAGGTCCCTCATTTCTTTAGCAACTTATCAATAAAAATCCATTGAGGGATAGTGAAAACGAGGTCCCTCGATATCGGGAATCATTCACCGCTGTCCGTATTCCCTCCGTACGTACGGGCTGTGCCGGGGGCCTCGTTTTCGTTCGGGTTAGGCTGTGAAAGCAATAATGACAATTTAACGGGAATTTCTTTAGCAACTTATCAATAAAAATCCATTGAGGGATAGTGAAAACGAGGTCCCTCGATATCGGGAATCATTCACCGCTGTCCGTATTCCCTCCGTACGTACGGGCTGTGCCGGGGGCCTCGTTTTCGTTCGGGTTAGGCTGTGAAAGCAATAATGACAATTTAACGGGAATTTCTTTAGCAACTTATCAATAAAAATCCATTGAGGGATAGTGAAAACGAGGTCCCTCGATATCGGGAATCATTCACCGCTGTCCGTATTCCCTCCGTACGTACGGGCTGTGCCGGGGGCCTCGTTTTCGTTCGGGTTAGGCTGTGAAAGCAATAATGACAATTTAACGGGAATTTTTAGCAATTTATCAATACAAATCCATTGGAGAGATAGTGAAAACAGGTCTCTCGATATCGGGAATCATTCACCGCTGTCCGTATTCCCTCCGTACGTACGGGCTGTGCCGGGGGCCTCGTTTTCGTTCGGGTTAGGCTGTGAAAGCAATAATGACAATTTAACGGGAATTTTTAGCAACTTATCAATACAAATCCATTGAGAGATAGTGAAAACGAGGTCTCTCGATATCGGGAATCATTCACCGCTGTCCGTATTCCCTCCGTACGTACGGGCTGTGCCGGGGGCCTCGTTTTCGTTCGGGTTAGGCTGTGAAAGCAATAATGACAATTTAACGGGAACTTCTTTAGCAACTTATCAATAAAAATCCATTGAGGGATAGTGAAAACGAGGTCCCTCGATATCGGGAATCATTCACCGCTGTCCGTATTCCCTCCGTACGTACGGGCTGTGCCGGGGGCCTCGTTTTCGTTCGGGTTAGGCTGTGAAAGCAATAATGACAATTTAACGGGAATTTTTAGCAATTTATCAATACAAATCCATTGGAGAGATAGTGAAAAGAGGTCTCTCGATATCGGGAATCATTCACCGCTGTCCGTATTCCCTCCGAACGTACGGGCTGTGCCGGGGGCCTCGTTTTCGTTCGGGTTAGGCTGTGAAAGCAATAATGACAATTTAACGGGAATTTTTAGCAATTTATCAATACAAATCCATTGGAGAGATAGTGAAAACAGGTCTCTCGATATCGGGAATCATTCACCGCTGTCCGTATTCCCTCCGTCGGGCTGTGCCGGGCTCGTTTTCGTTCGGGTTAGGCTGTGAAAGCAATAATAACAATTTAACGGGAATTTTTAGCAACTTATCAATACAAATCCATTGAGAGATAGTGAAAACAGGTCTCTCGATATCGGGAATCATTCACAGCTGTCCGTATTCCCTCCGTACGTACGGGCTGTGCCGGGGACTCGTTTTCGTTCGGGTTAGGCTGTGAAAGCAATAATGACAATTTAACGGGAACTTCTTTAGCAACTTATCAATAAAAATCCATTGAGGGATAGTGAAAACGAGGTCCCTCGATATCGGGAATCATTCACCGCTGTCCGTATTCCCTCCGTACGTACGGGCTGTGCCGGGGGCCTCGTTTTCGTTCGGCTTAGGCTGTGAAAGCAATAATGACAATTTAACGGGAATTTCTTTAGCAACTTATCAATAAAAATCTATTGAGGGATAGTGAGAACGAGGTCCCTCATTTCTTTAGCAACTTATCAATAAAAATCCATTGAGGGATAGTGAAAACGAGGTCCCTCCATATCGGGAATCATTCACAGCTGTCCGTATTCCCTCCGTGCGTACGGGCTGTGCCGGGGGCCTCGTTTTCGTTCGGGTTAGGCTGTGAAAGCAATAATGACAATTTAACGGGAATTTTTAGCAATTTATCAATACAATCATTGGAGAGATAGTGAAAAGAGGTCTCTCGATATCGGGAATCATTCACAGCTGTCCGTATTCCCTCCGTGCGTACGGGCTGTGCCGGGGGCCTCGTTTTCGTTCGGGTTAGGCTGTGAAAGCAATAATGACAATTTAACGGGAATTTCTTTAGCAACTTATCAATAAAAATCCATTGAGGGATAGTGAAAACGAGGTCCCTCATTTCTTTAGCAACTTATCAATAAAAATCCATGAGGGATAGTGAAAACGAGGTCCCTCGATATCGGGAATCATTCACCGCTGTCCGTATCCCTTCCGTACGTACGGGCTGTGCCGGGGGCCTCGTTTTCGTTCGGGTTAGGCTGTGAAAGCAATAATGACAATTTAACGGGAATTCTTTAGCAACTTTATCAATAAAAATCCATTGAGAGATAGTGAAAACGAGGTCTCTCGATATCGGGAATCATTCACCGCTGTCCGTATTCCCTCCGTACGTACGGGCTGTGCCGGGGCCTCGTTTTCGTTCGGGTTAGGCTGTGAAAGCAATAATGACAATTTAACGGGAATTTTTAGCAACTTATCAATACAAATCCATTGAGAGATAGTGAAAACGAGGTCTCTCGATATCGGGAATCATTCACCGCTGTCCGTATTCCCTCCGTACGTACGGGCTGTGCCGGGGGCCTCGTTTTCGTTCGGGTTAGGCTGTGAAAGCAATAATGACAATTTAACGGGAATTTTTAGCAACTTATCAATACAAATCCATTGAGAGGATAGTGAAAACGAGGTCTCTCGATATCGGGAATCATTCACCGCTGTCCGTATTCCCTCCGTACGTACGGGCTGTGCCGGGGGCCTCGTTTTCGTTCGGGTTAGGCTGTGAAAGCAATAATGACAATTTAACGGGAATTTCTTTAGCAACTTATCAATAAAAATCCATTGAGGGATAGTGAAAACGAGGTCCCTCGATATCGGGAATCATTCACCGCTGTCCGTATTCCCTCCGTACGTACGGGCTGTGCCGGGGGCCTCGTTTTCGTTCGGGTTAGGCTGTGAAAGCAATAATGACAATTTATCGGGAACTTCTTTAGCAACTTATCAATAAAAATCCATTGAGGGATAGTGAAAACGAGGTCCCTCGATATCGGGAATCATTCACCGCTGTCCGTATTCCCTCCGAACGTACGGGCTGTGCCGGGGGCCTCGTTTTCGTTCGGGTTAGGCTGTGAAAGCAATAATGACAATTTAACGGGAATTTTTAGCAATTTATCAATACAAATCCATTGGAGAGATAGTGAAAAGAGGTCTCTCGATATCGGGAATCATTCACCGCTGTCCGTATTCCCTCCGTACGTACGGGCTGTGCCGGGGGCCTCGTTTTCGTTCGGGTTAGGCTGTGAAAGCAATAATGACAATTTAACGGGAATTTTTAGCAACTTATCAATAAAAATCCATTGAGGGATAGTGAAAACGAGGTCCCTCGATATCGGGAATCATTCACCGCTGTCCGTATTCCCTCCGAACGTACGGGCTGTGCCGGGGGCCTCGTTTTCTTTCGGGTTAGGCTGTGAAAGCAATAATGACAATTTAACGGGAATTTCTTAGCAACTTATCAATAAAAATCCATTGAGGGATAGTGAAAACGAGGTCCCTCGATATCGGGAATCATTCACCGCTGTCCGTATTCCCTCCGTACGTACGGGCTGTGCCGGGGGCCTCGTTTTCGTTCGGGTTAGGCTGTGAAAGCAATAATGACAATTTAACGGGAATTTCTTTAGCAACTTATCAATAAAAATCTATTGAGGGATAGTGAAAACGAGGTCCCTCATTTCTTTAGCAACTTATCAATAAAAATCCATTGAGGGATAGTGAAAACGAGGTCCCTCGATATCGGGAATCATTCACCGCTGTCCGTATTCCCTCCGTACGTACGGGCTGTGCCGGGGGCCTCGTTTTCGTTCGGGTTAGGATGTGAAAGCAATAATGACAATTTAACGGGAATTTTTAGCAATTTATCAATACAAATCCATTGGAGAGATAGTGAAAAGAGGTCTCTCGATATCGGGAATCATTCACCGCTGTCCGTATTCCCTCCGAACGTACGGGCTGTGCCGGGGGCCTCGTTTTCGTTCGGGTTAGGCTGTGAAAACAATAATGACAATTTAACGGGAATTTTTAGCAATTTATCAATACAAATCCATTGAGAGATAGTGAAAACGAGGTCCCTCATTTCTTTAGCAACTTATCAATAAAAATCCATTGAGGGATAGTGAAAACGAGGTCCCTCATTTCTTTAGCAACTCATCAATAAAAATCCATTGAGGGATAGTGAAAACGAAGTCCCTCGATATCGGGAATCATTCACCGCTGTCCGTATTCCCTCCGTACGTACGGGCTGTGCCGGGGGCCTCGTTTTCGTTCGGGTTAGGCTGTGAAAGCAATAATGACAAATAACGGGAATTTTTAGCAATTTATGAATACAAATCCATTGGAGAGATAGTGAAAAGAGGTCTCTCGATATCGGGAATCATTCACAGATGTCCGTATTCCCTCCGAACGTACGGGCTGTGCCGGGGGCCTCGTTTTCGTTCGGGTTAGGCTGTGAAAGCAATAATGACAATTTAACGGGAATTTTTAGCAATTTATCAATACAAATCCATTGGAGAGATAGTGAAAAGAGGTCTCTCGATATCGGGAATCATTCACCGCTGTCCGTATTCCCTCCGAACGTACGGGCTGTGCCGGGGGCCTCGTTTTCGTTCGGGTTAGGCTGTGAAAGCAATAATGACAATTTAACGGGAATTTTTAGCAACTTATCAATACAAATCCATTGAGAGATAGTGAAAACAGGTCTCTCGATATCGGGAATCATTCACCGCTGTCCGTAAAAATCCATTGAGGGATAGTGAAAACGAGGTCCCTCATTTCTTTAGCAACTCATCAATAAAAATCCATTGAGGGATAGTGAAAACGAAGTCCCTCGATATCGGGAATCATTCACCGCTGTCCGTATTCCCTCCGTACGTACGGGCTGTGCCTAGGCCCTCGTTTTCGTTCGGGTTAGGCTGTGAAAGCAATAATGACAATTTAACGGGAATTTCTTTAGCAACTTATCAATAAAAATCCATTGAGGGATAGTGAAAACGAGGTCCCTCGATATCGGGAATCATTCACCGCTGTCCGTATTCCCTCCGTACGTACGGGCTGTGCCGGGGGCCTCGTTTTCGTTCGGGTTAGGCTGGGAAAGCAATAATGACAATTTAACGGGAATTTCTTTAGCAACTTATCAATAAAAATCCATTGAGGAATAGTTAAAACGAGGTCCCTCATTTCTTTAGCAACTTATCAATAAAAATCCATTGAGGGATAGTGAAAACGAGGTCCCTCATTTCTTTAGCAACTCATCAATAAAAATCCATTGAGGGATAGTGAAAACGAAGTCCCTCGATATCGGGAATCATTCACCGCTGTCCGTATTCCCTCCGTACGTACGGGCTGTGCCGGGGGCCTCGTTTTCGTTCGGGTTAGGCTGTGAAAGCAATAATGACAATTTAACTACCCCTATTTCATATACTTGTGACAAAAATTCGGTCCAATAGTTTTTAAGTTATTAACGTTCAAAAATACACCACCGTAAGAATTTTATATATTAGTATAGATATTCCTTTATTTATTCCTTTATTTATTCCTTCATTCCTTCATTCCTTCATTCCTTCATTCCTGTATTCCTTTATTCCTTTATTTATTTATTTATTTATTTATTTATTAACTCCCCCTCCGGGAAAGATGTAGTTCTACGTCAAAACTACACACCCTATAGCACTCCCCGGAAAATTCTACTCCTATTTCATATACTTGTGGTAAAAATTCGGTCCAATAGTTTTTAAGTTATTAACGTTCAAAAATACATTTCGGGTGAGGTATGTTTGAACGTTTTTAACTCAACTATTGTACCGAATTTTTACCACAAGTATATGAAATAAAAGTAGAATTTTCCGGGGAGTGCTATAGGGTGTATAGTTTTTCGTTATCTATTTTCTGGAAACCGATTTCTTTAATTTTTTTAATAATTAAAAAATAAAGATTTAAAAAATCGTTTTCCAGAAAATCGGTAACAAAAAACTACACACCCAATAGCACTCCCCGGAAAATTCTACCCCCATTTCATATACTTGTGGCAAAAATTCGGTCCAATAGTTTTTAAGTTATTAACGTTCAAAAATACATTTCGGGTGAGGTATGTTTGAACGTTTTTAACTCAACTATTGGACCGAATTTTTACCACATATGAAATAGAGGTAGAATTTTCCGGGGAGTGCTATAAGGTATATAGTTTTTCGTTATCTATTTTCTGGAAACCGATTTCTTTAATTTTTTTAATATTCAAAAAATAAAGAATTAAAAAAATCGTTTTCCAGAAAATCGGTAACAAAAAACTACACACCCAATAGCACTCCCCGGAAAATTCTACCCCTATTTCATATACTTGTGGCAAAAATTCGGTCCAATAGTTTTTAAGTTAAAAACGTTCAAACATACATTTCGGGTGATGTATGTTTTGAACGTTTTTAACTTAAAAACTATTGGACCGAATTGTTACCACAAGTATATGAAATAGGGTTAGAATTTTCCGGGGAGTGCTATAGGGTGTGTAGTTTTTTGTTACCGATTTTCTGGAAACCGATTTTTTTAATTCTTTATTTTTTAAATATTAAAAAAATTAAAGAAATCGGTTTCCAGAAAATGTGTTTCACAGTAGCGGAGGATACTTTAATAACATCACAAGACGGTCAGGAGTTAAAACGCGGTCTTCTTGCGCGACGAACAAATAGAAATTGGCCAGTCGTTTAGCTTGGCCTCGATTATCTTTATCCACGCACCGGCGGATCCAATAATTCATTCCATTGTCTTTATTCGACGCCTCGGACCAAAATATGGTGTTTCACAGCAGCCGAGGATACTTTAATAACATCGCAAGACGGTCTGGAGTTAAAAACACGGTCCTTTTGCGCGACGAATAGATCGAAATTGGCCAGTCGTGTCGCTTGATCCCGATTATCTTTATCTACGCACTGGCGGATCCAATAATTCATTCCATTGTCTTTATTCGACACCTCGGACCAAAAATTTTAGAGCAACCACCTATAATAGTTAAATGTTATTTATATATTTTGCACGTTGTTTAGGTATGATTAGTTTGGAATTTTATCGTTAAACAAACATCTAGAGTCTGGAAATACACTGATTTTGCCATTATTGTCGATAATAAATACGAAATAATGATTCTCAAATATCACATTTCAGAGCAACCACCTATAACAGTTAAATGTTACTTATATACCTTGCACGTCGTTTAGGTATGATTAGTTTGATATTTTATCGTTAAATAAACATTTAGGGTCTGGAAATATACTGACTTTGCCATTATACTGCCGGTATTAAACACGAAATAACGATTCTTAAATATCACATTTTAGAGCAACCGCCTATAATAGTTAAATGTTCTACACCTAAATTTAAGAGTTGACACTTAACTTTGATGGCAAACACTAAACTTACGCCCAAATTCGAGTGTCAACTCGCATAAGTTTAGTGTTAACACTTAACTTTGGGTGTTATCCATCGAAGTGTGTGTTGAGTGTACTTTTTCATAAGGGCATGGTATACGATCACACGAATTACTGTCACAATAATAATCTAAACATGTCCTAAAATGAAGAAAATGAAAACCTGAATCCTGAAGTGATGTTGCAGGACGACGAAGATAGAAATTTTGATGATTTGTTAATAAATATTGTGAAACAATATCCACACCTGTACGACAGTGATGGTTGTAAAGATTATCGCGATGTGATAAAAAAAAAAGAGAACTCTTGGGTAGAGATATCTAAAATTTTGGCCACGTCTCGTAAGTTTTGTTTTTAAATGTTTAACAATATTAACAATGAGCTATTCAATTCATTAACATGCATTTATAAAAAGTAACGGTAACGGTAACCACGTTACAAGTAACTGTATTTAACATATATTTCAGCGGATGTTTGCTGCAATCGGTGGACTCGTTTGAGAGAATCCCAGGTAGCAAGCACATGTCATTTTGACGTCAAATACTAGTCATGTTTGTACAAATGACGTCAAATGACCAAAAAACGACTATGTCTTTAAAAATGACATTATACTGACGTTATTCCATAACGTCATTATGACGTCTATTTTTAGTCATTTTTGGTCTATGACATCGGCGACTAATAATGGACGTTTATAAGACGTCATTTCTTAGACCATCTAAAGACGTCATTTTAAAGACGTCTTAAAGTCGTCCAAATAAGGTCTTTTTGTAATATAACTATTTTTACTTCTTAATATTGTATAATAAAGTAATAATAAAATGAAAACCACAAAATTAACTATAATATGTTTGTTTCGCAACTTTATGATTAAAGTGGCGAATTTATGGTATAAGTGGATGTAGTTGCGTGTGATTATAGTTTTATAATAACTATTTCATGCAGTGTTATAACTATCAAGAAGATTATCATTACAAGATTTTAGAACACGTTAAAGATGTACCTGTTATAGACAAGTACAGTTAATAAGGAAGCATCAGGATGAGCAGATCGTCACTGTCCACTGGATCATCGAAGTCAAGCAACACGGGCACGGTACTGTACTAGGATGGGTGACCGCCTTGAGAGCATGTAACGAAACCAGTTAAAGAGGCTTTTTTTTTTTTTTTTTTTTTTTAGATAAAGAAAAAGAACATTTTTAAATAAACGTTTATTAAGTAGACATTTTAACATTATAATTTCATAAAAAACATTTCTAGAAACCGTTATGTCGTACAATGGACCTATTTTTGCCGTCAATAAGACGTCAGAAAATGACGTCAATTGTCTGTGACATTAGACCGTCATTTTAACGTCATTATGCCGTCAGTTAGTGACGTCAGGAATGGTCAGTAACTGACCAAAATTTGACGTCAAAATGACTTGTGTTTGCTACCTGGGATCTTTCTCTAAAGAAAAGAAAAAAAGACAAAATGAAACGAGAAGTGAAAGTGGAGTTTGTAAAAGACGAGGATTTGCATACTTCGACTCTGTGAAATATCTTGACAAATTTGTCAAAACTAGAAAGTAAGAATTCATCACATTCGATTCTGTGATCTTATTTACATTAATCTTTGTCAAGACACTGATAATTATTGAATACCCTCATCACGTAACAAACGGAAAAGGTAATTGATGATTGGATTGGATTCATTACACTTGCAAAATTAGCGTTTAATATTAAGTTTATTAATAGAATCAGGTTTTAATACAATCTTCGCAAGTCACAGGAATAAAAAGGGAATTACAATTCCATCAATTCGCTCGGTTATAATAAAGGTAAATTAAGCTTACTACTGTCAAGTTGTCTTCCTTGCCAGAGAAACCCTTCTATGATTCGTCCAACAGTCAGCCGGAGCAGTTCTCGGAGGTTGGAAAAGCCCACTGAAGTTAATTCGAATTTGAACGATTGAGAGATTGAATTCAGACTCAGAGTACTCAAAGGATTACTAATTAATATTATAATATATAATAGGATAGAATGATCGCTCCGGCTGAATATGCAGTTTTTATAATGGCAATTTCGAACGCTAGCCAAATTTGCTGTGCTGCGATTCGCTAATGGGCGAATAGAGGTGGCAATTCTGGGAGGTTTCTCCGGCTTTCATTGGTTAGAATTGATTCCCTTCCAGAGGGTTCTGATGACGCTCTAGAGGGAGTCAGAGGACGCTTAGGTCTAGAGTTCCTATAATAAGAGTCAAGTCAAAGTGGTGATGATTTTTTATTGGTCCCGCCATATGTTTCAGCCAAGTTGGTAGGAGTGAGACAAGCTACAAGTGGGAGTGAGACAAAGCTATCGTGGTCGCCATATGCTTTAGCCAAGAAGTTAGTGGGAGTGAGACAAAGCTGTATAACGGTGTCCCAAGTCCAAACTCTTATTATAGGAACTCTACTCAGGTCATGCGGCAATAGTTCGCGACTGGTAACCAGAGTATTTTTCTCGCGTTGAGGTAGGTTTTCATGGGCAGTGAAATGCAGCAGCAGCGAGCAGCAGTTTAGTAATTTCCTAGAAATGTTTGGCTCACTTTCGGCGCAAATTTTTGCTGCTCATGAAATTGGTCCTATATCCAGCCAATACTGAAGCTCGAATTTCGAACAGCAAAAATTTGCGCCGAAAGTGAGCCAAACATTTCTAGGAAATTACTAAACTGCTGCTCGCTGCTGCTGCATTTCACTGCCCATGAAAACCACCTACCTTTATCATTCGGACGCTTCGTCGCTGAGATAAAACTAGATCCTTTTATGTCCTTTGATTCTTGCCGTGGTCCGGTACAGCCGAGTCGTGTTTTTAAGGTAGGCAGGTCTCGCTACGTGCTAGTCATGTGACTGTTTGGTTTTCACGTTCAGAAATATATTTCAGGCAATTTTTGCTAAGGGAAAAATAATTTTATGAATTATGGTGTAAAATTTCATACGTGACAAAGTATGTTACTTTTTCCAAATTATGTGATTTTTCTCATTTGACTCCGTTTTGATCAGCTGATCATGCGAGTCGTCGAGAAAGGTTACAAGTGAGAAAAATACTTGAGAAAAAGAAAGGGTTTCAAAACGCATGACAGGGGTGTCAATCACTATCCAATTCGGCTAAGAAAGACGAGCCCCATAACCTGCAACTACAGTGATTAGCCAGCGGCGTTGCCAAGTCTTCCCAACCTCACTTCGACCAAAAAATGTCTGCTCGATTACCGCATTTTCACTAAAATAAACTAAAAAATTAGCAGCGAAATCTCCGGTAAACTATATATTTTATGGTTGCATCGGATTCTTCGAAATCTAATGTACAAAAAGCAATGTTTTTTCTCACTTCATCTAATCGAAAAATGCGAAAATATGTGATTGAAACCGTGATAGAGCCTTCTTTTTCTGGCCGTCTGTATGAAGTAATGCAAAATTTGTGATTTTCGAGATCGATTTTCTAAAGTAAATAGTCGGTAAGGAGCCACAGAAAAAATCGACTGCAAAGCTGATCATATAATTTGATATAAAATCCGAAATCGAAAACTTTATCCAATACATGCCCTGACGAGACGACTACCTTAAATTATTATTGATCGTATTGTAAGGAGGCGACTGCAACGTCTTAGTTTGAAGGTTAAATAGAATCGTAGCGAAGGTTAAAATCGAGACAAAAGCAAAAGTAGGTTATACGGTAAGACAATTATAATAATTGATCGATTTTGAAGAGTTTTTAGAAAAGGGAGTAAAATTTAATTCGTGTGACGTCACATGTGATGCCACAGGACGCTAAAGCTCCTTAAGCCCCTTGCACAATAGGCGATAGTGATAGCGACAGCGACAAAGTTGCCGACAAAGCTATACCTTGTGTTGAGACACAGGCTGCATTCCGATATTCACTGTCAGCAACTTTCAGTACTGAAAATCTATAGTATACGTGATGTAAAATATAGATTTGCAGTACTGACAGTGAATATCGGAATGCAGCCACAATAAGCGATAGCGATAGCGATAGTGATAGCGACAAAATTGCTGACAAAGCTACAGTATTGTAAAAATTTTGTCGCTATCGCTATCGCCTATTGTGTAAGAGGCTTAAGTGATTTTCGTACGTTAAATATAAAAACCGCAAACTATGAATACAGACCTATGGCACCGTGTATTCTATTATAGTCAAGGGTTACGTCTATTTTATCACCATCCCTCTTATCCAAGGAGTACTTTATGCTGCGTCCTGATATTCCTACGTCCATGATGTTAACCGAAATGCTTTTTTTGTTACGCAATATATTCTTGAAGGAGGCAATGTAGGGAAAACAGAAAAGAGAAAACAGCGAAGGAAAGAAAGGAATGCTTATTTCATGTAGTCCCTGGCGGAAAAAATTTCTATGAATAACTACAAAACTGGACTAAAAATAGAAATTTGTACATTTCTGTCGAAATATTTAATTTTTTGTAGAAATAATTATTTTTTTGTAGAAATATCTATGAAATAGTACCATAAATTATAGTGCTCTCAAATCATGAAATTATTGCAAGTAGTATTTCATGAAAAACTACAATTTAATAAAAAATAGTACAGAGATCTACAAATTTTAAAAATTTGAGAATCAACAAAATCTTAAAAAATTAAAACATCTGCTCATTTGTAGAATACTACAATTATTTATAAATGACTATAGAAATCTACCACAATTTACATACGTAAAACTAGGCAAATTAGAATCTAATCCAGTTTTTAGTTTCTCATAAAATACTACAATTTTGTACGAATAGTAACAAATACTGATTTGTTTGTACAGCTCAAAAATCTATTACAATTATGGCTAATTAAAATTTGTACTTTTTAGTTAAATGTTACAAGTTTTTACACAAATCTACAAAAATTTATGTATTATTAATAACTCCTTAATTCGCAAAAGTCAAAATATTTATGTTTTTATTTTCGTATAGTTTGCTGTAAGACCCAATAGAAAAATACACAAATGTACAATTTTCTGCTAACAATAAGTGTAACATATATAGACAATACGAAACGTCTTCATCAATCAATGTTGTAGCACAGTGCGGAAGGTGACTGACCCTGGCTCAAGAGCCAGGGGTTTCAGGTTCAAATCCAGCGGTGGTAAGCAAGTTTTCCAAGTAAAATATAAATTTATTTAATTAAGCTTGCACGTAATCAAGATTTTCAGCCATAAAATAATGTTCAACGAGAGAAGTAAATTTTATTTTTTATTTTGTTTATAGTATATCCAAAAAGTTGTAGTTATTCATAAAAATTTATAGATCAAGCTCCAATAGAAAAATACATAAATTTACAAAAGTGTTCCAATTCTAGAATTTTTATGTAGAATTATGTAGCACTACCTAAATTTATGTAGACTTCAATAGATTCTGGCAATTATATTTTATAGTTTTTTGTAGCACACTTTTATTTTTTTTTTAATTTTGTAGAAATATTTCCGCCAGGAGTGTGAGAAGGCCACAGATTTATACCTTATAAGTGAGCTTAGTGAGCGATTATAGTCGGTAATATTGAATGCATCTAATGATTTACTGACAATAATTTCGTACTCTCGTAATTGATTACTCCTCTCGAACTTTACTCGGACGTTTATCATTTATTCGATTGCTTATTCGTCGATTTATTTAGGTCATCGAAGGAATTGGAAAAATTGTATTATACCGAATATAAAAATAGACACCAATAAGACATCAATTAAAACCGTTTTGATATCTGTTTGATAGTTTTCACTGACATTTCATTATTGTACTGTCTTAAGGATAAATTGTGACAAGAGACGAATGTATTTCGCTTTCCAGCATGAGAGTTTACATTCATCAGTATAGTATATAGTTCACTGAAACGAACTATAAATATCGGTGAGAATCTGCTCGATCTTGTAAGCTTTATCGAGCAATGCTCGAGTATTGATCAATATTGTAGTTGCTTTCGGTTATAAAAGTCCTATCGCTATCGACGAGTCCTTTTATATTATTCATTCAATGGATAGGTTCCACAGACGTTATTCTTGCGGAACGACCGAAAAAGCCACGAGTACCATCGGGTCCTGATGGCATTCTCATCACGTTCTCAGGCACGTGCATTATCGTGATGCTGTTATTGCTGCTTCTCGATCGATAGTATACATTCTGTTCCGAATTTGAAGAGCACAAGGATGCTCTCCTCATGTTCGTATCGTAATCGCGACTGTATGTCGAGAGCCTTCTTGATAACGGTCCATAATCGGCCGATCCACGACGATTTGCGATATAGCAACTTCCCCGGCACTCCATCGGAGAACCTGTGATAAGTAAACAAATTAATTGATTGTATCATTTCGAGTAAACATATGTTGATATCAATCAATTAATAGACGGCGATAAGAGTCAGGCGCGGTACGTGGTGCGCAAGTACAGAAATTAATAGTTACAGAGTAACAAGTTAAAATGTATATAATATATATATATATATATATATTACCTCAGCCAGGAATGAGGGAGGTTCCAGGTTCGAATCCTGGCTGAGGTAATATTTTTCGCAATAAATTCTTTACAGTTTTTTAAGAATTAAATCGCGTATATTTAATTCCGGGGAGGGAAGGGTATTAAAATTTCCAACGATAGCTGTATTTCAAGTCCGACAAATAATCGGCGCGCAGTCTATTAGTTGGGAATATATGTATATATATATATATATATATATATATATATATATATATATATATATATAATATACATTTTAACTTGTTACTCTGTAACTATTAATTTCTGTACTTGCGCACCACGTACCGCGCCTGACTCTTATCGCCGTCTATTAATTGATTGACATTTTCAAGAGTCTAAAGACATATTTATATGTTGATATGTTGCGTAACATATCGTAAGAAAGTCATCACATATCTACGTGATAGAATGTACCACGGGCAAAAATTGATTGTCCCGCGATCGACAATTCCATTGCATAACGATATATCGTATATACGCTATACATGATTACTAACCAGTGGCAGAACAGCAAGAGTAACGGCGATTTTCATGATGATGTATATTATTCGAGTAACCTGGATGAAAGAAAGCTGCTTCGGAACCAGACGAGCAGGTGGAGTAACGTCTACCAGAGTCTGAACTGGAACCAGAACCGGAACAGGAAGACAGACGCCGAAACACAAAACCGTTCTCGGAACTGGATATGGAGCAGGAAGAGAGCTTACGAGATAAACACGTGTCCGGTGATGGTGGCCCTGCTATAATAAGACAGATGGTTGATTGTTCAAGGCGTTGTTGATTGAAAAGTTTAATAGTACGAGTGACAAACAACGATATGTTTTGTCTCTCTCTCTCTCTCCCCCCCCTCTCTCTCCCCTCTCTCTCCCCCCTCTCCCCCACCCCCCCCTCTCTCTCTCTCTCTCTCTCTCTCTCTCTCTCTCTCTCTCTCTCTCTCTCTCTCTCTCTCTCTCTCTCTCTCTCGCTCAATTCTATTTGCATCCTGCGCTATTAATCATTAATAATTTTTTACGAATTTAGAACTCACGTATAACATTAAGACAGAAAGATGTGTTGCGACAGAAATTACAATTATTAATAAATCCTATAAAAATTAATTGTGCTTTTCTTTTTTTCTAACGAAAAAGATCTTAAAACACCGATTGTTTTTTAATTTACTACTACTTACACGCAGACTCTCCCGTACGCGAGCGCGCGAGAGAAAGAGAACAATTTTTTTGCTACGACAAAACCCTTATTTAAGATTAAAAAATTAATCGCGCGCGTTCGGAGAAATCTAATTTTAAAAACCAAAGAAATGGTAATAAAACGATGAAAGACTAACAAAGAAAGAGCTATTTAAAATCGATCAAATGAATAGATCAACACGATTGGTCTGTGATATCCTGTATAGTGTACGATATTTTCTTACGATATGATACCTTGGAAGGGATAACTCGTACTATGAACGTGATACATTGGATACCCCTGAAAGCCTCTCTGAAGCCTTACTCTCCCATCCTCTGGCTCGGATCCACTGGGACAACTGGACGAGTTGTAATTGTCTTCCCTCGCTACTCTATTGAGACTACATTTCTTCGCAGGCTGGTGCTTCCTCCTCTTGTCAACCGAATGTCGTAATTCGAATACTTTCGCATCGCCCAAGGCCATTTGGATGGCGATTCGCGTGGAAGCTGAATCCGTGAACTCGACCATGGCACACTCCTCGATGGAGGCCAATTCTGGTCTTTTGGTGATTGCCTGTCGCACCTAAATAACGATTTTAAAAATTTTATTTTCTATTTCGATATCGTTAGATCTGGTTCGACATCATCGACTCTCAATATTATGCAAAACGAGATTTATGCATAGCACACATAATGCCTATCCGCGACTGATTATTTACAATACACATCGCACACACACATGCGCGCGCACACATGTATGATATATACATATACATATATGTATATTATAACGCTGCAACGTGATATTTGCAAAAAACCGCGATACTTGTGTACACTTATATGACCAAGATTTACTTATGTCACTCATCTATAAAGTTAAAAACGTTCAATCTCTACTACAAATTACAAAGGAAAATTTCAATTCTAGTGAATTGCACGTGGTAATACGTACATCTCTCATACTGGTAATACAACTGGAAAGGATAGTTTTTTCCAAAGATATACAAAAAAATATTGTAAATATAAATGTATAGAATATCTTTTGTTTAATAATAGCTGACGTAACGATTGAATAATCTACTACTGCGGTGGAAACCTTATGTAGTTTCCTATGGATCAACTGTAGCTTGTTATTGGGTGTGATAAATTGATTACGTAGTACAACATGTACGAACGTTACGTCACAGTGAGTTGGGCCATGTGCCGTGATTATGTCACGATAGAGTGCAATTGTGGAAAATTTGACGGGCGGAAACAGGGTGGAAACGTGATAAATAAGCATTATCCGTGTTACCGGTTATTATCAAAGAACTCGGTAATGTTCCAGTATCATATTGAATTGTCAGTGAACAGTAATTGAGGAAATTGTGACACTAGGAATTACGCAAATTACATTAATTTTTCTATTGATAATTAGTACCCAGCAAACACAGTAATCACCGAGTGCGTAATTTGATAGCAAATTGTCGCCAAGATGGCAACAAATTCCGAATTTGTTGCCATCTTGGCGACAATTTGCTATCAAGTTACGCACTCGGTGATTACTGTGTTTGCTGGGTAGCCTTCTTTATTGCGTCCTTTATGCGCGTTTTTACCTCATCTTCCGGAGGACATGAGAAATACGATCCAAAAAGATATCATAATAACGGTGCGAAGAGGGGAGAAAAGGACGTAACACTCTATAACGATGTAGATATAATATTTCAAAATTATATACACGTATACTGTATCACATCTCTACATGTACATAGGTAGATTCTCTAACTCTAAAGTGTAAGCCGTTGAAATTCGTAGGTATATTCTTCGATTGATTCGCGCAGCTATACATATATATATATATCTTTTTCTTAGCCAAAGAGTTGAATGGACACTTTTCGAGTTATAGGCAATCTAAAAAACGAAAAACCGTGTCTGCGAAAATTAAAACTAATCTAATCATTTAAGGCTGCAATTCCAGAACCACGTTCTTAACGCTCGAGCGTTTTGTTTTATCTGTGTTACTTACACAAAGTTGAACAAGAATAGAACACGCTCATAGCGCTAATAGCGCAGAACGCAGCCTAAATCTATATATTAGGATAGACCGGGGGGGGACAAAAGTAACATTTTGAGTTTAAGATTTTATAACAGTTAAAATATAATATCTACGTAAAAAAGACCTGTACCTTTAGATGTAGAATTTATTTGACTACAAAATTTTC
The DNA here is from genome assembly GCA_035220575.1 of Temnothorax rugatulus. Classification (NCBI taxonomy): domain Eukaryota; kingdom Metazoa; phylum Arthropoda; class Insecta; order Hymenoptera; family Formicidae; genus Temnothorax; species Temnothorax rugatulus. Next base: position 29,557 of record JASTWL010000113.1, read on the forward strand.
TTGTGCTGAATTCAGTAACTAGGAAAAAATTTATTATTGTTTAAAGAATATGAGGAATACTATGTTACAACCGTCCCAACCCCCGGGACAATTGTAACAGCAGAGGGGGACGATTGTACCACATCATCTATGAACAAAATAATGGTTATTTAGTAGGTTTAATTAATCAATCTTACGAATTTTCCATAAGAAATGCAACTTTAATGATAAAATAATTTGTTACATGACAATATCAGTATTTTTTTACATTATAGCAAACAAAAATAAATAATACTGTTTTCTTAACTGAAAGACTATTTATAATCATATATATTTAAAAAATTAACCATAATAAAATATGAAAAAGAAACAGAAAATAGCTCTCTCTCTCTCTCTCTCTCTCTCTCTCTCTCTCTCTCTCTCTCTCTCTCTCTCTCTCTCTCTCTCTCTCTCTCTCTCTCTCTCTCTCAACTGTCCCTAGGCATTGATGTTACAATTGTCCCCTAATGATATTTTATGATTCGAAGTAAATTTTTTACATAAATATCTGGATGAAAGTCAATCGTATTATGCAAATCATCAACATAGATAATCACTATAAAACATATAAAGATAAAACCTTATACCTTCGGCATAAAGAAAGAAAAATATTTCAGATTTTATGCACGTAAGAAAACTTACTTCAGGAAGGAAAAAAGTAACTTCTTCTCCTGCACACGTACACGTTCCGCGAGAGGCGGCAATGAACTAAGGAACAAATGCCGCTTCATCTAGCGGATCTCGCCTCGCGGTCCCACACACGTACCTTTTATAGTTTAAGAAATATTCACGATGTTACAACTGTACCCTGTTACTTTTGTCCCCGGTCTACCCTACATATGATAAAATGTACAACATCTGTTAAATCTATATTTGAAAATGCACCTAAATAGAAAACCTAAATTGAACAAATATCGCGTTGCAGTGTATACTCCAGTAAAAGAGTAAAATATATTTTGCTATTTGTTATTCGCATCGACAATTACTACGTTTACGCGAGCGTTGCTTCTGTAGTAACTTACGATAATTTACTCCGCGTAAACGAGTGAATTATCACAAGTTACTTATACAGAAGTAACGCTCGCGTAAACGTAGTACATGTGCGTCCAGTTAGAGAGAGAGGGGGGAGGGGGAAGAGGGGGAGGGGGAGAGGGGGAGGGAGAGGGGGGAGAGAGAGAGAGAGAGAGAGAGAGAGAGAGAGAGAGAGAGAGAGAGAGAGAGAGAGACGTTTTACCTCAGGAGGTATGGGACGTCCAGGTTTGAGAACCCTTATCAGCGCTATCTCACCGCAAGGCTTAAAAATCTCGGCGACAGATTCAACCGTTAATTTCTCTATCGGTAATCCAGCCGCTAAAATGGTCCTGGAAGGAGCTGTCTGATCAAAAGGTGGTAAAGGATTCACTCTACGCAATTTGGTCCCTTGTGGATTAACCTCGAGCTTGTTAGATCTCGTTAAAGCCGCTCCGACCGCTCTCCAATCCCTGCTGAGATGCTTCACCTTTTTAAAGCTGGATATCAATTTAAGGGATACGTAACCTTCTTTGTTTCTTTTCACGTGTTTCAGTAAAAACGCATCCTTTATGATATTTTCGTCGGAAAAGTAGTATTCCACCTGGGCGCATATCTTGTCGGCTAACTCGTCATTCGGCATCACGAAATCATTCGTCGTTTTCTCAACCGTTGATGATTCCGTTAATTCCGTTGATTCCGTTGGAGATTCCGACGGTACATCCACTTGTCTCTCTACTTGTGTCACTTGTTTCGACGTCGCAGCATCATCCACAGAGTCCGCACCCGAATCGCGGTCAATATCAATTCCCTTTGCGAACCTGATCTCGCTATCGTAATCCGACAAGTCGGCCTCGTCGCTCTTCGAACCTCTTCTGTCGAAAGAAAGACTCAAGTCGCTGTCTACGGAGGAAATGCTGTCCTTTGTTTCAGATTTCTTCATGCGAGGAGGTGAGGATGGCGGACTGTTGATCCGCTCCTTTAAATCTTGAGATACTTCCAACTCCATTGCTTTATCAAAGTAAATTAAGCGACGAATTATATCTCTATCCGAGAGATTGTAAGAAGGCAACTTATACAAGTTTGTAACCAATCACTTTAATGAAGATTATATTCTCTCTTTGAATTTTACATTCAAAATTCATTCGTGTGTGTTACATCAAGAATATATACGTATAATATATATTTGGCCATTGCCATATGTATGTAATATTGTATTCTCTTCTTTGCAACACTGTTCACTGACGTTTTATTGTCAGTATTGAAGAAAAGAGTTGTACGAAAACACAAGGATGAAAATTGAACGAGCGCGTGCTTGTCGCTCTCACACTGACCTTCCGTTCTGCGCGCGATCCGTTTTATAGCCGCGGCCAAGTTCGGTGCGTACTTAGTGAAGCTACAATGGTCTCGTGGTCTCGTGGCCGCTGAATCGTGGCCTTCTTGAATACCGGTCAAGAATGAGACATTCGGCGAATGACCGAAGGGCACTCGAATTGAACCTTGAGCGAAGGAAAGGGAGTTTATAATACAAATACGTGCCTCCGGTACGAGAGAGAGAAAGAATTGAAATTATCTTTTTCACAGTCACACGCACGCACAAATAATTGAAATGGTTCAATTTAATTTAATTTAAGTGATAAATTATTAAAAGTCGATTTTTATAATCTCGAACAATCGTCAAATATTTAAATTTTAAACGTAAAAGTATAAACAATTTATATCGATACTCTACTCCCTACTGGACTCTATCCCCTACTCCTACTGTCGCTAATCATGAGCTGTTTACGACGTTACGTTACGCATCTCGAATCGTATATTCGTATCTATCGTAGAACGTCGTCAGACGTCAGACCGTGTCGCGCAGAATTGATGGTCACTGCAGGCAGGCAAGAAGGATTTACGAGAGTTACGAGACAAACTTAACCAGACTTAACCTCGGTAAAGCCCTGCGGGTACACTCACAAACGACGCGCGTTGCATTTGTACGCCAATGGCATAATAATATATAGGTCAAGTCCGGCTGGCCACATATATGGCCATCAAGGACGACGAAGCGAGTACTCTGAGTAAGTCGTCAAAATGAAAGGATACGGTCCCTCGTCCAGGCGATCAGGCCTCTAAAGCCCCTGAGGGCTGAGGCTCCTAAAGGCAAAGCTTCTTCGACCTTCCACGGAATTCCACGGCCCCTTATGGGCCCCTTATGCGCTACGTACATCAAGAGTCAAGAGCCGGATTATTTTAAAAGAGGGTGAGATAATAACCTTGGTCTTGACTGAAGAGATTAACGAAGGAGAAGAGTGAAAGACATGGGAGGAAAAACAAAACGACATGACGCTACGTAAATCGATTCTTTTCGTCATTTCATTCCACGTATAAAAATATTGTTGCAAGTTTTTAGAAAAATTAATTGAGGAATGATGAATTTGCACAGATTTTACCTTTATGGGAGATGATTATTCTCCACACATTGCACTTGCAATGCATGTGCGATGCAAGATCACAAACTACGTTTATACATCGATCACCATTAATCAGGTCTCATAGTCTAGCATCTGCTGTAATTGTATTACTTTAAAACGCGTGTTTGTTTACACAGAGATGTTATATATATATATACAGTTTTATATCGTAAATGTAATAGAATATGAAATATCTCGTAAAGTACTCATTATTTTACTGAAAAGCAATTCAACATTATTTTATTATACATGAAAGACAAATGTATTAAAAAAAAAAAAAAAAAAAAAAAAAAAAGAAATATGATTAATGAAAAGAGTCAATTTGAATGAAAAAGCGCCACGTGGTTTCACTTTTAAACCTTTAAATAAGAAAACAAAGATAACCTTAGTATTTAAAGAATGAGCGATAGATAAAATTCTAATTTTATAATTAATAAAAAATTGTTTTTGCTTTAAACCAATATTTTATTATAATACGCGTAAAGTGTGATACCATCTAAAACAAATTATGTCGATCGTAAAATGTCTATCTCGAAACAAAACTACTTGTACAATTGAAAATTTTTCTTTCTTTCTTTCTTTCTTTCTTTCTTTCACTACTTGTAGAAATATAATCATGTAGAAAGATATAAAAGACTTGACATCCTTGCATCTCTAAATTAAAAATACCTAAATATTTATATGCATACGTTCTAAATAGACATATATCTTGCATTCCTAACGATACTGTGGACAATGCTGTTTTATTATCGATTTTGAAATATCAGCATGACCTGGAATCAAAAAATATAAAATACATTTCCTAATTATGTGCATGATACTCGATAACAAATGTATCTATAGTGCATACACTGCTTATCGAAACATTGAAATAATGTATAACTAAGAAAAGTATCCAGACAAAAGTAACTATTGCTTTGTAATCGGTTTAAAAAATAAAAGAATTTGGCTAATTATACAAATCAGATAGATGTAAGTAAATAAAAAAATATATATTCTTATCCACCGATCGTTCCAGGTTTTAAATAAATTTTACGTTTATAATACTAAAAAAAGATATTACCTAATTGTAGCTCTATATACAAGGCCAACATTATCACTTGTATAGGTATGTCACAATCTGGTTCTTTTGACATCCATATCTGAAATAAAAATTAATTGATAGAAACAGCGCTTGATATGAAAGGCAAATGCAAAAAATTTCATGTATCATTAATGTGTTCTTTTTTTTATTATTGTCTTAATCTCTTAATATTATAAACAAAATCAGAATGTGAAGGTTTCAACGGGACACTAACAATATAGTGAAACGTTAAATTATAATAGAAATAGTTATTTGTGTAACAAGTGTGGTAAGTTGAAAATTCACGGGTGCGGGTGGACGCACGAGCCGAAGGCGAGTGCGATCATCCGCACGCGTGTCCAATTTTCAACCCGCACGTGTTACACACCCTATTTTATATTACAAGTGCGTGGAAAGTGGCCTATTACGCGCGTGAAACGCGCGTAATGGGCCCCACTTTCCATGCACGTGTGATATAAAAATATATCTTATACATTATGTATAACATTAATCTTGATATAAATATACTTACTTGTTTCAAAGTTTCTCCAGATTTGTCTAGTTCGCCTCGTATGGCATAAGCCACGGCCAAGTTGTAACGTATTACAGCAATGCCAGTAGAAACTGTTGTGGGATACCATGCTATAATTCAAAGCAACAAAATATTTATTTCCGAGATATTTTATTTAAACGCTATTATTATTATTATTATTATTATTATTATTAACACTAAATATTATTGAAAATCTCGAAAAAGTGATTAGGTAAAAGGAAGGTGAATAGGTTCCTTTCAATAAAGGAATCATCGAAATATCAATTAAACGGTGAAAAAAAATATAACCGAATGAAAAAAATAATAACAATATAGATATGAAAAAAGTAATAATGTGAAAAAGATTCAAATCATATATCATATATATCTTTTACAATAAATATAATTTTTTGAAACTCTTATCTACGTTTTACATCTCTAGCGATGTTTGTTACAAAATAATCTAAAATGATCAAAAGTACACAGATTTGTGACAGGAAAAAAACAAATCTGTGTACTTTTTTCCACGATTCATAATCAATTTTTTGCTGAATCTTGTATTTAAAAGAGAATCAAGTAAATAAAAATAAATACAAACCTAGCAGACCATGAAAATGGCCTCTAATGTCCCTCTCTTTTTAATTTTCAACACACGCACACGCACACACACGCACACTCTGTATATAATTTTCTAAATTTACCTCTTACAGGCTTTACCGTAACTTCCTCCACCTTTTCTTTATCTTTCTCTTGAATTTCTGGCATGGATATAAATGTATTTAAATCTTGAAGATTTTCTACCTTAAGGTACTCTAGTGCCTCACTAATTTTGTCCATGAATATTAAACTTTCAGCGGCGTACAAGTTGCCTAGCATTTTATATGCTCCAGGTAACTTGTTAAAGCTTAATAGAGTTTTTGCATGTTCAAGAGAAAGTATATAATCTCCAAGACACAAAGAGACATAAGCGCTAGCAGCCAAGACACTAATTCTCAAGTTGAAAGATTCGATAGCTGTAGCTCGTGACATTAATGTTACATGCTGGATACCTGAAATAATTATATACAAGGTAGATTTGTGCGAGCGTAATATCATATATGCGGTATAAATTATAATCTATACCTAAATTGTGACCAGATATTAATGATAGTGACACTGAATTCGTCACAGTTGTTACAGGTACGTTTGGCTCCGTACTGTTCGGTAGTAAAAGTAATGCATTTTTCAGACATAAATAACCAAATTCCAATGTTGGTTGTGGGATTGCATAGGATAGGCCTTCCGAATGATATCTGATGTCTTTCGAAAGAGATGTGGCTAATATGATTTTTTTGTGGATACCAGAACCTATTATCTTGCGCACCAAATCTTTACGCCGTTTTGGAATATTGAAATCGACCTCGTTTGACTAAAAAATAGCAATGTACAATTGTATTATTATGCGCAGATTAGATAGAAATCACATGTATGTGATTTTATTTTACACATTCGTTAAATAGCGATAGTAATTGCGGCAAAAAGTAAATGTTTCAAAAATGATGTTGATATTATTGTAGTTGAGAAGTATAATTTGAAAGAGTATGTGAAACCAATATCGCAATTGCAACTTACATATTTATGACTGTAGATACAACATTCTGCCATTCTGAGCAAGAGTTTAGGATTATTGTGTACCTTCTGTGCTACTTCTGTGAAGCAATCAAAAGCTTTGGACGCTTTACCAGCGTACAACAACGATACACCTAAACTGTACATTAACTCGTAATGTTTATTGCCACCAAGCGTGTATAATGGTTGAGAAGACAAAGGATCTGTAATCAAGTTTTCTTTTATTAATATCGGCACCCCATATGTGCATAATTCATTTAGAATAATGCCAAAAATGTGATTAATTCAGTTGATTAATTTTTGTCGCTATAAATGCGTTTACAATTAGATCCAAGTGTACTGTAATATTAGTCTTACAATTAGTGATATTTTAATGAAACATATATTCTTACTTCTCGCACTCTTCGTGAATATATAACATTATTAGGAACGAAACAAAAATTAATTATTTAAAAAATAAGGATAAAAAACAGAGACAACACGTTTACGTGATTTATATATTTAAATTTACATTTACATTTAATAATTCTAAAAATTACCAATGTCTTTGACTTGCATGCTCTCCAACGCACATTTATTTGCGCGCAAAGCTCTCTGAAGATAAGAACAAGCCAGAATAGGTTTACCCATCGCGAGATGCAAACATGCCATATTGTTATAAAACAAAACAGCCGAAGATTCCCCACATAATCTGTAAATCATACATCAATGCAATGTGTTTTACAATCGAGCATTATCTACTTGGAACATTTTTGCTTATCTTAAACAGCAGATTATGACTTTTTTCCCAAGTAAAGTTAGAGGAAAAACTAATGGATTATGAACCAATTGTTTTCACAGGAGTGTAATGTGTATGTGGAGCAATTGAAAAATGTAATTGCATTTTTTTTTCTCATGAATCCACTCGTCTCAACTTATTTCCCTATGTAATGTTATGTAATGTTCCCTTTGACGGATATAACACACAGCTATATCATATGCTGTTCATATTGTTGAAAAAAGTAAAAATGTTCAAGGTAGATGGAATCGATTATCGTTTCAATTTATGCAACAAATTAATATTAATATTTACAAATTTTTGGCTTTGCTTCATGCATTTGTATTTAATTTAGTTAATATATGTAACATACTTAAAATCTAAATTTTCTTTCATTTTAGAATTCAAAAATTGTATTGCCTTTTCGTAATTTCCTCGCAAATATTCCAGATTAGCCTTCAAAAAAATGGTCGATGTATTCTGAAAGAAATAAGTAGCTTAATAGAAACGGTACGGTTATACATACATAATATCAGGGATCGTAAAATTCTCAACATCTTCAATGGGTCTTGAATGACTTTCAATTTAAATCAAGTTATCATTAGTAATAACGTTACCACTATGCCCAATGAAACTAATGTTTTCCATTCTTTTTTACAGAGTTTCAGTTGATGAGTCAAAAGATATATTCTCGCTTTATATTTCAAGAGTTTAATCTTGAATGTATCTGTCACTGTATCACCAACATCTTTCTTTTGCTCTCTTTGCTCCTTAATAGATTTCATTACTCCATCCTTGTCAACAGACATCTTGGAACTGTCAGTAGATATAAATTGACTCTCCACATAATTTAATATCGACAGAGCTGCGTCTGGTTGCTCCGTTACTATGTACAATTCGATCAGTAGCAGACAAACTTTATGCGCTAAAGTTTCTTCTGCGATCAAGAAAAAAATATGTATAAACATTATTTTAAAAAAATAAATGGAGATACCAATATATAAGCCAAGTCTCAATTGTATAATCTCAAATAAAGACTGTTTTGTTAAATTGAACCAAACAATTTGGCAATCGTTGTTGGCTTCTCCTGAAACACAGATAGCTACTCGTAGCTCAACACTTTCTTTTTCCATACTCTGTCAAATACTTGGCGCGTATTGTATTGTATATATGTACAGGAGTATTCGGCTGCTATAACGTCTAACCTTTAAAAACTTGTAATTGAAATTATCATTGTTGTACGTACCCATTGGCTCGATAAAGGCAAACAGCCTAGTCATGATTTGAAGCGCAGCGTTATACTGTTTAGTATGATATAATAAAACGGCTTGATTATATCTCATAACGCACTTTTCGACGTCATCGATAGCCTCGTTGGAATCCGTAGTTAATATCTGGCCGCATATAGCGTTCAAACTCTTCCGTGTCAGCTCGGTTTTCTTCAAGTCACTTTTATAATATTCCACCACAACTTTGTTATGCGTAACTTTAAGATCGGTAGGCCTGAGACTCTCCAGCTTATTCAAGTACGATAAGCACGACGCGTAAGAACTCTTTTGAAATTCCGACAGTATATTTTGAGCCAATTCACGCTCTTGGTCAGTTATAACAAAGACGCTGTCTTTACTTTGCGTTTCTGAAATTTCACTCATAATGAACTGTGTGAGCAAAAGCACCTATTCAGATTGCCTCTCGATGCGTACGTGTGATTGTGGGCTTTCTAGTTTTTTTTTTCTATTCAATATCTTCGTGAATCTTTGATGTTTGATCCACGCTTTGTGGATCCACGCAATTTCTACTAACGTGTTTCAGTCTTATTTTGGTCTTTCGTGTCTCTAGCTCTCTAGTAGTATAGATTAATATACATGCACGATTGTAGCGTACGTAGCACATATATACATCTCCCACGGATCAAAAGGATCGAGGCGTCGAGGCACCGCTCAACAAAGACGATTAATTTACAATATAATTTATGAATAATGACGCGCACAGAATTTCGGTTAATTTGTTTCCTTTTTTATTCTCAAGTCCTGCTTTCGAGCCTTTTGAGCGTTTCCAGCAAAACTTTCTTGAGAGTCTTGAGACACTCAAGAGCTGCGTTCCAAAAATCACTTTCGGACCGGTCTACAATGGCCCGGGGCGCGCGTTCCTCAGAACAACCGCTCAGTAGCAATCGAACGTGATTGGTCGCGTTCAGCAGACCAAGCCGCTGAGTAGCAGTCGAACGTGATTGGCTCTTACTTTTAGAACCAATCAATCAACGCAGAGTGTTGATAAGACGAACTCAACAGTTGTGTCTGCTGAACGCGGCCATTGGCTCTTACTTTTAGATTCAAGAAATCAGCGTAAAGCCCCTTGCACAATAGGCGATAGCGATAGCGATAGCGACAGCGACAAAGTTGCCGACAAAGGTATAGCTTTGTCGGCAACCTTGTCGCTGTCGCTATCGCTATCGCTATCGCCTATTGTGCAAGGGGCTTATGCCCGTATCAGACTACGGATTGGGATTGAGATTGGATTGAAATTTGACCAATCAGAGCAAAGTTTAATAAACTTGAGATCAGTTTTCTCTGTTCTGATTGATTAAATTTCAATCCAATCTCAATCCCAATCCGTAGTCTGATACGGGCTTTAAAGCCCGTATCAGACTATGGATTGAGATTGAGATTGGATTGAAATTTAATCAATCAGAATAAAAAAAACTAACTTCAAGTTTAGTGAACTTTGCTCTAATTGGTCAAATTTCAATCCAATCTCAATTCCAATTTTGGCCATATTGCCCTCTGCAGTCTGCAAAGAGTGCAAAGAGGCAGGAGCCAATTAAAATAAGAAGAAGAACAAGTGCTTCTGGATCTGTGGAATCTGGATTGATCTGGATCCACCTCAATCCACCTATTGAATGAAAGTTCTGCCTCTCGAATTTTATTTCCTCAATTAACTTTATTTAGACATTTCGCAGTGATTGAACTTGATTAAACTGTAGTGCATAGCTGCATATATCAGCTTATAGGCTTAACCAGTTAACCAGTATCGCCACACAATGTGTGGAATATTTTGTTCCATATATCAACCCGAACAAGACTCTGAATCTACTAAACAGGTATACTTACGTTAAGAATATAAGATGCAAGATTATTTGTTTAGAAACCTTATTAGCCAGAAAAGTGTATGTACAAAGCGTAGGACGTAGAAACCCAAAGAGAACAGATTTTTGCAGAAACTTTATTAAGAGAAATTTATATAATTGTTAATATCTTATCGCGCTGTTATGGAAGGAAGGGAATAGCAGAAATTCTTGTTGGCAAATTTAGCATCTATGCGTCTATAAATTACACAAAATATGTAACTTTTAAAAGAATCGATGTTTGATACCGCATTTTTCGAAAAGTTATTTAATTTAACGAGAGCTGTGCAAAGAGAGACTCGTCTTCTGTCTGCTACATTTATTGTAGTAAACATATAACGTACATAAACTTTTTTCCTTCATATATTTACTCAATCAAACTGTTTTAGTGGAATATTTGCAAGGATGCAATAGCTGCACGAGGCCCTGATTATTTAATGGAGAAACGTTTGACGTTAAGTCGTGACTGGCATGGACATTTTGCCGCTGCAGTGTTATGGATGCAAGGACCTAGAGTAACGACGCAGCCAAGTTTAGATGACAATGAAAACTTGTTACTTTGGAACGGAGATCTTTTCTCAGGTCATTTGGTACGTTAATAATCATGTGTGGGGAATATTCTGATAAAATACTTGGAATAAATGTTATTAAAAATAGTTTACCAATATAATTTAATAGTGTGCACAGAATATCCAATAAATCCAATAAATCCATAGCGCATAAAAATGGAAATAGGTAAAGCTGAGTTTGTACTTGGTAAAATTCTAAAAAATTCTAAAGTCAAGGGTGCCTCATCCCTCTCCGACCCTTTGGGCGAGAGAAATGTAGAGAAATATCTGTATATTTTAACAATTGCACAACAAACTACAATAATTACGTTTTGTTTTAGGCAAAAGACGATGTTTGCGATACAAGTATTATATTGACTGAATTACAATCGACTAAGGATGTCGTGTCTGTGCTTCGGAAGATTGAAGGCCCTTATTGTTTGGTGTACTATCAAAAGTCAAGCAATACGTTATACTTTGGACGAGATATTATCGGACGGCACAGTTTACTTTTGAAAGTGGATAACAAGGCTAATTCATTGACTTTGGCTTCGGTTGCAAATAAGAAAATTAAGGGGATTGTAGAAGTGCCAGCTATAGGTATCTTTGCGATGAATTTAAATATGTCGCAGATAAATTTAGCATGTTATCCGTGGAAGGAACCTGACTTGAGGTTCACCGATATTATCCAAGTACTGGAGACAAATTTAAGTGTGGATATTGACATTAAAGAAACTATATTGGACGCTTGTTCATCGGCGTGGACAAATTTGCATCTGCATCCTAGTCGAAAAGATGTGGAATATCTAGAGAATGTACCATGTAGTAAAGATTTTAACGAGGTATTGCATCATCTGTTGAAATATGAAGAGGTAGATGAAAGAGTCGAACGTTTGACAGAACTCTTGCATGAATCAGTGAAAATCAGAGTAAAGAAGAAACCAAATTATTGCAAGAATTGCATAAGGATCATACTAAGCGGCGGAAGTGTTACTTGCACTCATTCCAAAATCGGCATATTATTTTCCGGTGGCCTAGACTCGGCAATCATAACAGCAATCGCCGACAAGTACGTTCCAGAAGACGAGAGCATCGATCTCATTAACGTCGCGTTTGAAAGACCTGCGAGCAAAAATCAGAACGCGAGTCACGCAAACAATGAAAAAGGGAATGTGACGCAAAAATATGATGTACCGGATCGAAAAACGGGACGGCAAACATATTCTGAATTGTTGCGAATTTGTCCCAATAGGAAATGGAATTTTATACAAGTACAGTTTTTTCCCATATTTCGAGAATCAAGATTTCTCTCAAATTTATATCTTTCGAAATTTTTCCGAGAAAAGAAGAAAGAACGAAAGATCTTGTGGAATCGCATTTTTCTGATTACAATGTGCTTATTTCAGTGTAACGTTGCACAAGTGGAACTACAACTGTATCGTGCGTCGCGAATCTGTGATCTATTGCATCCACTACGTACAATCCTGGATGATAGTCTAGGATGCGCAATGTGGTTCGCGAGTCGAGCGAAAGGCATTCTCTACCCAGTTAACGAAGCGTACGAATCGCCGTGCAGGATATTGCTTTTAGGCATAGGCGCGGATGAATTATTTGGCGGATACATGAGACATAGGACCATATTGAGGCACAGAGGATGGGATGCACTGGTGCAAGAATTAAGTATTGAATTGGCCAGGATTTCCGAGAGAAATTTAGGTCGAGACGACCGGATTGTTTCTGATCATGGGAAACAATCTCGTTTACCGTATCTGGACGAAAATCTGGTGAAATATGTGCAGCGTATAAAACCATGGGAGAGGTAAATTTACATAATGATAAACAATTAATGGATTAAAACGAATGAGTGATCAGACGATAAAATCATTGGCAGATGCTATCCGACTGAGAAAATGCCAAGTGGATTGGGAGATAAGTTACTATTACGTTTGCTAGCCTGCAAGATTGGCTTTCAATGTACGGCTAATTTTCCTAAAAGAGCTTTCCAGTTTGGCTCACGAATTGCAAATGGTAAAGAAAATGCTAATGATGTATCAAATAGGTTGTAAGATGTAAGTATCGTCATCAATCATCATTATATCGATATCGTTATAACATATACTACGTTTACGCGAGCGTTACTTCTGTAGTAACTTGCAATAATTCCTTCGCGTAAACGGGATTTTGTAGTAACTTACGATAATTTACTCCGCGTAAACGAGTGAATTATCAGAAGTTACTACAGAAGTAACGCTCGCGTAAACGTAGTAATAGGGGTATTCGTCAATCGTCAGTCCAATATTTAATATCTAATAGCGAATTCGGGCGCTTGCACTAGTGCACACTGAGTGCGCACTAAGGCTTGTTTATAATAATCTATTCTTATATTTAAAGTCATTTAAATACACATTTAAAAGCTTTTTAGCCAATAAAACAACCTGTAATATTCATATGGATGCTGTACAAATAATTTTACAGACTAAGAAGTATTTAAGATGATTTGTAAATATAACAATTGATTAAGAACAAGCCTTAAGTGCGCACTCAGTGTGCACTAGTGCAAGCGCCCGAATTCGCTATAAGCCGCGTAAGAAATTGACCAATTACAGTCGAGTATTCTCTTTACATTCCATTGTGATTGGTCAATTTCTTACGGCTTAGGATTATGACCTAATAAAGGTCTATCCAGACAGACTTGCATAGCGCATAAACATGAGCATAAAGGCCATCGCACACAAAATTGCATAGGCTGCATAAGCATAGCATAAGACGGCTGGACCAATGAGCATCTAATGTAAATTAATATGGCGACTTTATGCTGGATGCTCATTGGTTTAGCGGTCTTATGCTATGCTTATGCTAAGCTATGCATTTTGTGTGCGATGGCCTTAAGAAAATTGATTGGTCCATATACAGACGGCGTCATTAATACCTGGTCCCCAAAATTAGATGCGTTTCGGAAACTCACTCTTCGTCTCTTTCTAACTGTCTCCATTAGAAAGAGACGAAGAGTGAGTTTCCGAAACACATCCAATTTTGGGGACCAGGCATTAATGACGTCGTCTGTACATACATGTGCATAAGGAAATAGACCAATCCATTTCTTTAGGCATGTGCTTATGCACCTATGCAGGTTTGTCTGGATTGACCTTAAGGTTCTATCCAAATAAACTTGCATCGGAGCTTGGTCGAAGTGGCCCTTGAAGATTTGTATGTACAATTGTGACATTTTTTATCATCAGAAACGTATAAACCTTAAGACTTGTACATTAAATATCATGAGGTCCATATATTTGGCCTCTCATCTACAACATACAAAATACAAAAACATTGATATATTCGGATTGTAATACATCGTTTGTTCATTCTTGGTTAATTAAAAAAATAAATAAATAAAGTTTTACTAACAGACCTCTAAAAGTTAGCCCCTCAGTATTTCAAAAATAATAATAAATTACAGTTTACACAATTGTGCTTAATCGTTTGTACATCATTTTGTAGTACGTTCTTAATAATTTACTTTTTTTTTAATATTTATTTTTTTGTTTAAAATATAAATAAGTAATTGTTATTCCAATTCGGCGGGTAAATCTTTAAAGTGCGTTTACATTGGCGTCAATTCTACTAATGTCGAAACACAGTATAACCAGAGTCCATATTCTGTACACGCTTATGCTGGGTCTACAATGCGAGTCGCAATAATTCACCAATTACAGTCGAATTTGAGGAGAATAATCGACTGTAATTGGTCATTGACCATTCTTGCGACTCGCATTGTAGACCCATAGCATAAGCCTCCTGGAAAGCATTCATTATTGGGCGCGTTCAGCAGACCAAGCCGCTGAGTAGCAGTCGAACGTGATTGGCTCTTACTTTTAAAACCAACCAATCAACGTAGAGTGTTGATAAGACGAACTCAACAGTTGGGTCTGCTGAACGCGCGACCATTGTAGAACCGGCCTTATCGGGAAGTCGAAAGAGCCAGTGTGTTGCAAAGTGTAGTCGGGATTGTTGGGAATAGTTGACTCTTTGATTCGTACTCGTACCCGACGGTACCCGAGTCTGTTTACTATTAAATATAAAATACGTCATTCAAATAAAATTACTCCAAATAAAGAAAAAGATGTGATTAATTTGTAACATTTGGTGTTGTAAAGAATAATCTTTTAAATGTAATACACACAGATATGTGCCGTAACTTTGATAGAATTGGTAGGTTATAATGATCTGTGTCAGTGTGATTAACCTTAATGTCGTATAAATCTTTCGTGCATAGGCATTCCATTTGTGTTTTGCTCAATGTTTCGCTCAATAAAGTAACGCAATAAAATTTTTATTTTTTTTTTTTTTTTTTTTTTTTTTTTTTTTTTTTTTTTTTTTTTGTCGTTTACCAGATTTCAGAGATCGAGGACACTGAGGTACATGTTTTCAATTTCAATCAAAATTGATTATAATGACAATTTAGCAACGATGATAAAAGGCTCTTTACTCTTTACCATCGAAATTACGTTAGAGGATATAAGAGAGGATCAAGAGAACGAATACAAGTCACATTCTGAGTGACATAAAAAAAAAACACACACAAAGAAACAATGTTTATATTCCTGTGTGTACATTACGCGGCAGTTTTTGTCAGTTTTTGTTTTGTCTTTCGTATAATTTCAACTATAGTTTCGTTAGGCATCTTTGATAGAAATAGTCATTTGACGTACATACACAAGATAATATCACTGCTCAGTTTTATTACACACTTGCAAGAAAGTAATTAAAAACTGTGTATTTTTGTGCGCATAGTACGGAACACACACATACTACGGTTACGCGAGCGTTACTTCTGTAGTAACTTCTGATAATTCACTCGTTTACGCGGAGTAAATTATTGCAAGTTACTACAAAATCCCGTTTACGCGAAAGAATTATCGCAAGTTACTGCTACAGAAGTAACGCTCACGTAAACGTAGTAACACACACACACACACACACGTGTATGCATATACATACGTATACATATTTACTTTGACGTGATACAAGATAGTCGCTACGGTTATTGTTTGCAGATATATCATATGGAGCATTGGCATTAATTAATTTGGAAACCATGAGCGAAAGGCATGGCTGAACGCAGCAGTGATCTTTACGAACAACAGCTTCTTGCTGTATTTAAAAGCTGTTTGACAAAAGGAGAGGACGAACTCGATGAGAATGATCTACTTTCCATTTGCACGAAATTGCACCTCGACGAATTGATCGAGGAATTGAAATTGTGCATTTGCAAACATCGTCCGAATAAACAAACGATATCCTTTCAGGAATTCCGAGACGGCTTGTTACTCTTGTTGAGAAAATTTCAAGGATTAATAACCGACAAGCAACATGTCGTACAACCGTATCACAATTTAAACATATGCTCTCTCGATATCGAAAAAGATCAAGCTTTACCACTGGTCACGAGTACTTCGACGGTTCATCTTCGAGATATGAAAGCTAACGTTATAATGGATGATAATAGATTGATACGCCTGTGGGAGAGAGTTAAGGTTTATTTAAGGGGAAACACAGATCCTGCGACGATGCACTTTATATCGAGTTGCTTAGAAATTCCTGAGCTCCCGAAACAGATAACGGAATCTATCTTTGAAAGTCTCGATCACAATTGCGATGGATTGATAAGCTTCGACGAGTTTGTAGTTATATTTCAAAAGAGAACAAGTATAAAGGCTTTGCGCGAGGATACCGCGTTGTCTCCGCGTATTGACAGTATTGACGTAAACTATGATGTAAATACGTTAGATTTTAATACACGCATGTCTTGTGAAATTAATCCGATGCAGACTAATGGAGATTCGGACAAGTCGGAAAAGGAAAAGGTCGTCGCTAGTGTTTCTGATGCAATCGCGGTATCGTCCAGCAGAGATCTCGATGCTTTGGATACGAGCCTCGCGGAAATAGCAAATATCATATGCGACGAACTCAAGAGTTTGAATGAATCGTTAGGTAATAGCACGATTCAAACTCATATACGTTTATTACGAGAAATGATGATTGTCCATCAGGACGAGCAACGTAATTTAACTGCTGCAATGGACAACATGAAGGTGGAAAGAGAAAAGATGCGGATTGACATGTTGGAAGCTAATGAACGGGCAAATTTATTGGCACAGGAGATCGAGGAATATCATGTTCGATTGGAAAAGACGAAGAAGGATTTGCAGAGACAGAGCGAACAACGTTATGCTGAAATCACCAAGGAATTGTCGGATCAGCTCAATGTCGAACGGGAGATGGATGCCGCGGCTCTAAAATCAAAGGAGGATCAGTTGCTGGTGCTGCAAAAGGAGAATCACGATATGAGGAATAAAGTCGTAGATATTTTGCAAGAGAGTCAAATGCTCGAAGCGGAAAATAAAATGCTTCTTAGCCAGATTGAAAAGTTGCGGCAGTCTAATAACGATTTGCAAACTCAAATAAAAGTATTAGACGCGGAGCACGATGAGATACAAAGCATAGAGGCGAAGCAACAGGAACAAGTCAGCTTCTTCGTCGATCGTATTAAACAGTTGCAATCTGAAGTGACTCTCTTGCGAGATCAAAATGATGAACTTGGCGCGGAATTGGAAAGCTTGAGATGTTGCGGCAAGGATACGAGATACGAGATACCGTCGTCTTTGGCACACGATTTACAGCTGGATGAGAACTCGATGCGCCACATGGCGCAAGAGTTTCTTCAAGTGGATCGGCAAATGGTCAAGCATGAGAGAGCGTCGTATGATGGCTTTGGTACGTTGATGAATGGCCAAGGTCAATCCGCCGATAATTCGCTTGGGGATATGATTGTTAAGGATTTGGAAAATGTATTGTCAACGAGTGCAAAATGCCTGCCAGAGAAGTGCGCTTTGAGAGATGGTATATCGAGATTGATCGCTGGCCTGCGATCGAGCTTTGCGTTATCACGTTGCTCCCCCTCACGGGAGACTTTCGGAAAAAGTATAGCATCTGAGCTTGAAGTCGAATGTGAGGAACGAGCTAACGAGTCCTTACGAGACTTGGTCGTTTCGAAAATACCGAAGCCACCTTCCGCGAAACGCACAACAATGTCCAATAGCGCGGAAGATTTGGATAATTTTGCTGGTCAAGATGCAAGGAATCTAACGCAAAATAAGGCAACGAGTCTTAGAGATTATCCACCGCGAAAAGAAGAACATCCCGTGGATCAGTGCAACAGGGCTAACAAGGAGAGAAATAGTCCTCCAAATGTTACCGAAGTCGAAAGTGTTCCACCAAAATTCGCGACGGCAAACGTTGAATTATTAGAGATTGAGAAGAAGCAATTGACCGAACGTTGTCAGGAACTCGAACGAAGTTTAGATCTGTTAAAAGCGGAATACGAAGAATGTGAGGATTATTGGGCTGCCAAATTAGAAGAAGAGAGACAGCTCTTTGAGCAAGAACAAAAAATAAGCGATGACAAGCTTGCCGAGCTTATTAATAAGATAACAGAGTACGAAGAATTAATTAGTCCGTCGGATAAATCCAAAAGTAATGGACGATTGTCTCCTATAGAAGAAAAGTTCAACTTGGAACAACAGGTAAGACAGAATCTTATCGTTTGTATAAATTTATGTTTATTTCTTGTTTTCGATATACTTAAATGTTTCGTTACATCCTCACACCCTCACACGCGCGTACGCAGTACGCACGCATTATTTAATTTAAAAAAATTAAAATGTTTTCCATCTTTAACGTCTCACAGTATATAGAGCTCGAAGAAGAATTTGAGAAGTGGAAGGTAAAAACTGAAAATGATATCTCTCAGAAGAATCTTGAAATTGGAGATCTCCGTGAAAAGTTAAGACTGATAGAACAACCAATTACAAATGATTCCTACGTACAAGTACCGGATGAAATTTCCTTAGCAACATTCTCAGATTCGTCGCATTGCAAATACTCTTCCAGTACGTCTAGTATTCCGTCAACGAACGAAATGTTCGCGAATATGGATTTATGTGGTATAAACGATCAAACGTGTCGTACCTCGGCGGAATTTCCATTATCCAACAATCTTGACAGATTGTTGAAACAAAACGATCACATCGATGGACATAATCTGTATAATACAGGGCATACCGAATGCCCTATAAAAGTATCGAGAGGTACAAGTCAAGATCAAAAGATACATCACAATAACTCACATGTCGCTGCTAAAACTATGTTGGCGATGAAAGAGGAAGATGAGGGAGGCGAATCGGGATTCAAATTGATACGTGACGTAATGAGAGAAACCAGCTGTACATGCTCACAGAGTAATAGCCAGCAGCAAGTAGGTTGCGTCGATCTAAACATTTTTCAAAACTTAAAAGTGAAACTTTACGCACAAGAACGCAAGAAACGGCACTTGCAGCGTTATATTAAACAGCAGCGGCAGTACATTGAAAAATTGCTGCAACGTAAGTCTTTTGCATTTTGTCATTTTTTATCATTTACGATAAAATAATTGTTAATAAATCTTTACGATACACAACATATATTTGTGTAAAAAACGTGTTACTCTCTTGCGCCAAGATCATTCCTTTAAATCCTTAAAAATTGAAGGGAAAAAAAAACTATTGCAAAACTATTGCTGTTATAGGTATTATGGTGCAGCACCAGACGGAAGTATGCGAACTACAGTGCCTTCTCCGTGATACCCAAGAAAGACTTCAGATACAAGTTCAAACGACTGTCGATCAGGTACGACACAAACATTCATAGTTGTGTATATTATTACTTTAATTTATCCATGTTTCTCCAATATATGCATATTCTACTTTTTCTCCAAACAATCGTTCTCATGAAATTCCGTCAAGAGAATACAATATAGTGTATAGAATATAGTCTAGTTACGACACATATTTGCTTAAAAAAATATGCATCAATTTTGCGAAATACTAAAATTATTAATCATACAGAATGATTAATCAAAGCTAAAACCATAAGCATTAATAATAAAGATTTAAAATAAATCGAGATCTAGTAAATCAACAGTTTTTATCATTATGATTTATCCCAATAGGCTGATAAATTAGCGAGTGCTGATATATTGGTGAAGGATTTGTACATTGAAAACGCATGTATAAAGTCACATATGAAGCGCTTGCAAGAACGATGTCTCGTCTTAACAGGCCTTGATGTAGGGTCGACTTCGATGTGATGTCTACAAATAGCTGTTATTTATATACAGTTATAATAAAAATCAACGTCTCTTTGTACGTATTGAGAATAATGTATATTTATTTTATTATATAAAATTAATCAACGATATAAAGGTGATATCATAAGGCCACGATATAACTCAGGGATGCAAACGGTCAGAAAATGTATGTTGTAACACGGGTGCCTTCAGTTTTTAATTTGATTTCAAACTAAAGTGAGAGATTTGGCTTTAATATATATCAAGATATCATAGAATTAATGATTAATCTACGATTTATCTACGAACGATTGTTACGATAAATAACAGAGGAATGTACGTAGGCAGAATTAATCTACTATATCTTTAATACAATAATGGCACGATGATTTTTTGTATAGTAACATGTAAGTGGATAAAACATGAAGCAATGTAACACGCAAATATTCGTTATGTTAAAATTTTATGTATATGTGTATGATATTAAAACCATTGTATATGATTTTAATCGCATTATATATATATATATATATATATATATATATATATATATATATATATATATAATGGTACGTCATTGTATTCTGTGCCATAATGTTCATAGATAATTAAAAGTTATTAGAATATTTGTATTGTAATGATATTAGAATCTTCCTTCGCATTAAAATTGCTTTAAACTTAACAAGTTGCACGATAAAATACTATACATTTCACTACACATCTCACCAATAAGATGTTTAAAATAAGAAAAGTATTTCTGTAGCAAGTTGTTAAACACTTGGAAGAATGTAACGTAATTTTGTAAAAGAAATGTCGCATTCTTCAAAAGGACTAGCTGTGTTTATTATATTTTGTGCATAAGCACAGATTAAATCCGGTTGCAATAATTTTTTAATTAAAACCGAGCGGGCATACACATGCAAAAACATGACAATTTGAAAAATTCATATGCAATTACATGTAATTTAACGCCCTGATACAATTATTTCATTTCGTATAGTTGTAGTAAAAGTATATCTTAATATGGAATATGTACTAAAATCGAAAGTTATAAAAATTCATCATATTTGTCAGAATTTTTTTTTATTAAAAAAGCAAACTTGTACACATCTTTATTAATATGTAACAAAATGTAACTAGTCCGTTTTTGTTTTGACATATGTACATACATTCGAATATATTTTTTTATTACCGTAATTTTTTCAATAATGGTCGTGTTCAGCAGACCAAGCCGCTGAGTCGCAGTCGAATGTGATTGGCTCTTACTTTTAGAACCAACCAATCAGCGCAGAGTGTTGATAAGACGAACTCAACAGTTGTGCAACAGTTGTGTCTGCTGAACGCGCCCACTTTTCTGTCGTTATCGAGACGCCTAATTTACACCGATCACTTGATACGCGTATTAAATAGTAAATAACTAGTAAATTAGTTTGATTATTGTAGATATTCGTGAAAAGATACGTAATAGGCCCCTATAGATTTCCTTTATTAGCATAAGCGTAGCATAAGACCGCTAAACCAATGAGCATCCAGCATGAAGTCGCCATATTGATTTACATAAGATGCTCATTGGTCCAGCGGTCTTATGCTACGCTTATGCAACGTATGCAATTTTGTGTGCGATGACCTCAAGTGCCCATCTACAATAGGTGTTTTAAGCCCTAAGCCCTAAGAAATTGACCAATCACGGTCAATTATTCCTCTGAAATTCAACTGTGATTGAACAATTTCTTAAGGCTTAGGGCTTAAAACACCTATTGTAGACGGGCATTTAAAGGTTGGTTTCTAAAGGTTGGTTTATAATAGCTGTAACCGTTGATTTAAGCCGTAATCTTTAAGAAATTGACCAATCACAGTCGAATGTGAGAAGAATAATCGACTGTGATTGGTCAATTTCTTAAAGATTACTGCTTAAATCAACGGTTACGGCTATTATAAACCATTAATGTCCATTTCTATCAACGCAGGTTAATTTTAATCTTGGTTTAACCTACCTGTCGTCTGTCATCTTTTCCTAGTTCTAAAAGTTAGAAAAAGATAGAAAGTAAGTTAAACCGAGATTAAAGTTAATCTACATTGGTAGAAATGGGCATAAATCTGCCAATTGAGCGCGTTCAGCAGAACAAATCGCTCAGTAGTAATCGAACGTGATTGGCTCTTGCTTTTAGACCCAACGAATCAACACAGCGGCCGGTATTCATAGTCGGTTCTTATATTTAAGACCATCTTAAGTACAATCTTAAGATGTCATTAACCAATCACAGAGCCGTATTAGCATCTTAAGATATTGCTTAAAGGCCATTGCACGTAACAAAGTTTTAGTCATAATCGTAAGGCCGTAAGAAAATAGACCAATCACACTCGATTATTCTTCGAGCTCAAGGAGAATAATCGACCGTGATTGGTCTATTTTCTTACGGCCTTACGATTATGACTAAAACTTCGTTACGTGCAATGGCCTTTAAGCAATATCTTAAGATGCTAATACGGCTCTGTGATTGGTTAATGACATCTTAAGATTGTACTTAAGATGGTCTTAAATATAAGAACCGACTATGAATACCGGCCTATGAATACCGGCCAGCGTGTTGATAAGACGACAGACGACACTCAATAGTGTTGTGTTTTTTTTGAACGCGGCCATTCTTTTTAAAGGTAAGATTTCATGGGCAGTGAAATGCTGCAGCAGCGAGCAGCAGTTTAGTAATTTCTCTTTAAAAATTCCTAGGAAATTACTAAACTTTTCTAGAAATTACTAAACTTTTTTAGAAATTACTTGGTAATTTCTAGGAAATTACCAAACTGCTGCTCGCTGCTGCAGCATTTCACTGCCCATGAAAACCCACCTTAAAACTGCCAATCGATGGAGTTTTTGAACGCTGTCATTCAGTTTCCTTGAAATGTAACCTTGAAATTACTTGAATTTTTCTGACCATTTTGACATTCTGCGAAAAATAACAGTAGTAGATATGAAAACGTGTTGCGCGTAATATATGGGGCATACATTTACGCATGTGCCTATAAACATACGTACCCTCTCCAGATTCTAACATAATAATTATTTATAATAGATTATGCATGTGTACCTACATACATACCTCATAAGAGATTTCTGACGGACAAGCCTGACGACGTAAATATTCGAAATATTTAACAAAAAGAAAAAGAAGTAATATTATTATATTATTATTTACTTATTCATGTATAAATTAATCTCAATCTGTTGCCAAAAATTATATCTTTATAAGGTGACGTTTGTGTATGTGTGTGTGTGTGCGTGCGTGTAAAATGACATACATATTTTGATATTTATTATTTCAGAAGAAATATCAGATAAATATTCAGGATGGATCTTCAGGCAATAGTGACCAACGAGAATTTATTTAAGCTGCAACGTTTAATTAAAACCACTGAGATACAGCATAGTGTGCAGTGCAAACTTGAAGGGAAATTATTTTTTGCACTGGCAACCAATAATGCCGAAATTATTCTTTATTTTAAGAGAGATACCTCTTGCCTACCCGTTGTTAAAAAAATACCTTGGTTTCAAGGACCACATAAACAAATAGCTGCTTTTTGCTTTGATTCAAGCGGTATTTGGTTATTATGTGTAACTTTAGACGGTTCGTTGTACATATTACCTGCTTTAACTTTAGTCGATGAAAATTGCATCGTTGACAAGAGATGGAAGACTGACGATGCGACATATGTTCCTTTTGTAAATTCTCAGCTTTCTCATTTTAGGTAATTTAATTGAACAAAATAATTCTCGAGTCGGCAGTATAATTTATTAAGTTCCTAGTACTTTCCGTGCTATAACAGTACAACATACGTTCCATTCTTTTCTGCATTTGCTGTTTTCTATACAACGCTCTATTCCCATATCTATTGTTCATCTCGTAAATATATAATTTTACAGTTACATAAGATTTCTTTAAATTCATGTATACCATTGTTTTCAGACCACGAGCTGTTGCATGGTGGAAGGATATGAAAATGTCTATGGATATAGGCATTGTAGGAACGGAATGTGGAGCAACTATATTTATAAATCTTATAAATGGACAACAGCTAGGCATAACACATATTAATGAAAGTATAAGCGGACTACATATTTGTCGAAATGAATACAACGAAATTGCATCTCTTTTGATAACTAGTAAATTTCAGCAGCAATGGCGTTTGCCTTTGGAACACATGTCTTTCAATCTTTTGCCCAATTTTGAAAACAAAGAATCTAATACGAACAAACTAAACTCAAATGGCACTATTCATGTTCTTGATAATAACGTGGGAGATTCTGTTCCTAATAAGTCTAAATTACAAGAACTTAAACAACTCTCTGTTGAAAAACTGGCTATTCTTAAGCAAAAGATAATCGATACCAAAAATCAACCATTAGGGGAGAGTTTGCAATGTCATGGTAGGTATACAAATCAAGTATATTTAGAAAAACATTACATTTAAAATGTAACAACAAGTATCTCTCAAGGGAAAAGCAATGGAACATTTGTATTACTTTTTTTTTTTTTTTTTTTTTTTATGGTAAAAGAGAACATTTCAAATTTTTAATTAAAGAAGCAGACAAATTAGTTTTTCCTTTCAACTTACGCTTCGTAAATAAATATATTTGCAATATGCGATATAACATGCGCATACAATGTTTGTTTCCCTCCCTCCTCTTAATTTATACATCTGCGCGAAAAAAGACGTACATAATTACGTACATCATCACTTTTGCGATACTTCTGCCGCGCATCATTACCGTCGCTAAAAGATCCATGAAACTTTAAACGTGACATATCACAGATGCTGCAAGTATTGGCGAAAGCGGTAATGGAATTCCTGTCAACCAGGAACCATCAGAATCTAAATTAGGTTTCATCAGTCCAGAACCAATATCAAAAGATACCTTCCTATCTTTGCAATATGACAGGGAAGATCGACAATTATATACATGCTATCATCCTGTCACTAATTACATCACGGTAAGATCTTTTGTGGAATTTCAACTTATCTTTCTTTTGGTTTGCCTCCATAGCGTTGAACGCGCGTAGCATTAATACGTTAGTAATGATCTCTGTTTCAGATACACGGTCCAGATCTAACTGTGGTACCCTTGTCAATGCACAAAATATTTGAGTGCGAAACTGTTCTATTAGCGCACAGATTATTTTTTATTACCGATGTTAATCAACGTGCAATATATATAATGTCCGATCAATTGTCTGAGACTCGTATAAACAGAGACTATCAATTTAACCCCGAGTCTATTATCGGGACATTTTCTTTTAAAAACAGTAAGGAAGTGATACGCGCGGTATACAAAGTAACAAAATTCGATAATATAGTACCGAGAAAAGTCTCTGAGGAGATCGAGAATAAATGTACCTTACCAAAGAATGTAAGAGATATTAAAATCGAACCGCTCAGTTTGGATACATGTATAATTGTTACAAATCGCTGTGTATACCAAGTTGTTTTAAGGTCAGTTTAAAGTTCATCATAATATTTATGGGAGAAGCATTCACACAAGGCGAACCGATAAGCAAAATTGTTGTTTTTATCTGCTTTATTACATGTGTGAAAAAATTTCAACAAAAATTTATCTTCTATAATAGTTTTTTTTCCCCCCCTTATATTATGGGGTTAGGCTTTGAGATGCACAAAATGTTCTCATTTATTTATTTTATAGAAAATAGAGTCGTCACTGTGTATTGCATTATTATTTGAATTGCTTGTATGTATGTCGTATTTTTGTCTCAGCCGTTGATGGGATTGCACAATTCTGATACTAATTAATTTCTAAATATTTGTATATAACTTTTTTGCTACCATACACAGTTACTAAATTATCGTTTTTTACTTTAGAAAATCTCTTCTATCGGTTTTCATGGAATTGGTACTGAAGAAGAACGAGCTGCAAAAAGCGGGAAAATTAGCAATGGTTTTTGGACTAAATGGACAACACTTGTTGGAATATGTAGGCGATATATTCCTATCGAATAAAGAATTCTCACGTGCAGTAGCTTCATATAAAATATCTAAGGTAGATATTGGCTATATTGGATATATATATATAGACAGAGGGAGGGAGGGAGGGAGAGGGGGAGAGAGAGAGAGAGAGAGAGAGAGAGAGAGAGAGAGAGAGAGAGAGAGAGAGAGAGAGAGAGAGAGAGAGAGAGAGAGAGAGATGACAAAATATTTTGTCTTCCAAGATATTCCAAACGGAATACCCGTGTACTTGATGACAAGCTATTTATATCGTCAGAGATTTGTTAGGAAATTTTAAATGTTTCTTTTTACTTATTGATGATAAATAATTTGATTTTTGTTCAAAATTTCTATTTCAGTGTAAATTATTGAAGAGCGTGTTAAAGTTTGCATCGATCGGCCATACTTCAGAATTATTAAGTTGTCTAACTCATTGTTTACTGGCACCTGTCATTACTGAAATGCCTATTGCAACAAGGATACATTTGTCTAATTTATGTGTACTTTCCTTTATTGAAATGACACTGAGGGTTTGGTCGGAACAATCTAAAGCAATCTATAAGGAGTTCTTGTAAGTCACATGTTACAATTACATTTACAAAACATACTACGTTTCCTGTGTAATGAGACATATCTTTAATCGGATATCTAAATATATTTATTAACAACAATTTCGATGATTTTAAAATCTCGGAATAATGGCTTTGAACGAAATGTTTCCCTCTTAACGATACCTGCTTCTTTGCATAATTTCGGTATGCTTTCCGCGATGTTTGTCAATTCAAAGCGTCCTTCAGCTCTTTTCTCGCTTTTACTTTTTCTGTCTTGAAGATTTTAAAAGATATCATAGAAGTAGCGCGCGTGTACATACATCAAGTACGTAAAATTATATTTTAATCTAAAAGTTTCCATTTTTAGATACTTTTTGTCCACAAATACATTTTACGACGAATTATTAGCTATTAATATAGCTGGTCAAACTTACCTCTGGGAGGTATTGCATCACTTGGCTACACAAAGAAGTCTGTACAGGCAAATGTTGGATATTCTTGTAAAGGCAATACAAATGTTTGGCACAAACGACATTTATCCGAAATCATGTAATTTATACATACGTAAATTTATGCATACATACATATACGTATAATTTTCCAAATAGTAGTTGCAAATATGTGACTGTGGGTGTATGTGTGTATGTGTGTGCGCGCGCGCGCGATATTTAAAATATATGTTTTTATTTTAGATGGTTTACTCATATGTTTAAGTGAATCTGATTTAATGCAATCGATGTTATTGAATTACGATTTAGCTAGATCTCACGTGTCATTTGTGCGCAGTAATCTGCGAGATTCTCAGATCTTCGTGCTTCAGGTGAGAAACTTGTAACAATCAAGTATTCACTTGGTAAGTTACACAAATGTTTACATTGCAAATTAAATTATATCAACAAATATAAAAATTAAAAAACCGAAAATAAGAGAGAGAAAGCGATATAAAAATTGTATATTGGGTATACTTTGCTTCTCTACGTTCATAGAATTTGCATGAAAAGACAAGAAAAATTGTCTCGATCAAGTTAATCAAACGCGAGTACTTATGATTTAACGTTTGGTACGTTTCGTGGAATCGAAATAGAGTTTTAGATTACGTTTCAACGACGATTATGCTCAACGGCTTGAAATATTCCACAGAGACTAGTAACATTGTATGATCCAACAAATCCAGTATTACGACCTAAATTAGTACAATGTAAAGCACGTCATAAAGTAGTAGCGTGCAATCTACGATCTAATCAGTGTCATTCTATAGATTCCATGGATAATATGGTGAGTAGTATTGAGTTTCTGGCGTATGAGACGTTCTCAAGATTCGCACGCTAATCATTCATGCCGTGAAGGATTAGTTCTTGAATTGCTCCATGTTGTTTAGAATAGAAAGAAATTTTTGCAAATTTTAATTTTTACAGGTATATGAAAGGATTTTTTTTTTTTTATATTAATATCAGATGTGCTTTACTTGAGCAAATTTTTAGTTTGACCAATTTGACAAAGATATTTAACTGCGTTTGGATTTTAAGAAATTGTTAAGACAAATAGCTCCGGATAAAAATTTCATTGAGAGAAAAATCGAGCGAATTTTGGAATGTTACCCATACGCGATATCCCAACACATGTTGTTTTAAGCAATGTCCTTTTAACTTGATAGATATTTAGCCAATTGATTTTCTTAGCGAGTTCTGTCGAGAGATATGGTTTAAGCCTTCAACATTGCACATAACTTTCTATAACTTTGTAAGTTTGTTTGCCTTAAATTACTATTCCTTTTTGAAGCTCGTAATGAAGCTTATATTTTGTTATCTATTTCCTCTACTGAAAGAGAGTACTCTCGAAAGTGGTTTTCCGCAACTTTTCCGTAAAGAAAAGATTTGATTCTAAATCAGTTATCTTTGATAAAAGGACATCTTTTAAAAGTGGTATATTAGAACATTTTTCATCGTATAACGAAAACATTTTATAGGATCAGCCTGATACCCTCGTGGAAGAGATAATAGAAACGTTTATTCTAGTTTTGTTGACTCTTATTCATAAAAAACGATTGTTAAACCCAAATGCCAAATATGCTTTTTTGTACGACGTGCAATTGCCGAAGGTAAGCAAGGTAAATCCTAATCCTAATCCTAATCTAGGTATAATTCTGCATTTGGTAAAGGGGAAACGAGATTGTCGCTCCAGCTCCAGAAAAGCTTTTATTAGCGAAAGATTACTGAGGAATTTCGTTAACCTCTTGGTCCACATATTTCGAAATCGATCTTATCAAAGTCTTCCTCAGGGAAATTCTTATTTTCAGATATTAATCAAACTTGACTCTATATGTTTGTACACAAACTAATCTCTGATAAAAGTAACGAAATCCAGTCTGCATCAAATTGCGTGACGATAAAGCGTAATACCATATATTGCTATTTATCCGATTCGGATATTCAAATTCAATGTGAAGGAATGAGAAAAAATCATACGATAGAGTATAGACGAATGCATAATTCTTTTGATTAATGGAGAGGATATGGGGGGATGAGGGGAGCGTATTCCGGTCGTATTCGGTCTCGCTTGTCATTTGCCGAAAATCACATATCTCTGCGAAATTATCAGATCGGTCTAATGAAACTGAATTATAGCTTTATACTTTGATCTGTACAGGAATATTCGGAAGTGACCCTGCACGTTGATTTTAAGAGGAGATCGTTGAGTACTGGATTTTCTCACGTTGCGCTTGTTAGAAATGGTAATATCTACACTTGGGGAAGTTCGGTGCAAGGTTGTCTAGGTACGTACATTTGCAGGGTATTTAAAGCGTAATGCTACATCACAAATGTTGTCAAAAATTAAATAAATGTAATAACACACACACACACACACACACACATACACACATCTCAATCGGCCAGGGTGAGCCAACACCGAATATGAGATAAAGATGCGAACAAGTCTCCTATTGAATATCGAAAAACCAACACATCGAACTGTATCTTCCATTATCTTCAATTTTTCTTGTAGATAAGTGGAATATGATGGAAAAAGCAGCGAGAAGAGCGCACGGAAAACAACTCAAAAAATTGTTTTTCTACTAGAGAACAATATCTAATCTCAAATATATTGAATGTTTAGTCTTATAGCTTCGCGCATCAGGATGAGCAAATTCCGTCAATTTACATATAATTTTTCAAGATTTTCTAGTAGCTCTGCTGTATTTTACATCTAAAAGATTCCATTCGCGTACAAATTGTATGTACAGATTGAAGATGATTGAAGATAAATATTGAAACACCTTCTTGTATTACATATGCTCGCTACATATGATCACTCAGTCTCAGATCAAGTTTCTTCTTCATAATTATCCATCTCTTTCATTGATTAACATGTCGTCAATCAATTGTCTAGGTACGGGCTCTAGCGTTTTGCGATATGGGGCACCACACGCCATATGCTTCTTCAAAAGTATGAAGATTGAAGTTTTCAGTGTGTCGTGTGGACATTGCCACACCCTGGCAGTTACTAACAATGGAATCTACGCTTGGGGAGCTAGTCAATTTGGCCAGTTAGGACTCGGCAAGGTGCTACAATGTTCGAGTCCGGAATTAATTACTTCGTTGGCGCAAGAGATTATTATCGACGCAGTAGCTGGACAATATCATTCTGTAGCGCTAACCGCGGATGGCAGAATATTTACGTGGGGCTGGGGTGTCCACGGTCAACTGGGCCACGGTAACACCGACGAAAAGGCTACACCGTCTTTGGTCAAAGCTCTGCTTGGCGTAGTCGTGTGTTATATTAGCGCTGGATACGCGCACACTTTGGCACTATCGGTAGACGGTGTTGTGTACGCTTTCGGATGTAATGTTCTCGGTCAATTGGGAACAGGTGATGTTGCCAAAAGTTCTATCCCGACAAAAGTCACGTTACCCGACGGGATAACGCTCATAAGTACCGGATACTTTCATAACGTAAGTAAACTATCGCTAAGCAACAACATGCGTGACTTGCATCATGTACTCTAGAAGAAATACATTTAATCGTTTTATTTCTTTTCTCTTTCACTGCAACCGTTGACGACCGTTGAAATAAATCTCCGTGTCTGAACTATTGATGAATAGCAAAAGCGATTTTATACGCGTATTTTATTCTCATGTTTGCAGCTAGCTGTCACTAACGCGAACAAATTATACACATGGGGTGCGAGTCCTCAGGTTCTCAGATTGCAAGCCCAAGCGCAAAAAAAAACGCGCATACTAGAGCAAAGAGATGCTAATGAGAAAAAGAGTAAAGCACGGGAGGAGTCGGAGGAAATATCGGGCCATGTTACAAATCTAAACGAGGAAATTAAGGAAGAATTTTTGGTGGATGGTGTACAAACCGAATCTGCTCAAACAAAAGCGATTACTTCCGACATGGAAACACAAAAGAGACCCGAGACTGAAGACGCAGATTTGAAAGGCCTCAACTTTGGTTTGACCGAAGAGAGTCAAGCACATTTGAAGCCATGTGTTGTCGATACAAGTTTGGTAAAAGGGCAAATTAATCAGGTTCGTAATATAAGGAGGTTCGTAATAACGCCTGAAATTTAGACGTTACGCTTGTAATAATATCAACAATAATAATAACAATAATAATGACAATAATGATGATGATGATGTAGTAGTAGTAGTAATGTAGTAATATTTACATTTACAAATATTTTCCACTTCGAATTAGACGCGGAGAGTATTAGTTTGTGGCGTTAGTATCGTATTATTAGTATAGTATAAAAGAATCCTGCATACACTTTATGTAGATATGATGTAACCTGTGGTCACTTGTGCAGATATCAGCTGGCTGTCATCATAATGCATTGATAACAAAGGATGGCTCTTTATATACATGGGGCCGCAATCTAGATGGTCAGATAGGTAACGGCACGCGGCGAGAAGTGTCAAGTCCAACACCTTTATGTTACAATTCAGCCTGTATTTTTGCACAAATACCCCCTAGACACAATGATTTTAAAAGAATGCAAAATCAATGGGACTTGGACACTGGCGCCAAGTCGAACAACTCACTGGTAAATAATGGAAATGCGTCTGAAAACAATGGGAATATCAGTGACTCATCTGTGCATACAGGAAATGCTGGCCTGAATAAAGAGAGAATCAATCCTATAATTAATGCTGTTGGTATTGCTTGTGGATATGATTATACGGTCGCGATACAACCAGGTTACAAAGGAACAAATATATATATATATATATGTATATATACGTGCGCGCTCTTGCATACTCACACACACACACACACACACACACATCCATATTTTACACACACACACACAATATTCTTAATAGAACCATTTATCTTTACTATTTATCTCAACTATTACATCTGACTATAAACATGAAAATAATTGAGCGAAGATTTAATTGAATTTTTATATCAACCGCTCTTCTCTCTCTTACGCACATACACAATGCACGGTGGCTTTTAATGTGGCTTTTGAAAATAAAAATTTCCAGCGTTATAAATATATATTTCTATGTGGTTTTTATCTTTTAGGAGGTACGGTATTAGCTTGGGGTAATAACAGCAGAGCGCAATTGGGTCGCATTCCTGCGAAAGAGGCACGTGATGCCGACGATAAACTTGTATTGCTGAAATCATCGAAGCGAATAGTACGGCTCCCTAATGCGTTGCACATAGCTCTGGACGTCCCTAGTCAAGTACCTGGCATTTCTACCCCAGTGATATCTTATCGAACCAGCGACGCATTTTCTCTCGCCGGATCCGTCCGTCCTTTGAGCGTTATCGAAAGATCACCTGGGGAATTGACACTTCATTATATTCTGGAACATTTCTACGGTTTATACAATTCTGCCAATATTATAGAAAAGGTTGGTTGATCCGCTTTATCTCGGGCGATCGATACGAGATGCGGCACAATGAAATTTTAAGGAAGAGGAAGGTGAAGAAAAAGAAAACGTTTATTTATCGTTTTAATCGCGTTCAGATTAATCTTATATTTGTACCGATTTGTCCGATTCTTCCATCGGAAGAAACACAAGACGTGAGATACCTATCGAGTCGAGTCCTCCTCATTTCTTTTTTGCCAAGTGACACGTGACACTGCTAACTTTACGATCAAATGTGTTAAATTGCGTGTTTAAATTTTGAATTCGAAGCAAAATGTGTGGCACGCAACGTGATACTGTTACTAAGACAACTTTGTAACCTTGTAAAATTTTTCCGTTGCAGTGTATCGAATTGGAGAATTATCAAGCTTGTTCTAAAATAGCAGCATTAGAAAATAACGTTTCAGCTGCTTTCACCTATCAATTGAAAATGTTGCATAAATTGAGCCTTCAGTCATCCAGAAATTATCAAATATCAGAGAGAGAAGTTCCACATGAGAGAATAAACTCAACCCCCGAGACTAGTTCGCCAAACGTTGATATGACGGGGGATTCCATGCTGTCCCGAGATATCAAGAGGAACACTGAATTATTTAATAGACAAGCGGAGAAGAATCTCATGGAATCCTTGGAAAACAGCGTTGCTCGAAGCTGGACGAAAATTTCGACGAGTAGATCGTTGAATAATTTGCAAACACTCGCACAAGAATTATACTCTTTCGATTGTCAAGGTGGTTTGGAAGAATTGTGCGGAACTCGAAAAGGCGACGACGACGATGACGATGACGGTCTCTCGCTGAACGTTAACACTGACCACTCCGACACCGAACGTAACGCTAATAACGAAGACCAACAACCCCCGGGATGGATTGAAGATCTTATTTTTAATGAAAACGCAAATTCGCTGTTGCAGCATAAAAACGTCACTCTACGTAACTCTGCGCAAAATTCATCTCGATCGGTCTGCACGAAAACAAATATGTCGATTGTGAGT
Source organism: Temnothorax rugatulus (assembly GCA_035220575.1). Lineage (NCBI taxonomy): Eukaryota > Metazoa > Arthropoda > Insecta > Hymenoptera > Formicidae > Temnothorax > Temnothorax rugatulus. Next base: position 63,261 of record JASTWL010000113.1, read on the forward strand.
GACGATCGTTGCGACGTTAATGAAGAGAAGACTGTATTCTTGGACAAGGTGTCCTCGCGTTCTCAGAGGAATTACGTAATCAATGAAACCATAAGAGCATTAAAGTTCTATTTAAAAAGTATTAATAATGAAGCAAATACCGTGAAATGTGAAATGTTGCAAAGTGCAATTGGTTTTTGGATCGTGCACAATTTACCGATGCAAAGCTTGGAGAACGTTTTTCTCGAACATATACACATCGTTTATTACCCTCTTGGATTATTACTTTTTTGGTAAGTCAATATTCCACCTTGCTGCATTACGCGAGCAGGATTTTGCTCGCGTTTTTCTCTTATCGTACGACCATATAAGACCATATACTCTCTTGAGTGTGATTTCGTTTATTTTTAATTATGCACACAGGGATTCCAAGTGTCTCGATCAGTTTAAAAGCTGAAATTTGCTCAACTCTCAAACATTAAGCATTTTTTGTGAATTTGAGAACAAAATCAAGTATAAAATATACACAAGATCCATGATGCTGCACTAAAATTAGCAATCTGACTACATGGAAAGTATTGGTAAAAAGAAAACGTTTAGGAATCCCTGACTGGGCATGAAAATTGGAATGAGACGAGACGAATACCGATGTACATTTTTTTTTTTTTTTTTTTTTTTTTTTTTTTTTTTTTTTCCCACTTTTCCATCACTCTCACTTTACAGTCAGGATGCGATAGGAAGTTCCATGAATGCAAGCAAAACGTACGGCGAAGAAGGAAAGGATTGGTGCGCGAACAGCTTATTCTCAATCAAATTTTGTCTTCGGGTGCTGTCGATGTTGATGCAGCGTATAGATGAAGGTTGCTAGCTTGATATCTTTTTTCATCTTTCAAAGTGAGGAGCTTCTGAAATTGATTAGCATAACGGAACGATAATTCTTATATTTCAGATGACATTATGCCGGAATACGTAAGAATTTTCTCCTCTTTAATGGCGGACAATTACGGAGCACCTTTAAACGGATATCCAGGCACAAGTAGAAATAATAATCCAGAACAAATGATGGGAGGTATCGTCAGCACTGTATTTTCCGAAATGGAAGATTCCAGATTATTTACACACATTAAGGTAAAATATTTTACCGAGATCCGCCATTGTCTCTCTCAGAGGCGATTTTCATTACACTAATTATAATTATAATTGGTTTCCATTAGTTTCATCAAATTCAATTGACTAATTGCAATTGACTAATTGTAGCTGAATCTTTTTAACATTAAAACAGGACTCGGATGCTATAAGTCACTTGCTCACAACGGAAGAAGACAATATGATATTTACTTGCGGACACCACTTTCCAATCTCTCTATACGAAGCAGATGTTGTCCCGACGATGGAAACTGAATTATTAACATCTCCGTCGTTGACTCTTCCATGTACATCGCAGTATTTAGGAGATATGTTGCCCCACACTTTTAAACCAGAGATTCTGTGTCCTTTATGTATAATCGGAGCATTGAGAGTAACGACGGTAAAAGATTAAAGGTACCCCTAACCCTTTTGGTATATCACACTCGCATATATCCCAATTAGACTGAATTTAGATTGGGAAATAGTGGTTACGTTTAACTATGTATTTGAAAATAATTACGTAATAATAATCGATACATCTATCGTTGGACAATATTATGAACAACAATTAGGATTGTTATCCCGTTTCTAACGCTTTCTTCGTTTATTGCGTAAACCTGCGCGGGCGCCCTTTTTCGTCCCAGAAACTATACTCTGAAATTTGCCCGCATTTTTCTTCTTCTTTCTGTAAAGTGCAAATGTATCAATTTATTAATATATTAAGAACAAATTGAGAATAATATATATATATATATATATATGTGTACAAAGTACGATGTACTTTATACTAAAGATCTAAAATCTGTTATCGTGTTACCTTTTGTTCAACATAGATCTCGTCAAGGGTACATATGCGTAGGGATCTGGTTTGCCCTTCCTCTTAATATCTCCCCTGGCTTTTGTCGCACGATATTCCGAACCGGGTTCACAGTCTACCTTCATCGCTTTTAGCGGTCGATGAATACCCGATCCACCGGCTGAAATTCAACAGAAAAATCAATACAACTAATATTTAGCTATAGCGTAATAGCAATAAATCATTCGTCATTTATTACAACACGCAAATGACGAATGATTTGTTGCTATTCTCGTATTCTCTTTACAACGCCATGTTTTCCGCCGTATCTTGTCGGCGCTATTATACAAGTCGCAAATCCAATTTCTCATTTATCGCATAAACGTGTCAAAAATATCGTCTTAAATTGCTTAAATTTCCCAAAAAGATTGTCTTTAAGGATTTATACAAGTGTGACACTTTTCTTCAAGTCAATTAAAGTCTCAAGTGTCTCGGGAGAGACACTCTCTGTAATGCAAAATGAACCTTGAAAATTTACCTCGATATCTCGACGTTGACTGACTCTTTAAGCTCATCGCATCCAATGTACTTTCGCTGTATTTACGTTTTTTGCCAGCGGTCTTTGTGGTCACTACCGATACATCATCTTCGTCTTCTACGAAGTAGAAACATACACATATACACATCTCGTATATCTCGTGATGATATCGCATGATGATACGTGCACCTTCATTCCATGTCTGAACAAAGTAATTGTTTCATTAAGTACTTACTGTAATCGTCTTCCGAATCACTCTGGGAGAAAGAAGTCTTTCTCTTCTTCTTATTCCTTTCCTCCGCGTCGCTGTCACTCTCGTTATCGTCCCTAATGATGAGACGGCCATCGGGTGCAGTCGCAAAGCCACGATCCTTTACCTTCTTCTCTGGAATCTTTAGATTCGACACACCCGGTTGTGTAGCTGAAGCGTACAAAAGAAACGAAATTGATTATCGCAAGACCCATGAACGTCAGCAACAAATCATTCATCAAGTTTGAACTTTTATTCTCGATTCCTTTTTAGGTTTTAGGTTTCTAGACGGAGATAGAGTAGAGGGAACACATTGTATATTAATATAAATTAAAAAAAAAATAGAGTTTGACTCTTTCATCGATCGGTCAAAGGGAGAACTGGAGGAAAAATTGGAAAATTGACGAAACCAGCTGAATGAATCGATCGATCGTGTGTGCGAGAAAGAGAGGGAGGGAGAAACGCGTTTGTGTTGGAAAAGCCGCGTGCAAATATTCGCCGTAAACCAACTTGTGATATTTCTAGCAGCCGCGGGATCCGCGAGATCGACTATATCATCTTCGGTTTCCTGAATCCAAGCGTCCTTTCCCGGGGTCCTTTTCTTGCTTCTCCTCGCTTCCTCTTCGTTCTCCGTAGCCTGAAACTCGTCGTCGCTGTCGGCCAATATCTCCTCTATACTTTTGGGTCTCCGCCTGACGTCAAATTCCTCGTCACCATCCTGCTCCAGCTTCCTCGCTCTTTCGAGCTCCCGCTTCCTCCTCTTGGCGTCTTCGATCTTGTTGATGTTCTTCAGTCTCTTATGCAGGGTCACGTCCGAGGCTGGCACCATGCTCGATATCGGTCCGAAGCCGTACTTCCTTATCAGTTTGGTAAAGATGTCTCGCACCTTTTGTCGAAAGTGGCGCTTACAGTCCTCGCTCATTCGCGACAGAGCGTCGACTATCCGCGGCAACGTCGGCGCAATCATCACATCGGACGGCGTCACGTTGACGTAGACCTTGACGTAGGACAAGGCGGACTCGGCTATCTCCCTCGTAGGACTGGTCAGAATCGTGCAAGCGTGTCCCAGGATCTCAGCGACGATCTCCGTGCCGAGAGAGTCGTTGTGACGATACGTGACGGAGGCCAGAGCGAGGAGACTGGCGCTGACGTAGGCTCGCTCGCCGCCCAGGCCCACCGTCAGCATATCCACGTAGTCTCTGAGGTGGTCGGGCTCGTTGAGGAATCTCTCGGCGATCGCGTTGAGCAGCTGATACGCCGCGTCGCGACACCTCTCGTTTATATCCTTGACGCAGAGCACAGCTTCCGGCACGACGGCCTCGAGGAACTTGGTGCCCTCGAGCTGCGGGTGTCGCCTGACGAGATGCGCGAGGCACCGCAGACGCGCACCTCTGCTCGTCTTGACGACGCTGCTCGCCGACGCGATCAGCGTCTTTTGAATCTGGCGCCGGTGCTCGTGCAGGAACCGCTTGCAGATCTCCCTCTCGCTGCCGCATATCTCCTCGAGGAAACGGTAAGCCTTCTTCTGCTCCTTCCGCTTGGAAGGCTTATCGTTCTTCAGGACCGGCACGCACGCGTCGTAGCACTTGCTCAGCCTGTCGACGTCCGTATAGCCGATCAGCGCTCTCGTCAGATCGTGAACGCTCTCCTTGAAGAAGTCATCCGCGTCGGGCTCGTCGAGCTTGCTCAGCGCTCGATCGAACAGCTCGTTCGCCAAGTCGCTGCTCGCGATCGTCATGTAGGTCTTGATCGTGTCGTACGCGGCGAGGCGCGCTCCCTCCTCGTCCGTGCCGCTCGGTCTCGCGGTGTACAGATTGAAGAGGATCGGCAGGTAGTTTTTGGCGAAGCGAGCGAGCTCGGCGCGATCGTCGGCCGCCGCCGCCGCCTCTTCGTCAGAGCTCCGCTCAATCGCCTTGACAATGAGTTTTCTCAGGGCCGCCATCGCGGGTAGCCTGAGGTCCCTCCGGTCGCTGATGGCTATACCCAACAGCTTGGCGACATGCTTAAAGTTGTCCTTGACGTCGCTGGCGTCGTTGCATATGCTCGGCAAGACGGACCAGATCTGCGTTACCAAGCACTCGTACGTCTTTCCGTCCGCGGTAGACGCGGTACCTGTCTCGTTGGCTTTTTCCTCGCAGTGCCGAGCGATCGGCAGCAAGGCGTCCTTGAAGAGGGCGATGGTGCCACCGGCATTCGTTACGCAATCCTTGAGCAGCGGGATCATCCAGCTGCAGCGTCTGAGATTTATCCGACAATGAGCGTTTTCGTCGGCCGTTGAGGCTCGAAGAGGGAGGACGTTCAACACGAGCCGAGGCCCCATCGCCCGGATCGCCGCCCCGATGGCGTACTCCGCCTCACGGTTGTACGCGAAATCGTGCAAATCTCGCAGATTGCCCAGAGTCTCGACGACGTTGGCGAGTTGCTCGAGTCTCCCGGCGAGCTTACCGGCGACTTGGAAGAGCACGGCTGTAAGGTGAAGGACGTGGCGCCAGGCACCGAGATAGCGATAGCTCAGCGCCTCGCGCAACGTCTCGACGACGTGCCTCAGGATGGGCTCGTATCTGCCGACTCGCTCCTCGTTCTCGCACAGGCGTGCCACGCCGTCCCGTAGAATGGCCTCGACGGTGTGCGACGCGCCGGCGACGATCTCCGTCCTGTTGGACAGCAAGAGCCCGATGCACCTGTCGATCATTTCCGGCGTAACGTGATGGAGCGTCGAAAGGACGTCGGTCCCCGCGGACGACTGCCCCGGGGAAACTGCCAGGCGCGCCAGGTTGCAGTGAGCCTCCCGCATGACGGCCAACCACGCCAAAGTCGGCTGCGTGTCGTCCGCGGACGGCTGATAGTCGTAAAGGGCCTTAATGATACCTGCGTTTTGCGGGAAGGGCAAGGTCGCCTCCGAGGGCCTCGCGACCAACAGCCCGTGCAGCGTTTGCAGGCAGCACGACGTTATCAGGACGTTGTTCAACGTCATGATGCTCAACAGACGTTCGCAGATGGTCCTCACGTGTGACTTGGGCAGCTGCGGCATCACGTCTTTCAGCAGCGTGAGGATATGCAGAATAGTGGTAGCTCCGAGCGAGGAGCCGCGGCCTGGCTCGCAAGCGGCGTCGAGCTGCGCGACGCAGTGCGTCGCGACATGTCCCGCGGCCGGATGGTGAGTCGGAGTCGGGGGCGCGGACGCGGACGCGGACGCGGGTCCGGGCGCCTCCTCCTCGCTCCTCGTCACGTCGCTGCCCCGCTGTAGAATGGCGCATATCCCGTGCTGGGCGGACTTGCGGACCTTTGGCTTGGCGTGAGTGACGAAGGACAGGATAGCGTTGAGCAGCCGCGTCGTCGAGGGCGCGATCCAAACGGCAGCCTCCTGCGCTCTCAGCAACACCGAGAGGCAGCCTATGCAATGTCGCAGAACGAGCTGGTTCTCGCTTACGATCGCCGACCGCTCGAGAATCCGCAGGAGGGCCTGACTCGTCGGCCCGAATTGCAAGTTGAGGACGTTCCTCGGCACCGTTCTCAGACACATCCCGAGCAGCGAGAGGGTCGCGGCTACGGAGGTGTCGTCCTCTCCAATCGCCTCCAAAGTGCTCATCAACGCGGCAAAGTACTCGGTCGAAGTCTCGTTACCACCGTTCTGCTTGATGACCTCCGTCACGGCCGCGAGCACCGCCAGCATCTCCTTGTGGACGAGCGAGCTCGATTGAAAGCGGGCGAGGAACCTGCCGAAGGAAAGGTTGGAGCACGCGCTGTAATTGGTGGCGAACGTGTCGCACGTAATCGCCGTCCTCCCGTCCTCTCGGTCCTCTCGGTCCGCGTCCAGGTCGAGCTTCGCGAACGACGGCTGAATACCTTGGATGGCGTCGTGCTTCCGTAGGTCCTCCTTCGTGATACCTGGCGTGCCGGGCAGGTCCTTGAAAAACATGCCAGTCGCTTGCTCCCGGTACTTGGTCGTCGCCGGATTGGAACTGGAACTCTGGCCTCTTGCCCATCGCTTCGCCTTCTTTCTACTTGCCAAACGAGGCACCAGCTTGCCCATCCTTTTTTTTTCTTTTTTTTCTTTTTTTTTTATCTCTATCTTAATCTTAATTTTCTCTTGCTTTCACCTATTCTCCAACTCTTCTGACTTGCACTCAGGCACTCAGGCACCCAGGCACCCAGGACGGAAACTGATCGCCAATGATGCTAGCCGTCCTCGGCGAGTTTCGGTCATCGAACGGATCGGAGAAAAATCCAAGGAAAAGAGGTTAGATATGGTCGTCCTGGTGGGTCGTCCCTCATCCCTGTCCCGCATGTCGCACGTGGTCGCACGTGGTCGCAGTCGCACGTCGCACGCGCACTCTCGGTGACCATCGGTGACTCTCGGCACTACGCAGTACGCACCGCACCGGGGCAGTCGGCACTGCGCAGCAGCAGCGAGCAGCAGTTTGGTAATTTCCTAGAGAAATTCCTCGAGGAGCGAGGAGCTAAAACTAGTCCTATCGATCGATTTAAAAATGGCCTCGACTCGGATATTACGTGTTTGTGGACTTTTGAGAAATTCGCCAAGAAATATCCCATCTATGAGCAATGGTGCGAAATATAATCGTTATCGTTTACACACAATGTATCGTATAATTTACAGACAAATATATCTAATCCAAATTAATTTGCCAGCTCAATTTATTCGCTAGCGTTCGCTAACACGAGGTTATAACCAGTTATAACGTCTTTTCAGATGCACGTAATTTATTTACTGTCGATTGTTTACATCTGTTAAAGACGCACATCCCTTTGGTATGCGATACGAGGAACAAGACATTTTTCATCAACAGTGAGTAAAGTTTCGGTGGGCGTAATATTTTTATGCTCGTAGAGAACTGAGTCGTGGTACTTTGTTCGCATCTCATTTCGTGAATCCCTCTTTCGTAGAATCTGCGGACGAATTGTGGAAAGGCGTGACGAGCGTCAGTAATGCAGGGAAGAAAAGAGGCAGAGCTAAAGGCTTGGCGAGAAAGAGAGATCTGAACAAGGGTCAGATTATTGGCGTAGGAAAAATTCCGTGGGAATTTCCTGGCCTCAATACACCTGTGTTCAGAGGACGAGAATTCGTTCAACAGCGAAAGCTGCCTGTGGATCCTGAGAGGGAGGAGAAGCTCGACAAGCTACGACAAAGCTATCAAACTGGGCCGAGGCGGCAAATGAAATTACCGCCGTTGGAACGTGGTTGGACGAGTGCCCAAGTGGGTGGCAGAAAGATTGGACCACCTGATCCTATTGGAGAAGGTTAGCGTTACTCGTCGTTGTTCGTTGTTCGTTGTTCGTTGTAACTGTCCGATGGTCGTGGTCAAATTACGAAATAATTTCAACGTAATATCAACTTTTTGTCAACTTTCTTTCTGACATTTTACAATCCTAGTAACATCTATCTATCTATCTTTCAGATACCTTTGACGGCTTTGAAACTTGGATATTGGAATACAAAATCGTACATTGTATGACTGGTAATTTAGGACGCAAGAATAGGATCAGTATGTTTGTCGTGACGGGTAATGGAAATGGCCTGGCTGGATTTGCGCTAGGGAAAGCACCCGTGCAAAAAACAGCCATGAAGGCAGCTAAGAATAGGGCGGGTCAAAGATTGATGTATATTCCTAGATACAAGGAGCATACCGGTAACATATATATATATAAAACTTACGACTTGCGTCTCGCTCGACTACGTAACGTCTCTCCTTTTAACAATCTTGCTACGTGACTCTGTTTCAGTGTTACACGACTTTTTCACACAGTTTGGAGATACAAAATTATTTGTAAAGAAAATGCACCAAGGATACGGGCTTGTCTGCCACCGTGCGATAAAAGCGTGTTGCGAGGCAATTGGCATAAAGGATATGCATGCCAAGGTGGAAGGTACCAAGAATTTGCAGCACATCATAAAGGCTTTCTTTATTGGCTTGTTACAACAGGTATGTATCTCCCTCACTTGGCAGCACGCTCTCCCAGCAGATATCTAGCGCATTCCCTTTTAATTTTAACCTACGTTAGATTGATAGATTCGATGTGTCAAATTTGAAGCGAGCAGATTGGTTTTTCATTTAAAGCGTTATAAAGCATTATAAAGCATTATTAATCAAGTTATACAAATAATTTACGATGGATTTCTAGTTTACTTAATCAGATACTTTCGATACGTAAAAATGTGTAGATAATAGACCTTGGTCTCTTTTACTTCATAATGTCAAATGGATACTTTAATCCATAATTTGATACATAATCTGAGCTGTTATTATCCGATCCGACATTGATCAGAATGAAAGATTGAAGCTGCTGGTTTTTCGCCGCACTCGACTGCGAACGCAGTTACATAAACATAATGCGTTACGTAATGCAAAACGTGACGCGCGAGGAGCCATTTCAAAGTCAAAAGTCATTGCGTAATCTGCCACAACGCAATCCGAAACTAACATGAGATATGTTTGCAGAAATCGTATCAACAATTAGCGGACGAGAAACGATTGCACTTGGTTGAGTTTAAGTCGGAGAACGGAGATTATCCGGTAGTGATTGCCTCGCCGTCGCAAGTTAGAAAGCCGGAACAAGTCACGTCCCACGAGATCCTCGATTTTACTCAATATGTCTTGGGTGGCAAAGTAATATTGCAGAAAAAGAAACGTGCGCCATTCTATACGAGACTTCCATCTTGGAAAACGAGATTGTCAAAACTGGAACGAACGAGGCACTTTGATGAAACGAGGATAAAGTTAATGGCGGAATACGGGGCGTTGAATAGTTTTCTGACTGAAAAATATCCAGAAGCGAAGCTGTGTCCCAAGCCGAAGCCAAGCGAAAGCGAAACGGAGGAATAGATGAATGAGCATAGCCGAGTGTATTATGCTCTATGTATAAATGTCAAATTTCTCAATAAAGTCCTTGTGATTAGAAAATTACATTTCTACAGTTTCGCGTCTAGACACAGTCTGGATCTAGACGCAATTCAGACTTGTTTCGATTGTGTAGCCTCTGTAGCCCCGGTAGCTCTTCTTCTTCTTCGATTTGATGACAGATGACTGGCCATGACCGCCAGTGTAGGCCAGTACAGAGGTGGCGTTTCACGCGTGAACGTGAACACTGAACAATAGCTCGTGGAAGCTTGGCTGCATCCCGGCAAAACTGATTATCCTATTGGATAAATCGAATGCGTTCCGAAATTCATCGAGTTTCGGTGAGAATGTGAAATTCTCTTTTCTCATCGAGAGTGTGCACATCTATTTTGTGATATTTTATGACGCCCATAATGGCGCGTATCAATTGTAATCATTTGTAAATATTTCCCCACTACGCGATTGGAATTGGAATGGATCTAGATACAGCTTACATTGGTAATTACATCTATCCATCTGAGAATATTTTCTTTTGTGAGATATGGTTTAATCAAAGTATAAGTACATATATATATATATATATATATATATATATATATATATATATATATATATATATTGTATCCAAGAAGATGTAAAAGAAAAGTATAAATACCGAATTAATAATATTTCGTATGTCACCGACGCGACGCGACGCGACGCGACGCGACGTGCAGCAGAGCGGGGAAAATAACCGTGTTTCAAAATTATAAAAGATTAATTTGAAAATTACTTGAAATAGTTTACAAGTACAATGTTCAATTGCATTTTCATTAAACTTGTTGCTAGAACCATTGATTCACGACTGGGTGGAGCATCTTCAACAAACTTTTAAAAAACAGGAACAGGAACAGGAGCAAATTGCCAACGCAACCGATTTTGCCATGCCGTTTGTAGGTAGGCAACGAAAGAGTAGGGTTAGCGCGCGTGCGCGATAAAGCAAGAGATATTGAATAACATTTGCGGAAACTTGCTTCAATAACCCGATATATCGTTCTGCTACATCTAAAATCTAAAATAATCATTTTAAATTATATACAATCAGCAATTCCAGCGTCTACTGTGAAAGCTGCCTTTAAGATAGCGGAATACTTGGAGCTAGAGCCGAATGTCAAGTACATGGCCATTCAACTGTATGACAGATTCATGTGTAAACACTTTTGGGAAATTTTCAAGACTGAGAGTGCGAATAATCCGCCGTCCGAGGCATCGTGGTTTAAAGTTTGCAACAAGAGCTCCAATCAAACCAAGTTAAATTTAATGTCGTGCTTTCAGTTGGCGTGCAAAATGGATTCTCATTCCAGTGCTTTAGGAATATCGCAAGTATATATTGAAAGATTATGTGTTTTGCATGCGAGGAATTGGAAAAAGACTTTTGTGGAGACTTATGGGTCACGATAAATCTTAACGGATAAATTTCTGCCGCTTGTCTTTTGCTAGATTCTCAATGTTCTATATCTGATTGACAAAGAGTCTGAATATACGCCGAGTATGATTTCCTCTTCGGAAATTAAAGTTATCAAAACGGTAGACTTTAAAATGCCCCTTCACACTCCACTGCACTGCATTGAGATTCTTCTGGCGGCGACAGGTCTCGGGGAAACGCCAAACATGGTTAACGTTTCGATAGACTTGTTGGATTTGGCTTACCTAAAGGTTTGGACGCACGACATTTTTATATTTAACCAATTTATTTCTTTGCGCAATTTACAATTTATATGATATGTGCATGTACATCTCACTCAAACTCATTTGTACTCATTTTCAGCACGACAGATTATATTCGCAATTTCATTTATATTACACGCACAAAGATGTTCTAAACGCGGAACATGTAGCCAGAAAGTTAATATCGTTGAAATCGAATATACTTTTCTTAAGCGCAGCAATAGTATATTGCGCAACGTTCTTTTTGTGCTTGGATACAAATGCCTCGGCAGAGCAAGTTGTCGTAGCAAAATTGGCAGAATTATCAAATACAACGGATACTGATATTTTCAACATGGCCAATACGTTGCTCTTAATAGCGACGCAAGACTAACTTAATATAACGTATATCATATGTAGCAAAGAAGAGGTATTTCGCGCGTGCGCGCGCGCGCGCGCGCTCGCCCCCCTTTGTACGCGGATGCGGGAGGAGGTGGGGTTGTACCATACTGTGTAAATATTGGATTGGATTTAAAAAAATAAATTATTACCTTGCAATACGTCGCGTGCAATTATATAGACATTTTTGTTTATTTATTTAGAATGTGTGTGCGTGCGTGTGTGTGTGTGTGTGCGTGTGTAAAATAGATGTGCGAATACAAATGTGTATTACTCTAAAATATTTGATCGCATATATTATAGATAGCAAATAAATTTACATGCAATGAAATTTACGATTCGAGTGTTGACAATTTCTCGATAATCGCTACTCGAAAAGATATATATATATATATATATCTCCATTACAAGAGGTATCCTATTTACAATCGTGTCAGACTAGAAAAGGAAAAGTACGTCATCTGGAAGGGCGACAGAATTGACAAAATTCACAAAATTCGTCGCTCATCTTTTGCTTCTCTCGTCGGATCGGCACTGCCCTCATCGGTTTCATATTGATGTCGGCTAAGTCGGCTTGCGGTCTGCCGGGTCTGGGAGTTCTGGGACTCTGGGGTATCATTGACCTTATGGGATAGGATAGGATAGGATAGGTTAGGTTAGGTTAAGTGAGGTTAAGTTAGACTAGGATATAAACTTTTTTTCTTCTCTCGGTCGCTCTCGTTTCACCTTTCACCCCTTTCACCGTGTTTCACCGTGTTTCACCGTGCGCGCGTTACGCGCGTGCTCGACGCTCGAGTCTCGAGTCTCGACACCCATTGACCCATTCATCGCCAGTATCACCAGTCACCACTACTGGCGTACTGGCGTCTGGCACTACTAAGTACTTAAGTACTACTACGTACTACGCGTCTCTCGCTACTATTTCAATTGTTATTTCAGTATATTCGTTAATCCGTTCTGAAAAGTCGACGCCACTCCTCCGCGACCGCGAACCGCGACATCACTCGTCACCGGTCACGGGCGTCACGGCCGTTCTTTATCTGGTTCGGTACTTGGGTTATTACGGAGATACGTGTACTACATTCTACATTCTACATTCTGCATTCTGCACCAGGCACAAGAGAAATCAAATATTTTTGACATTCGTCTAGCGACTACGTCTCTTTCTTCTTCTTCTTGACATCTTTGTTTGTATTGTTTGTGTAAGGGGACTTTTTTGTGCCGTATACCGTGCTAAGACTGTGCGAAATCGTACACGAAATCGAAAAAAGATCGATAAACTGTCAGAGCCATACGAGAGCATACGCGCGCGCGCGCGCGCGCACGTGTGTGTTTGTATACAAGCCACGCGACTGAGTGACGCGACTATTCACAGTATTCACGCCATTCACTCATACGACGGACGCGGGACGGCGACGGGCGACGGGCGACGACCAGTCGACAGTCGTTTCGAGCTTCGACGCCTTCGACGCCTTCGACGCCTCCGCCTCCGCCTCCGAAGTACGAGGTTTGAGGTTCGAGTTCCGAGACTTCCGAGTCGCGGATGGTCGTGGACGTCGTGGTCAGTGGTCAGTGGTCGTGGTGGAGTAGTTCGAGTAGTTTCAACATGGAAAGAAAACAACGTTGCGACTGCTCTCGCGCAAAGTGCTTGTAAACACAGCTCGAGTCTCGAGTCGTCGATTATATTCTGCAATCTGCTGCTTTCACCACGTGAGTGGTCTCGACGTGAGAAGGTGCAATGGCAAAATCTGTGCTAAGTTCCGACACGCTGCCAAAGGCGGGTCGTGTAAACGAAGGTGAGAGAACTTGAAGGTTTTTCACTGCCCGCAGTGCCCGCTCCCTCACGTGGGGTATGCCCGCTTCTCTCGTGAGATCCGTGAGATGTACGAAATCCTCTGTAAGCTTGTTGACTCTCTATCTAACAAAAATTCTAAACCCTTACGCGCGCGCTCAGTCTTTCCTTAATTCTTCTTTTCACATTTGCATATATTTTAGTTCAAAGTTCAAACGCGGAAACCCGACGACCTAAGCGAAAGCGTAAATAACGGAATGACGAGACCCGCGAGAGAGAGAGAGAGAGAGAGAGGGAGAGTTTGCATACGCGGATCTCGTTACTCGTTTCACGATTAGTCATCACATTGGCATTCGTAACGTAAAACGTAATGTGAATTTGTGCGATTTTGCAGTGTGCCGCGAATGGCTGGTGCACGAGGACGGGGCACTGGCCTATCGACTTCAGGATGAAGAAAGTACGTACAAATTTTCGTAAATTTTCCACCTTTCCACCTTTCCACCTTTCCACCTTGGTGCGGATGTATGTGTGTCGAAGGGAGATTCGTGCTAGATTCGTGCAGGCCCGGTTTCGTCCTAAGGCTGTGTGTGTGTGTGTGTGTGTGTGTGTGTGCGCGTGCCTAAGACTATCGGTCGCTCTCTGGCGGCTCTGGACCCTGGAGGACTGATCAAGTTTCCTTTATCGATCGAAATTATGGAATTAATCCGAAAAACGTGACATTATACGTGTCACGGAAAAAAAGAGGAAAAAAGGAGAGAAAAGAAATGAAACCTTATAAGAAATAAAACTCTGTGGCGCAGCTTGAGGTGACTCTCTGACGAGTTTTGTGCCAAGAGGAGAGTATATCGAAGAGAGTAAGAGAGAAAAGGATATAAACGTAAACGTATATACGTAATAATAACTTTGTTTAAAATAATAAAATAGGATAACGTTTCGTGTCCAAGATGTAGAGGCTCGAAAGAGGATTTCAATGCTTTGCACGTACAAGATATCTGTATCTATCGGTATCGGTATGCTATTAATATTATACCTGTAAGAGACTTATCTTAACGTATGATTTTTTTATTTTTGTTATGATTCGTAGTCAAGGAACATTACACCGGCAACAAAACGCGTAATGCACAGGTGAGAGAAGATTTGCCGCGAGCCAGAGTCGAACAGGAATTGGAAGCACTGAGATATCAAACTTACGTTCAACAACAGTTAGTACGATTTGTGTCGTTTAAAGATAGAGATTATTTCGTATGAGATGTCATTGTTTTGAAAGATCGTTTCCTTTTATTTTTCTTTCTTTTTTCTTATATTTAATTTATTTATTTATTTATTTATTTATTTATTTATTTATTTATTTTTTCTTTTGCAAAGGGAAGAAAGAGACGCACTTGTTGCGAGGCAGGTTGCCCTATCTCTGGAGCGAGAGGAGAGACAGAGAGAGCGCGAATTGCAAGAAATGATGAGATTACAACTGAGATTAGGAGATGAAGCTACGCAGCGAGAGTTTGAGAGACGTATGCAAGAAGAAAAGGATGAGGTAACCATGATATTTTGCGGTTAATGAAACCCTTGAAAGCAAAAAATACGCACGTACGTACGTTATGTATGTATGTATGTATGTATGTATATCTTTGTTCATTTGAGAAAAACAAAGAGACAATTTGCTAGCGTGAAAATGTAAATGTTAAAAGTCGGTTTTTTTTTAACGACAGGAACTGGCGAAGAAGTTGCAACAAGAAGAAGAAGATCACGATGATCCAGAAGACGAGCGATTAATGTTGGATCAAAAATTGGCGATGGAGGCGCAGGATGCTGAATTGGCGCGAATGCTTCAGGAGAAGGAGCGTACGAAAGCTCGTAAAGCGCGAGAGAGAGCAAGGCAGAAGAAGCTAGAGCGGGAGCGTCTGCAACTGCAACAACAACAGCAACAACAGCAACAGGCAGATGAACAGAATCTCACGGAACGACCTCAAAGACCAGACAGGCTGGACTTGAAGACTGTGTCGATCAAGAATCGAGCCCGTTATTCTGCCAATTATTCTCAGTATTCGGATCCCGAGGAAATCCAGACGCTAGACACCGTTGACACGGTACGAGAAATGACAAATGTCGCAGCCATTATTGATCCTACTTACAATGTTCATCGAGGTACCTCGAGCAGCTCGAGCAGCACGATAAGCCCCACTTACGTTTTGCCGACGCCACCACAGGAGCTAATGACGGATGAGGTACCGTGTTACATGCCGATTCAAGGCCAACGACGAAATCAGGCTCAATCACCGTCTAACGCGCATGAGGAAAAGCATAAACGGCGAGTTAAAGACGGATGTAAGCATCAGTAAAAGTTGAGAGGGGGGAGAGAGAGAGAGAGGAAGAGGTCGGTATTTTTTATTTTAAAATTCGACTTTTTCTCATTACCATCAAACGATGGCATAAATTAGTAAATATTTATTTCTAAAGTCTGTCTATAGCCGGTATTCATAGTCAGATCTTTTATATATATATATATATATATATATATATATATATATATATATATATATATGTATATGTACATATGTACATATATAAGATCTGACTATACGAATAAGGGCCTATAAAGAGATGCAATTTTGTTACGTATTGAGCAATATTGATAATACATTTATTTAATATATTTGCATGCACTTTCGCGAAACGTGTGTGTGAATTTCAAGATTTTATGATTATTATTAATAGGAATATTGCCATATTACGTGATGATGTAAACCAATGTACTGCCATACATTGCGCAAAGTATAATGTGCCTTTTAAGGGCATTTAAAGGAATTTAAGAGCCTTAACTTCAAAAATTAACGAATTACTCATATATATATATATATATATATACACACGAGATTACAGTTGCTGATATCCGAAGGGATAGATTGTACCGTCCTCGATTTTCTTGTTACATTTCTTGGTAGTCGACACTCTTGTAATATATATATAGATATATATTTAGCATAGAATAAAAGCAAAAAGATATCTTAGACAATAAGAGAACGATTTGTAACATATATTTTTCAACTTGATGCATTTATATGTGACGAGCAAGCAATGACGGTGTACAAATATTTATACACTGCAAGAGTTCATCATAGAATTACATAATTTGCCCTTAGATGGGTCAGACGGTACAGTGTGTAATTGAAACGCATGAGCAGATTATGAAAGATTGAAAAATTGTAGAAACTTTTTTCCAAATCATTCTTTATTGTTTAGTTAAATGATTACGTCTAAAAGAATCTCTCGTGTTTTCGATACGTTCAAACTTGCTCTTATAAAATATAATCATATGTTTCCGCTACACATATTTATCACTGCTACAAGGGTTCTTTATAGCATGATTGCTTAATTTGATAAATCGCGCCTACTTAAAATTCTTTTGTAGTTAGTAAGGTAGAACTTAAAAAATGACAACACTGCCAAAGATGACACTTTAATGCTGGCCTTTAGAAAAAAGTTGATGAAGTTGATGAAGAAAGTGTGAACACATATGTACGTATTATGTATGTGTAAAGATCTAGGTCGGACGAGTCTTACGTACTGCAACCTTTTTGTAAACTTGGAAACACGATATGAGCAAGTTTCTAAAATGTTTAGGTATATTGTCAGTTGTAATATATTGAAGAGAAGTATTGGAATGCAGAATTGTGTTACGAAGGGTACGGTCGTTACTGGTCGTTACATTTTCCTTTCATAAAGAAAAGAAAAAGAAAAAGAAAAAATCTCTTTAATTACTTGTAATTTTAAAATAACACATCTATGAAGCGCTTAGAATTTATTTATTATTAATTCTCTGTCATTATATAAAGGATGTATATGGATTTATTGTATGTACAATGTATTATTTACTAACCTGTATAAGGACCGTGTTTAGAAGAATAAGAATCTCTATTGATAGTTTTTCCAAGCGATATTCCGTTAGAATATTATGAATTCCTTTTGTAACAATTATGCGTTATTTGTGGTGAGTGGAGTTTTCTCTCGTTTGATACTATCATATATTACCTTTTACATTTATTGTATCAATACAACTATACATGAGTATGTTAATAAATTATTTACAAAGATATGATACACATTGCCTTCTTGTCGAAAATATTGTAGAGGGATGTGCTATATTATATGTAAAGTGTTTGTAGCAAAGTATCTTGTGCTACAAAATGAAAATCTAGATTAACGTAACAAAAAAGTGACTACTGACAGTAGATATCTTAAAAAAATTTACGTGTAGACGGAATGAATACTATTGTAACGGTCAGAGAGTGATGCGCGCGCACGCGGGTGTATATGTGCCAAAAGTATTTGATGTAGCACATTTTTCAATGATAGTTTATCATTAGAATACATTTTTTTTACGTGACATTCATTGTAGCCATATCTCTGTACACTTGTCAACTTGTGCATCGATGTAGAAATGACGCGATACATCTGAGATTGGGTGGAACATAATCTTTTCTATGCAACAAAGACATATATAATGTAATTTGATTCAATTATGCAAGTTTACAAATCTCTGATAAAAACAATCTTTAAAACTTGACAGATTATTCAAGAGAATCTCTACGTGTTATCGAAAAAAAAAAAGAAAAAAAGAAAGAAAGAAAGTACCTCTCCTAGATATAATCTCAACATTATATTAGCTTATATTCCAGATATCTCTGTCATAATAGTCGATTATCTCCCACCGTGACAAAGTCTTAAAATATATTCTAATTTAGAAAAAGGAAAAACTCAATCGTCATTCTCTCGAAACAAATGTAAGTATAGTTGCTCAAAAAGAAGATCTGATCTCCAAATTCTTGATCTTGTTCCCCTCTTATCTTTGTAAAGATACAACTTGTTTGTCCGACAGAACGTCAACAGTCGAGTAAAAAGAAATTGTTTTTCCATTTTCCAACTAGGATATATTTCAATCTTTCAAGTTTGATCTCTTTGTTTATCAGCATTAACAGTAGTTGTCCGACATACCAGAGAAATTACTTTGTACTATATTTTTGCCAGAATAGAATATAGACGCTGAAACTGGTGGAATAACTTTTACGTGTGTGACGTTTCCTAATATTTCTTTTAATTCGCGCCTAGCACAAGTGTCAAAAACTAATGCTCTGCAAAGAGTGATCGGCCGTACCGTTTTAATTGATAGAAGCACGCGTAATAGAAAAATGTTGCGGCTACGGAAAAAAAAATATGTGAAATCAATTTACGGGCATGTATTGAAAGATTTACAAACCCAAAATGTGGGCGATAGATTCGCCAGAACTCCCGGAAAGTTTCCAGTTTCAATCTGTTGTGCTTTTGGATCTTTTAGATACAACGAACCTTGTCCGAAATCGTGATCCAAAGGTATTTATGACTAAACGACCGTAACGGCCGGATTCGACGATGCCATGAGGTTTCTGGTTAGTGCGCCGTTGTTTTCCTTGATAAGACCTCGGTATGAAGGAGCTTATTTTTCTGTGGAAAAAATATAGAGTATAAGCCAACTTGTATATCTTCCTTTCTCTCTCTCTCTCTCCCTCTCTCTCTCTCTCTCTCTCTCTCTCTGGTAGAGACGAAATAAAAATGATTAAAGCTTGAAAAAAAATGAGAGAACACAGCGATGAGAGAAGAGCGATTGTGTCAAATCAATTAATGAATTACAACCTACGATGTTGGTTTGGAGAAATGTTTTTAGATCTGGTTTGGGGCGGTGAGAACACATAATTCGGGACTTCCCCAATGTCTGTAAATTGAAGACCACGATTTCATTAAACCGTGTTCGATATTTGAATACTAGGCTATTCGACAAGTGAACGGAGTTACGTCCCATCGTATTACTAATCGATCGACAAGTCCTATTTAGTTGTATGTACATTGTGTGCAAAGAGTTGACTAAAAACAGAAATCTATTACGGAAAGGAGAGAGAATTCAAAAGATAATTTACAATGTAATTTCTGAAAGCAACTCTCAAGCGACAAGAGATTCGATGTCGATAAAAAATTCCGTTTGTTACGATATTTATAGAGCGTTTCCTGCGGCGCGGCGCGGCGCAAGACCATTCACTTGGCGAGCGGGTCCATTCTCTCAAAAATCCGTTCCTCACCTTTCTCATCCAATGGCACGTCGTCCGTCTTCTCCGGTAGCGAAAAGGAAAATAGATCACTGGATTCTTGACTCACGCTGGTCTTGCGCCGTCTACCTCGTCTCGGCTTCACCGTTCCTTCCTTCTTCGTCCCCTTCGTCCCCTTCGTCCCCTTGGTCGTGACTGACGCCGCCCTTCTCTTGGGCGTAGGAGCACTCTGCGCGGCTTCGCTATCCGCGCCTACACCTTCCTTCTCGTCTCTTTCGAGGTTTATCCCATCCTCACTTTCCGCAAACTCTTCCGCTATCGGCGACACTACCGCGCGGCTTGTCGCATCAACATTTCTGACCCTCCTCTTCATCTCCGTGCGTATGACATCGGCGCTGGACGCTCTTCTTTCTCTGGCGTTACTTTGCGCAGCCTTCTTCCTGGTGGATCTCGTCTCCCTCAATGGCGGACTCAAGATCTCCTCCAATTCCTCCGGTACGGACAGTACCGACGCGCTTCGAGCGCGCGCGCTTGTCCTTAATCTACCGACATTCCTCGCGGCGGACGTCCCGGTCCCGGTTCCGGTTCCGGTCCCGGTCCCGGTCTCGGGTCTATCCGACTCCTCCCTCTCCCCTGGGGGCTCGGCGACCTCCGGGATGGTTTCTTTCATGACACTACCGGACCCACGTCGCCGCGAGCCTACGGGCCGCGCCGTCATCTCCTTAGGTACCGAACTGCCGCGTTTACGGTTAGCGATCGTTTTAACTTTAACAGCGCTCGGCTCCTCATCCAAATCTCTCGTCGACGACCTCAATGACCTGTTGGTCGTTGCAGCATCCGTATCGGACGACACCGAAAACTTTCTCGCGCGCCGCAAAGACCTCTTGCTCGCGTTCTCGCCTTCTTCGTCGTCGCTCGTGAGCGTTGTCGCGCTTCCGGACCTCGCGAAACTCCTCTCGCTCCAATCAGCCGCTCTTACTGGGGCGTCCGCCCCAAATTCTTTCTTCGCGAAAGAAGCGAGTCTCGTGCTTCTCCTCACGGGTAGCTCGTCCCTGACGCTCTCGGAGTCGCTGTCTTTCGTCTCGGCCTCGGCCCGCGGCATCTCGCTCGCCACGGACGTACATCTGCGACGACCTCTTCTCGCTGACGGTCGCGCGTCCGGCGCGTCGACGTTTTCCAAGCCTCGCGGCTCAAGACTCTCGTCCATCGTCCGCGAGCCCATTAGCACGTCCTTCGCGAGGGAGCTCGCTCTTCGGCCACGTAATTTTCCCAATGGAGAGCTTACCCTCGTCTCTTTCGCCGCCGAACTCGCTCTCCTCGTACGCGACGATTTTTCCAAGTCCGCTTCCCGCAACGAACGATCCGCTGGCAAATTTAGCGCGGCCAGAGTCTCGTGAATCGGTTCTCGCGATCGCGCAAGTTTCCCAGCGTCCGCGCTTAGTCGAAGCGAAGATTTCTCCACGGTATTTCGCGATGGAGAGTCCTTGGTCATTGAACTCGCTCTTCGTAGACGGGTGACTTTCTCCGACTCTGCGACTTGCCGCGCCGAGGTATCCAACGTCCAATCTTTTGCTGTCGAACCTGCTCTACGTGATCTAGTCATACGCACGGATCCGGAAATATCTGCCGTCTCTTGAATTTCATTCCTCTCACCTGTCTTGGGGAAACTTTGAGTTTCTCGACCCGACAGCTTCCTCTCCTCGGCCGTCCCCTCGGCCGATACCTCGATCCTACCGCTGTCTATTTTACATAGTTTTATATAGCTCGAAAAAATTTTGTTGGACTCGTCATGGACCGCGACGTCGACGTCGGCATCGGCGTCGGCGTCGGCGTCGGGCCGCGGTAAAGTCTTGGCGAGGTCTCTCTTCGGAACGCTTTCCCTCCCATCTGCCTTCCGGTTCTTCTCATCGGATTCACAGTTCTTCTCCACTTGGACTTTATTCCGCATCACATGGGGTCTTTGTAAATTGGAATATCTACCGTTTTTCGCTTTTGGCTCTTGAGTTTCTCCAGGACCACTAGAATCGGACTCGTCGTCCGTAATATTCGACATGTCGTACAATGTACGCTCCGAATGTACAATCGGCATCGAATGCGTCTCCCCTTTGCTGTTATCCGCTTCATCGTCGAGTACTACCGGGGTCACAGCTCTGCTACTCGCAGATTCGTCGTCGGTCAAATCAACGTCACCCATCACCCGCACCGATTCTTGCAACTCTTGCAAGCCGTTAGGTTTTGTCACGCTGCTGCACGTTGCTCCGGCACGTGCCTCGTATTCTGGGTTCCAAGTCTCGTGGAACGAACAAGAAGCAGAAACTTGACTGTCCAAATGCATCTGCGCGTCTTCCAGAATCGTGGATAGACTCTCGAACGTCTCCTCCTCGTGCTCGTCATTGTCTCGCTCCTCATCGTCTTGAAACCCAAGTAGTAGCTCCTCGTCAGACTCATCCGAAACGATCGGACTCGATTCCGCGACCTTCTCAAATTCGTCGAGTACGGGTATATCGTAATTTTTCTCTCGTAAACTCGGACCATCTTCCGTCGCGATTCTTCCATTGTTGAATCGGCTCTGTCGCATCTTGCTCTCTACGACTCTGTCCGAACCATCTCTTGGTTCCACGAGATCGCTCCCACCGCAACCAGATCGTTCGACGTACTCGACCGACGACGGTCTGTCGGATTCGCTTAGAACGTTAAAATCTTCCTCCATCTCGTACGCGTTATTCACGTCATCCACTTGCATCGCTGCTCGCTTGTCACTAACGGACGTTTGAGAAATTATCATCTTCGTTAGTGGAGTAGACGAAATGGCAAATTTATCCCTGCCATCTCTTTCCATGGACAAGCTCCTTGGGCAGCTAATGTCGACGCTGCTATCGGAGGACAGTACAGTGGTCGAGTAGACGGAGGCCGACAATAACGAGCTACGTCTCCTCCTCGGTGTACCTGAGACAAACGGCTGCTTCGTCGTCATCTCTTCGCTCGACGAGATCGCTGCGGACAAGTTTGCGGACGAGCCACTCGCTCTCTTGGCGCAAAATTCCTGTGGCACTTGTACGGACGATTTTAAGGCACTTGTTCTGAGGCTGGGTCGCGGACGGGCGTAGCACGAAATCTTACCGGTGGTACTGCTACCGTCACTCAAAACTGCGCTTTCGCAATACACTGACTTATTCGCGTTTGGACTGAAGAGCGCGTCGTTACTCGCTTCTTTCCAGCTTGCTTCGAGGGGAACATCAGTCTCATCACTTTCGTCCCGTTCCTCTTCCTCCCCTTGTCCTCTTCCCTCCTTCTCCTTCCCTTCCTCTTCCTCATCCCACACTAAAGCTTTCTTGGATGACTGATTGATGTTAAATCGTATCTGTCTATTGACTTTCCTCTCGCTCTCGGACAATCTATCGGTGGTCGACTCCTTTGCTTGGAACGTCGCGGTAGGAGACGTCGAGCTTCTTACGAGTTGTCTAATCTTCAATATCGATTGCGGTGTCTCTTGCGGAACGCGATCCTTGCTCGTGGAAATATTAGGCTTGCGCTTTGCTACCAGAGGCGTCTCGAAAGTCTCCCGAAATCCCGAAACTCCCGATTCTCTCGTAACTCGTTTACTCGGCGAGACATTCCCGTCCGATAGTTTCCGGCGTTTTATGCCTTCCGACATGTCGTCCTCTTCGTCCTCCCTGTAAATCTGATCAACCGTGCGTTTGCCGCGAGTTTTGCGCAACAGCGCCGGGAACGACACACAGTTCATGTTTGCGCCGTAACTGTTGAGTCTCAAGGACGCGCAGGGCGCACTGACGAATGGGGTCTGACGCTTCTCTCCTCGTAGATAGGTCTCTCTGGCCTTGGTGATGACCGTTTCATATATACTCCGCAGCCTGTCGTGGCTCTTGCGATGTGACATCGGTCTGGAATAGCGCGCCTTCGGATCCGCGTCCGAATTTGTCACGGCCGCACTCATGGAGAATCGTTTCGCGACATCAGGCAAGGTCATGTCGTACGCGCCGAGCATACTGATGGACGTCGACTGCACGTCTTTGACCAGGTTCGACTGGTACTGCCGGATCGGCCAACTTCCGCCAATTACTTCGCTGTAACGGCACCGTTGTAAATAGTACAGCAAACGCAAATCTTCCATCTTGTTCTCTTCGAGAAACTTGACCAAGACCTCCTCTTCCTCCGAGTCCAGCACTAAATGCAGAACTTGATCGAGCTTATCGTATTTCCTGCACGCTCGGAAGAAGCTGGTCAGCAGTTGTTCGTAGTGGCAGGGTGGCCGACGATGGAAAGCGGACTGTACCAGACCGTGCTCCACCGAGAGACTCATGGCCACACCTTGCTCCTCGATGGAGGACAGGGGAGGTTTCCTCACGCGAAGATATATTAGCGCCAGTTTGTGTTGATTATTACGCACCAAGGTGCGCAATATGAGCCGGTGGTGCCAATCCTTGATATCGGAGTCGCAGACTAACTGGCCGGTAATTGTGTCGAGGAATTCCTGATAATTTTCGTGATCGAGCAGCCAGAATGCCTGAGTGAGCTTGATGAGGCTGGGGCTCATCATGAACGCGGACGGATATTTGATCAGCTGTTTCACCGCGGGATACAGCCGCTGCAGCAGCATAGCCAGGTCCATCAGGAGATAAATTGTGATCTGATGTCTGCAACTGATCTCATTTGCTTCCGTCTGATGACAATCGGTTAAGTAAGATCGTAGTAAAGATTGCAACGATGGCGGTGGATAGCAGCCACGCGTGACGATGCCACCCTCTCTTTCCCACTGTGCTTTCAATATGGAACACTCGCGCGTTATCAGCTCGTCAATAAACAGGTCTTCCTCGTTTTTGCCATCGCTGCCACTGTTGTTCAAAAATTGTGCTCGTTTCTCTTTATAAAGCATCGAAAGCTTCTCGTAGGGGTAAGGCACTCTTAGCGCTAGGGAGACAGGCAGCGTAACCTTCTCCTCTTCTTCACCTTCTTGCTTTTCTTCTTCCTCCGCCTCCGCCTCTGCCTCTGCCTCTGCCTCTGTTGCCGCCGACGCCGACGCCGCCGCCGCCGCCGCCGCTTTCTCCTCATTCTTCTCCTCCTCCAAATCTTGCGTCTCGGGCAACAGTCCCACGTCGTAGAACCAAAGGAGTACTTGGAAATACGTGGATACGCGTCTCAATGTCCTTTGTTGCTTCGTCAAGTCTACCGCCGCGGACGGCAATTTGCCCACTACATTGGACAAACATTCCAATTGCTGCGAGCAAAACCGCAAGGTTTTCACGTCAGCTTCGCCGATGCTGTTGCCTGACTGATCGAATAGAGGAATGCAGAGCCGATCCGCGAGAATTTTTATCGTAGAAGCTCTCTGGACGCACCACTTGAGGAAAGTGGGATATAAGTAAGAAGCACTGCCGTCCGACCACTCCATGGCGCATTTTATCAGAAAAGTGGACCAGCGCTGTTCCAAGCAGAGCGACAGCAACATCTCTCGTTGCGCATTCTGATCGCTAGCAAACGAGAATTCCGAATTGAACGGCAGCAGGCCGACCGAAAGACATCTGTGAAACGTTTCAAACGGTTGTATCAGGACGACTGGACCCGCCGTAGCTATCTCACGTAGCAAGTCGGTCTGAATGCCACGTGTCATCCAGAACGTCAGTTTCGTCGAGTTCAACTCCACCCATTCGAGTGACAAGGAGTTGGGGTAGAAGAGTTCCTCGGGCGAGCTCGGGCCATTGCTGGAGAACTCTTGCAAACTGTGCGGGATATATGTGAAACTTATAACATGACCGTCTCCGTCTCCCTCAGCTTTCGCGCGCGTTTGTGTACGATACGTTGCCAATATGCTGTTTGGATTCTGACACTCGCTGATGGTGTGCGGCATTTGCTCTTTGTACCATTGATTCAGATCGAACAGATATACTCTGTCGTTGGTGGCGATGAGCAGTAGATTATCCTCGCCTCTTCTAGCGACCGATTCCGTCTGCTCCGAATTGGACTCTCTCTCAACGGTACACAAACCGACGACCTTGTCTCCTTCGTTCAGCTCCGATTCAAACTTCAAGCTGGGATCATCTTCTAGACTAAAGTACAAGTTTATCTCTCTGTCGCAGTATTTCCTTTCAAACAGCATGGCGTACATTCGCAATATCGGCGGCGCTTTTGACACGTCGTCCTGAAACACTACCCATAAGTAATAAAAAGGTCTAGGATCGTCCGTGGGTTCCAACAAGGCCAAATGCGTGATCGTCATGTTCTCGTCGATGGGTGTACTGATCCATCCAATGGAACCATCGTTCTGCCAAATTATCACTCTGCCCAGGCAGCCGGAGATTAAACAGCCAATCTTCGTGGAACTAATGACCACGGTGGTCAAACTCTCGCCGAGCAAAGGAGACGATTCGAAATGTTCTCTGTCGAAGCCAATATGCTTTTCTATACCTAAGAATATATTGAATTTTATGTTCTCGCATCCTTAACATCCATTTAACAGTATCGATATATATATTTTGAGACAAATATTTGGGTATTTGACAATAATTTATTTGTACTTGTACGCTAAGCAACTTACGGTTGTTGAGCAAATTATAAGCCGCATGCTTTTCTCGAATGGACTGACGTCTACCGATAATTTGTTTCATCGGTGAAAAGTCTATCTCTGCCGGTGACGTTTCGTCCATAACAATCGACGAATCATGCGTGTCCCATACGGTCCTCCGGAGATCAATCATGATATGGTGAAGATTACGCAAAGCTACACAGGCCATTCCGTCCATTTCACTCAGCACATTATCGGGTCTCTTATCATTGAATTCCTCCCATTCTGCACCACCCGCCACAACGCATACCTGTTCTATCCCGCACGGCATCTATAAAACGTGTGTGTTAAAACCCTTACCTATAATATCCTATAATATCCTTAATAGCGATTCAAAATGGGCACAAATTTAGAATTTAGAGAACCCCCGACAAATACTTACGCGAATAGCTCTCAAGACACGAGACGTAGTACAGTCGAATATACATAACAAACCAGAGGAATCTTTCAGTTTGGTCGCACAATTATCTATTCCAACCAGCAGCAATGGAAATTCTCCAGATTGCGCGGGAAATTGAGAAACGGACGTCACGACGCCACGAAACGTCCAACTGCTAACGCTCTCTCCTATTTTCACATTGAAGACTGTCAAGTGGCAACCGTAACTTAGCCACGCGTATGTCGCATTGTGCAGAAATCCTCCACGGCAATCGCTAACGTCGTGCTCTTGGATGTTCGTAGACTGACCGTACTCCAAGTGGTTCCTTAACCAGTTTGATACGGGAAATTGAAGATTCACGATCCTGCGAATCTGCACGAGGGCACAAATAAAAGCGATTAACCCTTCGATTAACCCTTCCCCATTCATCTCATTCATCGTTATATTTTGATAAGATCCATTTTTATATATTCGGCACAATTTGGCTCAAAGTAGAAAAATATCATTATTAGTTGAGCGCGATAGGTGGAAACTATCGCGATAGCAGGTTATCTCGATAATTGGAATATTTCATGCAGGACGTTACCTCGCAATTGGCTTCCTCTAGCTCCTTCATTTCTCAGCCGAGCTACCGAAATATCATCGGTGAAAGTCGCGCATTTAAAAACCGTTCTTGCGGCTTGCAGCTCGAGGTTATGTTGGCGCCAAACCTCACGTCCGTTCTCGTGACCGCTGGACCGCCCGGGACCGGGAGAGAGAAGAGCGAACACACACACATACAGCATACACACATGTACGCACACGTGTGAGAGATAAAATTGCACGTGCAATGGAAAGTGGCTTATCGGAAGAACACACGGCGTAATTTGGAATCGTATTGCGAAATATGTACGAAATTGATATTATCTACCATTCATTTTACTACACTCTCTCTCTCTCTCTCGTGCACGCTTTAATTAATGCATTTAAAAACCGTAAATTACTATACCAACTGCTACAACCCAACACAGTAGCAACGATATGTGTATGTATGTACATACATACACACATACCTGCATACCGCGAAATAACGCGAGCAAATGTTCCCATAGGCTGCGCTGCGTTCCAAAATTCACTCTGGGTAACCAAAATCTATAGTTTACGCCACATGCATATATCATACATACATACATACTCTATAGCATTTTAGTTAACTAGTTACTAGAGTGAATTTTGGAACGCGCAGCCATGAATGCACACACACCCTCGTTTGTAGCAATGGCCAATCGGAGATTTTGTTCCAAATTTTAAAAAGAAGTATAGCTGCTAAGATTGGCGTTACTGCTTGCTGCATGATTAGATTTGTTTGGGAAAAACTTTCGATTGGTTGGTTCTTTTTTCCCTAATTGTTACTCACGTATGTATAATGTATGTATGTATGTACAATATGTACAACATATACTTTATGCAACATCATGCAACATATGTGATTGGCGCGTAGCGAGAGCGAGGGACCAGTAGCGATAAGGGGTATGCGCAATGAACTTGCAACGTCCTATACGTTGCCTAGTACTTATAGCCGTCTTCAAATTCAAATTTGCCTTCAATTAATGTTTTGTTACGCGAAAGTTTGAATCTCTCTCTTGAATTTGTTGGAGCGACTCGGAACTCGGAACTCGGAACTCGAAACTCGAAACTACTCGGAAATTCGGAATCGGAAGTAGCGAGATGCATCAAATGTTGATCGATCATCGATCAGTATATCGTCATCTTCGACTTCACTTGCTATCCACGTTGTGTGTGTTGTTCTGGTTGTTCATCGTTCATCGTTCATCGTTCATTATTGCAACAATGGAATGTGTATAAGATCGAACAACTCTGTCATACTTGAAAGTTCAAGTCACCATATATCATACCCATACCTCAGCGGGAAATACCTCAACGGATATTATCACGTGGTATACTTACAATATTAGACGCTTCGGACAAAGACGAGAGAGAATGTTGTCGACACCAAAAACAAAGGGTGACCTATTTTTGGCTTCATCCCTCTGCGATGGACTTGAGGACAATAACATAAGGTCGAGAGGATGATTGTCGCAATTGCATCTGTGCCTTGAACTTGTTGAAAGAATTTTGAAAAATTATTAATTCGACTTAATTGTAAATGTTTTTTTTTTTTTGCTATACAGGCAAGTGGCAATGCTTTTGCTAAACAAAGACGCGGATCCTAATGTCTTGATTCCAACTCACGGAGTTACTCCGTTTCACTTGGTTATCGGCAACGATTCGGAGGAATTCGCGGATCAAGTGACTAAGCTGTTCCTACGTCACGGTGGCAATCCCAATGTCAGGTATCAACTCTATACTAACAAACTGTAATAAAATAATTACAACGACCCCTTCGTATGCGTATGCAAACGCAAGTGCGATATATTTTTAGATCAGCAGACGGGATGACTCCGGTTCACGTAGCGGCGGCCTGGGGCAGAATAAATATACTACAGTTGCTTTTGGCGAATGGCGGTGATCCGTTATGCTTGGACAATGACGGACGTAGTCCGTTTCATTACGCCTTCGACGGCAAGTACTTTAAAGCTGTGACGATGCTCGCGAATCACTGTGAGAATATTCAAGACGGAGATGATGAACCAAAGTACAATATCGTACTTGGTAAGGTGTCTTTACGAGATGAGATCTTCATCACTTGATCCACAGATAATTTTGAATTGCCATTTATTATCTTTGCTCTTAATATTGCAGACAAGGTTTTAGTTGCTAATGGGGACGTAATTGCCGAATACGTTGCGTCGAGAGATACGGTGATGGATGTGGATAATGTGACGCGGAAGAGTGCGCTTACCGATTCTTCCAATTGTCTTCCAAAGCCAGACTCCTCCTCGATGATCGTAGACTCGAGCCGCGTGCCAGATATACGTGCTGGCCGTGCTGCTGTTGAAACCAGATACGAATCGTCAAATAAGATGGATTTAGATGGATGTCCCTTTAGAACCAATCATATGTCGACTGTTCGTCAAATACAGAACAATCTTTTGCAATCTGAATCTAAGAAAGGAATGCCAAATTACCCGTGTTATGTTGATCTCGATTTTGACTTTGCGAATCTCCATCTTTCCGATGTCATGCAGAAGGAAAAGTGCCTCGTCAGTCAAATCATTAATCATCTTTCCTCGTCGTTGACAAGTAACTGCGGTATTAATGAGACCTTACACAATTACGAGAGAAACAAACGAGAGGAAAGCAGTACCGCGACAAGCACGTCCTCCGACACGTCCGTCCATCTAAAGGGAGATGCAGATGCACGGTATAAATATAAATATAAATGTTATCAAAGAAAATCAAAGAATTTCCAATGTAAAATGAACAACGATCTTGAAAGGAAAGATATCTTGGAACTTGATACTCCGAGTACAAGAAGACAATACTCCAAGTATAACGTACAAAACTCACCCAAGAGAAAGCGCAAAGATATCTCTGGCAAAATTTCTCAAACACCAACTCGTATCCTGGATAATTCTATCATTAGCATGTCACCGAACTTACTGAATACACCTAGTCACAGAGAGAGAAGAAACACTTTTAAAACTTCATCAACACCATCGAATATTTGCAATGATTCTATTGTTAGCAAATCGCCTAATTTTATCCCAGTTTGTATGAGGAAGAGAAATCTAACAAAGACGTTATGCGTGGATTCCCTGAAATTATTCAAGAAATCTCCCAAATACAAAACTCAACTGCAACATTCTGAATTTAATTGGTACAAAAAACGTGTCGCTCAATCAACACCAAGAAGAAAGAAACGATCGATATACAAGTTTCACTCCGGCAGAAAAAGATTTGATCCTTATCGCCATCGGTGCCATGAAAGCGACGTCACTTCTGATGAATTTATTTCGAATAATAGCAATAATATATTAAAGCCAGTTGATTTGGATAAAACAATCTTTTTCGAGACAGCTGAAGATATAACTCGCTATGACATTCTAGATACGAGTACCGCGCGCGAACGTTCGTTATCAAATTTTAAAAAACATTCGAAAATAAAACGACAAAATCAATATAATAACCATTTGGCAATAAAGTTGGATGAGGGGAGATATGACGAGAATGACGTAACAGAGAGAGACAATAACAGTGATGTAAATCTTTTCGACGCAAATAGCAGTTTTTTAAATCAAATTGCGAAAGAGAACGAACCTGTCAACAATTTTAGCAACAATAAGAAATATGTTAAGTTTGAAAATAATGAAGTAAACGCAGGATTTACAACAGTCGGAAAAAATATATTTAATATTGACAAAACACTGGAAAAATCAGTAGACATTAATAATACAAAATCTACATGTACAATTGAGTCTGATTCGTTGCGCAAGGAAAACTTTGTAGATTGTGTCGATTGTGGTACTAAGAGATTGTTAAATGAAGATTTAAATATGAATATAAGCAAGACTTGTAATTTACATGCAAAAAATTGGTACAGTGATAGATTTTACGTATCTCCGTTGCGTAAATCGCCTGTAGAAAATGATTCACTGCCTGCTACGAATTTACCTATATCTATACCTATACCTGTACCTGTACCTGTACGATGTAGGAAACAAATTTATTTACCGGATTCCCAAAAATCATGTTCCTCGACGAGTACCGATTCCAAGAAGACAGGTTTACCGAAAGCAAAAGACTTGGATATGTATAAAGCTGAAGATAACTCGTGAGTGTAGCACACAGTATATCTTGAGAACAATATCACTGAAAGAACAATTTACTTGAATGTTGTGAATTGCATTTGCAGGTCTCTGCTTTCATATGTCAGCGCTCAAGAATACAAATATGAAGATCCAGAAGAAGGTGTGGTTTTATTAGAACGGCGACTTTGCGTTACACCATTTAGGTGAGTTTAAATTACAATTACAATTTTCGTTTTTACGTTAATCTGTAATCTGTATTAAGTTGAATCGTTGAGCCATATCGCACTCGTTTGTTTGTTTGTTTGTTTGTAACAAGGGGAAAATCAAGTTTATCAAGAAGTTAATCTTATCAAACAATTTTTCAGTACTTCCGATAGAAGTGAATGTGATGTCAGAAGTAAAATGGCCATGTCTGGTAAGAGTTGGAAATACACAATTTTAATGTTATTATTAATTATAGGATCATTATATCGATAGCATTGAAAAATAATTGGGCTATTACAGGTGCTGCAAGTACATCCATTTCTCATCCAAGTTTACCGGAAGAAATACTATTTATCGATGACGTTGCTCTTAGACGAGAGCTCAGACAGCTTGGCGATCAACCTGGCCCAATTACCAATACGACTAGGCAGCTTTATCAAAAACGACTTTTTCGCTTGAAAAATATCAAGGCTAATTCTGCTTCATTCATACCAAATCTGCGGAATGCTCCAAGAAATCAGACCTCAAGGCTAAAGCAACGAAATCAGACCTCATTTAGAATTTGGAGATTGGTTAAGTCACCTGGATACTTACAAAAGTCTGGAGAAGCAAGTATTTCAAGAATTTGCATCGCCAGATCCGTCTCGAAGATGGCGCGAAGGCACATCGAAAACATCTTTCACCTACTTGCTATTAGATTCGCGTATAACGCAGGATCTACCAAATCGCAGTGTTCACCTTACAGAATCACAAGTTTGGTCAATTTTTCT
Source organism: Temnothorax rugatulus (assembly GCA_035220575.1). Taxonomy (NCBI): domain Eukaryota; kingdom Metazoa; phylum Arthropoda; class Insecta; order Hymenoptera; family Formicidae; genus Temnothorax; species Temnothorax rugatulus. The sequence continues at coordinate 95,381 of JASTWL010000113.1, forward strand.
TGGTGCTATATTTTACATTGGTAAAGGCAAACGTTCCAGGCCTTTCGCTCATCTCTATGACGCTTTCAAGACATGGGTGGATGGATCGACCAGTACGAATGGAAAAATCAACTGCATTCTCGATGTATGGAACAGCGATCACGGGGTGATCTGTTTGCACGTTTTTCAAAATATTATCCCAGTGGAGGCTTATACGAGAGAGGCCGCCATGATAGATGCAATAGGAAAGGAACATTTAGGAAACTCCAAAGGTGGAGAGTACTACGGCATTGCGGCAACGTGGAGCATGCAAGAAAAACAGAAATTTGGTAGATACTTGTTGTATAAAGCTTTACAAATTTTTATGCAGGAGGGAGAGCGTCAGCTCTTCCCTTACCATTTGTAATGCAAGCGAAGCAAGATGGATGTAATATAGAAAATCAGTTTTAAATGTCGCGTCAGACTTGATCTATGTAGATATAAATATGATGTATATTAATAATGTATTTACGTGCAGACACCATGATATGACAATCATAATGTTTCCACCAATTAAGAGTTTGTAGAATACATAATGATTGTGTGCAATTTGATAAAATAAATATATATATTTATACATATGTAAAATTTTGTTAAGGCAAAGAATGTAAACTGCTCCGAGTTGAGAGAGAATTGCATTAAAAATAGACGATATTAAAATCGTGTATGTAACGACCGCAAAACATACGTCCGTTTAACTTGTGTAAGACAAAAACGTGGAATTATGATATTCTATGTGAGTTCTCACATGGAAATGGGCACACCAAGTATGTATGCAGTTAATTTATACACAGAGACAGATGTGACAATTATCTTTGTACATTTACTCATACATGTTTCGCAAAGTACAACTACATGTGTAAGGAGAATCAAATAAATAGTACTTCTTTTTTGCCAAGGAACCTCTCAAATCCTTGTCGAATACTACAAGTATGGCCTGTCAGGTTCCGTGTCTTTGGCTTTCTTATCTCTGCTCCTAGGATACCACCTGTGCTTGGTGGTGTATGTGATTTTTGCCAACTCTTCCACGACCTGATACGGCTTCTTCTTCCTAAAAACGTCCGCGATGTCTTTGTCTCCGATACACAGTACGGAGGTGTCGGGCTTCTCCTCGGGCAGAGGTAAAGAGCACTCGTACGGAAACGGTTTCTCCGGATGCCAGCAGACAACCATGCGATCGTCTTCCGTAAATATTACCGCTTCCGAAGGTAGAGTACTGTATTTGGCGTGTCTCGCGATTCTCGCGAAGCGGACGCAAGCTCGTATGGTGCCTAACACAGGATTCATCTGCCGTGAGAAATCATGATTAACAACACAACATTAAACTCCTCACTCGTTACATTTTAACTCTCAACTCTCTCTCGTCAACAAATACAATTAATCGCGCAACATAACAATCTTCCATAATAACATTCTCAGCCGTTTTAAGCAATAATGGTTAAGTAATTGATCAAACCTCGCGCTGTTTTAGTGTCGTATTTCAATATCTATTTATCTTAATGGATTTTGGCGACGAGTAGATTCCAATTTGAACGCCTGATCTTAACTTAACCTCCTTGTTCAATCGCTAGAACACTTGCTTTGCTAGTGCCTGATGGCTGATGCCCTGATGGCACGGACACGAACCGGAACCATGTACCGTTTACCGAGCGAAACTGAGCGAAACGTAGTTAAGTTGTACTTTCTCTGACTTTCTCAGGGGGGCAGCATCAGGACATGATTTTGATTTCCTGTGGTGGCTGCTCTTGTGCCAATGCCAACTGCCAAATAGGCTCGTTCCTACTGGCTATGTATTTTGTATTTTTGTAATAAATAATTAAAAAGAAAAATAAAACTGGCCGCTCTCAAGTTTCTCCAGGTTTCTCTCTGTTGCCATACAGGCCATACCAGGCCATACTGCTTACAGCTTGCAGCACGGCAGTTACGGCAAGAAAAGCCCACGCAGGAATCCGCATCGACTTTATACGTATATACGTATGTATGTATGCATGTAACTATGTACATAAATACATAAATACATATGATCCACCAGGTTCATTTCATGGTGTATGAAGGGATCAAGGAGGTGTGGAGAGTGCGTGCGTGCGTGGCTAACAGTAACGTGACGACTGTGTGCGAGGCGAGGTGGTGCGAGGACTGCGAGAGTCGAGAGTGCGAGGTGGCCGAGGTGCAACTGATGGCTGATGGCATGGCATCAATGGCATGGCACTGATGCGAGGATTGCGAGGAGAGAGCTGAGAGAGTCTGTCGCGCGTCGAGGAGCGTCGAACAGCGTCGAGTGGATTAGCCGATTAGCCGTCCTGCGTTTTCTACGTTACCAGTTACCTGCGTAGAGTCTGCGTACAGGAGCGTTATCGGCCAGCGAGAGAGCGACGGAGGAAAGCATGATAGCGGTGGATCGGCGGATACGGTCGTGCTGCAGTCTGCAGTACCTGATTCTCGCGCTTTAGCGAAATGTTGTAGAGACCGGTGGAGTGTAGACTTGTAGAGTGTGGGGAGAGAGAGAGAGAGAGAGAGAGTCGCCTTCAGAGTCGCACGGCGATGCGAGCAACCCACGATTTCTTCGCGAGCGAACCTGACCGCCTTTCTCGCCTTTCTGCGTCTGTCGACGTCGGATACGGTCGCGTCGCGACGTTGCTGAAACCGTAGATCAAGTAGCACGGATCACTTGGCCATTGAATAACCGAGCCTGGAGTGTCGAGTCTGAAATTCCAGAGATCCAACTTGTTCGAGCAGCATCTACACCGGTTTGCCGGTTCGCCGGCTACGATCGAATTCATATTGTCGGATTTTCTCTCTTTCGCGAAAAAGCGACAACTCTTCTGTGCCTGCAGAAGGTGCCTGCGCCCTTCATAGCATTACTTTTGGTGAAGGTACGCAAAATTGAAGCGACAGGATGATGATGGGCGATCAGTTTCGCAGTAAAGTGGAGCAATACTCACCCAAGTCCTCGCCAAGGGGAGCACGGTCTCCAGTTGTATCTCGGCAAGATTCTACAGGAACGCTAAAGACAACCATTTCCCTCGGGAAGAACCCTTCCATTGTCCACAGTGGGCCGTTTTATCTGATGAAGGAGCCTCCAGGTAATGAGAGAATCGTAAAAATAGAAAGGGGGAAAAAACATCAATGTATAGATATATTAAAATCTTTTTCTTCTTTTAACTCGATTCAAAATTGTATATAAATAAATGTACCGCTCTCTTTTAGGGGAAAGCGAACTCACCGGAGCAACAAATTTGATGGCTTATTACGGCCTAGAACACTCCTATAGCAAGTTCAGTGGGAAAAAGCTCAAAGAGCAACTGTCGTCTTTCCTGCCAAACTTGCCTGGTATTATAGACAGACCTGGACACCAAGATAATAGGTAATAGGTAATTTAAGTCGCACAAGAGTGTTGAAGCGTCACAAGTCACACAAGTTCGTACCCTTGATGTTTTCGTCCTTTTCTTTCTCTTTTTAAGCTCATTGAGGTCGGTTATTGAGAAACCTCCCATAGGCGGTAAAGAGCTATTGCCTTTAACGAGTGTACAGCTTGCTGGTTTTCGATTGCATCCTGGCCCAGTAAGTATTCTTCTCATCTTCTTACATTATCAAATATATATTTAATTATTATATATCAATATATTTCTTTCCCAAAATAATCAAGTGCGTGTGCAAATTGCTAAGTAGGATAATGTAACTTTGCAGCTACCAGAACAATATAGATACATAAATCAAGCCCCTCAGAGAAAACACAAAAATAAGCATAAGAAACACAAGCACAAGCCTGGGGAGGTGCTCAGTGGACAGGAGACCGCGACGACGGACGTAGGTGGTTCCGATACGCATGAAAAGAAGCATAAGAAACAGAAAAGACACGACGAGGAAAAGGAGGCTAGGAAGAAACGGAAGAAGGAGAAAAAGAGGAAAAAGCAGAAGCACAGCCCCGAGCATACCGGCAGCCTCACCCCGTCTCAGCATTCCACGTCGTGATCTCTAATCTGTCCTTTTCAATTCACGCCAAATTTTTGATGGGTCTATACGACTAAAATATACACACAAGTATATATTTATTTGCGCGCTAGGGCTGTAAATATATGGATAATATGATATACGGATTATATGATTATACGTAATTATTATATACGTTTTATTATATTTCTTATTGAGATTCGAATCGTATTTGAATTTGTATGAACAATCGAACAATTCAGGGTGAATTGATTAATCTGAATCTCTATTAGCTCGAGAGAGAACTCGAATTGACATCCGAATGTCCCGACCATATTTACAGTCCTGAATTACGCGTAATGTATATGCTTATTTTGTCGTTGGGACGTTAGACGATACGACAAGAAAGAGAACTCTACGTGCAAATCATGTTCATGTATGTATATATACATCGCGTTATAAAGTAATGATGAAAATTTTGTTTTCTTCATTCGGAGGATTGTGTATCGGTCTGCTCTTAGAGCCGGTGTAGACTTGTAAAAAGCTTTACACTTTACGAAATTGTTTGCTCAATCTTCCTTATTATTTCGGCGTTATTAGACGAACGTCACAATCACATGCGTTAGAGTGGAAAGGCGTTCTCTCCAAGCTTTAGCTCCGCTAAGTTTCGTCATATCTCGGCGCCAAAATCGCCAAGGTCGGTTAATGTCAAGTTCCGCGTTTTATTTTTAAAACAACCCTTGCATATTCGAAAGTTGCTTGGTGAAAGAAAATTGTAAAATATGACCGCGTGTGACACATACATAATAATGATCGTGCGCGGGATACGGTTGTCCCGATCGCGGCGGCGGTCACTTGTGCAGCATCGCATTATAATTGTAATACGGTTGTATCGTCACTCAAAACTAGGATGTAAATATACGTAACGAATTAACGGAGGACTGTGTAAAGAGAGAAGCGGTCCGGCTCCGCAGTGTCCACTGCTGTTTTCTGTAAAGTGCTCGTTTACGAAGTTAAAAGTGTACATACAATCTACGTGCTTTAAGCCCGATACGATGGGTAGCGCAGAGAGGGGGGGGGGGGGGGAGAGAGAGAGAGAAGGTATCTATCGAAGAGAAGATGCGAATCTAGACGTAATATTTATAAGATTCGAATCTAGATGTAATATTTATAGCGCGAAAGGAACAGAGAATTAAAGTGACCGATTTCGCAACACAGCAGTTGAACGCTGGAATCGTCCAAATTTCTCGACTCAATTATCTTTCATTCATTCTCCCTGCAACGACGCAAACAAGTGTTCGAACCCTCGTTCGTTATCCTATATTCTTCGTTTTGTCAAAATGGAGACAGTGAAAATAGAGATGCCCGTGGCTTTCAATACCGTCTAGGACATGGAAATCGTCAAAATTATCAGCGGACAGCGGAATATATGTATGTATCTCGACGCAAGAAGCGATCAACCTAAAGTTGTCGCGCGCGAATTTGAATATTCGAATTCACGCGGATACTCGAGAAATGTATAAAGGTCATTGTTCGTAGCTACACCATGCCGTACTTTCGGCACTCTGCAACACTGCAAAACTCGGAACAGTCGGAACCGGTCGGGGAGAACTAGGTTCCGCCGTTGTCCGGTTGTCGTCGTCGTCGTCGAAGGTCGAAACCGAATTCACGTTGCGTTGCGTGACACGAGGCACAACTGGCACAACCTCGCGACTCGTTGTCGTTGAGGTCGTTGACGAGGTCGCGCCGCGAACAAGGATGCAGAGTAGCATACTCCGCGGTCTCCGCGGCCCCCGCGCGATGAGTTTCCAGCTGTTGCATAGACGCCTCTTCAAAAAGTACCACGTGAGGGTTAGATTCGCGCCCAGCCCCACCGGTAACGATCGTCGCACCGAAGAAGAGGTAACCGGGTTATGACCGGGTTTCCTCTTCTCTGCTCTTAATTTTAATTGTTGCCGAGGCAGTACCGACACTAATTTCTCGGTTCTCTGCCTCGTCCCGAGGGCGCCGAGTCTTATATTCACTTTGCGCTCGCGTTTCTCAGGCCACTTGCATTTAGGAGGATTGCGTACCGCGCTGTACAATTATTTGTTCGCACGTAGCAATAACGGCACGTTTATTCTGAGAATCGAGGACACCGATCGGACAAGGACAGTTCCTGGGACAATAGAAAAACTCCAGGATGATTTGCTGTGGGCAGGGATTATACCCGACGAAGATCCTACCAGAGGTGGTCCCATGGGCCCTTACTTGCAGTCCGCAAGGCTTGAATTATACAAGTATGTAAACAGAATTTCCTATTTCGCAGTCATTCAAACGATTATATATATATATATATATATATATATATATATGTATATATAGGTATTTTATTTTTGAATAATTGCAAAGTGGCAGATTCCGCTCGAATCTGCCAGCATCTTGCTAACGCTGTTTCCTGGGAAACTAAAACCTAGAATCCTAAATAATTTCATGTATTCAGTCTTTTCTATATAACGTACCTTATACAAATCCGTTATTCGTTCCAGCGAGCAGGTACTTAAACTCTTGAACAATGGATCCGCTTATTACTGCTTCTGTATGGAAAAAAGGCTGGAATTGTTGAGGAAAGAGGCGATGAAATGTGGACAAGTACCCAAGTACGACAACAGGTGTCGGCATCTTGCTAAGGATAAAATTAAGGAAATGCTCCTGAAGGACTCGACTTATTGTATTAGATTTAAGGTATATCTCTTCTAAACTTATATAATTTCGATCGACACAGATCGACACACGGATCCGACTGATGGTTGCAGATTTATTTATAGCAGTTGCTTTTGTTGAATGTCTCAGTTGCCGTCCACGCCGGAAGCCTTTCGTGACATAGTTTACGGAGATGTGTTGCATGATATTACCAAGTCTGAAGGAGATCCAGTTATCATAAAATCAGACGGCTATCCTACTTATCATTTTGCAAATGTAGTCGATGATCATTTTATGGAAATATCTCATGTCTTACGGGGTGTTGAATGGCAAGTTTCTACGCCTAAACATATTATGCTTTATAAGTAAGTATAAGTGGTTTTACTTGAGATAATTAAATCTCGTATAAAATTCTTATAATTGGCTGTATTATAAATTTTATCTGTTACAGAGCACTTGGCTGGGATCCTCCCATATATGGACACTTACCTTTAATATTGAACGCAGATGGATCCAAGTTGTCGAAAAGACAAGGTGACATAAAGGTCGAGTCATTTAGGAAACAGGGTATTTTTCCATTAGCGTTGTTGAATTACGTGATAGGGGCTGGTGGTGGTTTCCACGGAGAACGGCAGAGCCAAGATCTTTACAGTTATCAAGAATTAATTAAACAGGTAATTGCTACTGGAGGAAACCAAGTTTCCTCTTGTACAAAATATAAAACCCTGTGTATAAAATGTCAGTAAAACTCATATGTATATGAGTCACATACATTCTATTTTCCATTCCAGTTTGACATTAATAAAATAAAATCGAGTTCTGGCAAACTTATGCCTGAGAAACTATTGGAATTTAACAAATTGGAAATGACGAATTTACTACAAAATGAAGAAAACCATAAATTTTTTATTGAGAGAATTAAAAAATTAGTGTTAGAAGCATCTGCCGAATGGTATGTTTAATTCTATACATACACATATAGAAGCACTGTTGAAAATATTCTTACTTTCAGGAAATTTGTTTGTATCATTTCTATTTTAGGAAAAATGATGGAAATTTGCAATTGGATGATAATCACATAATAACTACATTAAAGTGGGCACAGAATAGAATATCGACACTCAATGATCTCGTCAAAGAAGATTTAGCATTCTTATGGATTGTTCCATCTTCTATGCCAAATGTTAAACAAACTGAATGTTCAGGTATAGATATCTCTCTTCGCACAAAAAAGGTATCGAGCCCCATTTGTCAAAGCAGTCATTACATGGTATTATTTCAGACGCGATTAAATTATTGAACGCGGAATTAGTTGAAATAGATGCTAGTAATTACAAGACTGATTGGATGGCGCCGTATTTGAAGAATTTTGCTAAGAAGAACGGAGTTCCATTCGCTGCTCTGATGAAAACTCTGAGAAGCATTATGAGCGGCGTAAAGGTAAATATAGCACCCAAATTTACTTTTATTGTGGGAAAAAATATCACTGTGTGTACCTAATACATATGTAATATCCAATGCTTCATAGGTCGGACCACCTGTTGCTGAAATGATGGAAATTTTGGGAAAAGACAGAACGTTGGTGCGATTACAGCGTTGCATTTCTTGAGAAGTTATTTAATTGTAAATTGAAATTTAATGGTACTTGTCAAAGGTAAAGGTAAAATATGTTTAAAGAAACATCCAATTTGCATATGTTTTTGCAGAAAGGATATAATTTTGCAAAAAAACAATTCTGCGAGTCCATCAATATTATTAAAATATCTACTACTGTAAAAATAATTGCGTTCAAATATTTTATAAATTTAATTCCAGAAAAATAAAAATATTTTGCTTTAATATATCCATTTTAATGTATTCACAAGATATATTTTATAGATATACATATTGTGTATTTTCATGGACAGCGGCGTTATTATTATTATTTTTTTTTTTCATATATACATACAAAAAATCTGCAAAATGATGTGAATTTTCGTCAATTTTCGGTACATGGATTAAATTGCTGATATGTTTATTATTAGTTTGTGTGTGCGCGCGCGCGTGAATCGAGTGTTTATAAAAAAAAAAAAAAACATAAGAATGTATACCTCAAATAACATTAAACAACAAAAATATTAATAATTTTATAATATTACCATTTGTCACATTTTTTTCAACTTGAATAAATAGCTTATTAAGAAAATAATGTAGAAACTCGGAACTATAAAACTTTGAGATTTAACTTTATTATAGAATAATGATTCTTTTATACACAGCGTGAATAATTTGTAATATTTATACACTTATTAAGTACAAAAAGATTAATACATGTAGAAATTATGCGTAATTATCTTGACGAAAATAGATGTATAAAGTGCTCGTATACAGATTGAACACGTTTTCATTCTTAATAGCTTTTTCGATACAATGCGAGACTTGACTTGTACAACACAGGATTTATAACATATGCAAATGCTTGGAAAGCACATTTAATATTAGCATTGTAATTTTTAAAACAAAATCTGAAAATGTCATAGAAAAAAACATGCTTTATAGCAATAATTAAATTCTTTGAAGAAGAATGAAAATGAAGAAATTGTAGATAAGAATGGTGGACCCCAAGATTAGATGTCTATTTTGATTACAATAAAACAGATTACTAAATTGGTATTTATTAATGTTGCTACATTAATATACTTGTAAATCCTGTTGTTGTATCAATTTCAAAATATTGCTTGATAAATTACCAATTAATATGCCTGTGGTATCACAATGATTCTGAATTGTTCGGACGAAATATTATCTTTCCTCGAAATATATTTGTCTTTATTGTGTAAAATTATTATGAAACCAATTTTAATACAAATACAAGTCTGTGCTTGCGTAAGGCCTGTGTTGCTACAAATTAATAAATATTTTTTAATAAATATTTTTTCCTTAATCTCCAAAATAGTATTTGTACATAAAAATAATACAAAATGAATAAATGAATACAAGACAGTAAAATTGAGTATTACTTAATGAAATATAAATCCTAAATTGTCTCCAGAGTGCAGTTCCAGAATAGTGTAATCAAATATAGGTTATAATCAAAATTGAAACTATATAAACATTATAAACGAAGGGTAGTTGTGACACAGACTGATTTACATCTTCATGTATACACATTTAAGCTTATATACAAATCTTAATGTTAAAAAACTTGACATATTTTTATCTCAAGACATAAGAAAATCTTACAATTAAAATAAATCTTGTACTTTGCCAAAAAATTCGGATAAATAATATTTTAATATCGTAGAGACGATAACTTCTCTTGCATTATATGTAGATTAGTTTTTATCACAGTAGCTTTAGATTTATGTTGTAATTTACTTATAGTCCTACTCTGTGAACCGGAGATTTTCTACGTCTTCTGGATGTATATCCATCAATCTATATACTATATTTTCAATTTAAAACTATAAAATGTACATCTATCAATTGTTTAAATCTTTAAATGTGTCAAGTATGTATGATTTTAAAAAGTTTTATTAAAAACAAATTAGTCGAAGAAGCTGCAAAACAGGAATATATATTTACCTGGTGAATTTTTCCAACGGAAAAAAATAAAAATTTGTAATAACAAAAATTTTCAATCTCTCTCCCGAATTGCTTCAACAAATATATATTTCAAACAGTTTTAAAAGTTTTCAGATTATTCACTACAAACAAACGCAAATATTCTCTAAAGCAATGATTTTAAAATCTAATTCTATATGTAGAATGTATATATATATATATATATATATATATATATATATATATATATATATAATACCACTGCTTTTATACATAACTTTCAAAGATTTAATTAAGAGTCAGTGATAACCCTGAAAACAGGAACGTCTAAAATTAACGCACAACTGAAATAATAAGGAAAGAAAAGATACATTGTATATCTTCGCGCGCGCACGTCTGCTCGGCCATTTAGAATTACATAATAATAGCATATTTAAATCAACGGATCAAGCGGTTACGCAAAATTTATCACAGATAAAATGCTCCCGCGAATGCATACATGAAAAAAAGTATAGGATATGTCCCAAGTGAAAGAAATGTTTAGAAAAGGTACAGCTGTGCAAGTAGGTTCCTAGAAAACTCTACGAATACCTACTATTCTTTTCAACTCATTCGGACTCCTTATCTTTGTAGATCCGATTACATACCTACATTATTAATAATAATATAGTAAAACGGCATATCCCTAGGAACAGTAGGTAATTTTGAATACGATTAAATACGTTTGCTTGTATATCAACACACACATACGCACGCACGCACGCACGCACACGCACACACACCTTTCCAACATTTCATCGTAAATTAGGTGAGGTACGTTTGTCATTTGTTTTATTTTATCAAGTATATAAAACAACGTGTACACACTCTGGAAAGGAATATGTGTATATTATAATAATACGATCCTTATTATACACACGTGTGGGTTACACACGATAATACGAGATTGTCAATTCTGTATAGTGTATACGTTAGTAATCTTACTGTAGAAATATCTGAGGAATACACATGAGATATAACAGTCACAGAACTATCTCTATATACATATATGTATATGTATATATATAAAGGGAGAGAGCAGAAGACTTAAAAAGTTATAAAAATTGACAGGGTATTAAATAGATACATAGAGATTACGGTTTAAAGTGTTAGTTTTAAGAAGGCATAATCATTATCTAACTTATCATTTTTTTTTCTTCTCTAGAAAAATTGATTTAGTTTTTAAATATTAAATAAATTATTTCCAAGAGAGAAATAATAAAATTACATATAAAAGAAGTTAATTATTATTACTTGAACGTTATAATTCTGAATAATTTTTAATTCTTCCTCAAAGATGCATTACATTGTATAAATTAAAAGTTATCGAATATAATATTATTCTACGTAATACTGTATTACATTATTGCAACAATGTTATCTATTGAGGTGCAACGTTTTGTTGCATGATTGTAATGACATAACTTTCGTAAAGTTACACAAGACAAAAACACACACCTGTACATATTGCGGTCACGGATTATATAATTTCGCATTTCTAAATTAAAAATAAAAAGAGGAGAATATGCAATGTGATTAATGCATTCATAACATTCATGTATATGTAACATGTAGACTTTACGTCCGTTTTCCTTGTCTGTATGTAAGATTTAGTGACTCCTAGAATAGGCACTTTTGTCCTTTCAGATATACATAGGAATGTAAATACATTTTTTTTATGTTGCGCAAATAAGCTGTTAAATTAAGTTCGTTAGTGTCTTGTATTATAAGACATTGTATAAAAGACAAAAATAAGTAAGTCGTTATAATGCGTTAACATTAGAACCTGTGGTAATAAGCTACATCGCTTAAATAAAGAGTTTACATTCTTCTGTTACGATAAGAATAGCATTCTCTGTATAATTATATAGTAATCGTAGTTTGATTAGACTTTGTTTTAAGTTTCATTAGCTAATATCATCGCTTGTATGTTGATTCATATTATTATTTGTTTTATCGTATAAGACTAATTGTAAGTATCCAAGTGTCACTACAATATATTCATCTATTTGTAACTGTGAGAACTACGTACTACGTATTACGGAATGTAATACTAAAAGTGTAATACAAATACGAGATTTCATATCGAGATTTTTTTTAATTATCACATTATATCGAAGTGAGGACAAACGAACAAACAATTGTCAGAAAGCGGGAAAATTGCACTGCAACTTGTTCGATTGTGAATATGATTATAGCAATAATATTTGATTTTTACGCTGATAGAAAATTAGCAGCGAGCGACTCTATGTAAATAATTGTACTGTTACACGCGCAATAATCGATTATTTGAGAATGTTACAGATTTATAAAAATAGATAAATTTATAACTCAACACAGATAAGACAGTGAAGACTATAGTTTTATTAAGGAAGCAGGGCAAGAAGCTCACAAAACAAGGAACCCAACCTGCAAATCCGTAGGAAGAAAAAAATATTCTTATTATTGTATATACACAATAACTCTTTTGCCAACTTTTTAAAACTACTATAGCATTATACATTTTGCATTTCTAGCTCTTCTCAATTATCGTTTTTTATTGCCATAAGGAGATATATGTAAAATCACTTTCATATACATCTTGGCCCAAGCATTGCTTTTCGAACTAATCATTAACAATAAACAACCGAATTAAACAACCGAGAAATCCGAAAATCTGCGTGTATAATTACAGGATTATACAGTACTCATCATATGTTATCTATAAGTAGCTCGAAAGTCGAAAGAAGTAATAGAAGACGTAACGAAGAGAGTAATAGTAAGAAGAAGTAATAGTAGACGAAACAAATTGACCGAAATTGACAAGTTAAAAAATACAGATGTAATATAAATTGATTTTCGTGAAAGATATAAGAAACGCTTTCCCATAAGTATGCGGTACTCGCGAGTTTAAGATATTCGTGCCGCGTGTAAGACTCGTCGTCAATTTCAAACGGTAGGAATACACGCAGCAGTTGCTAAATATAACCGAGACATTGTAAGTTGACTTAGTAATAGTCAGTGATATAAAAAGTTTGCTATTTTACAAGGAATATCTACTCCGTACGTGTGTGCAGTTTATACGAGACTTTCGTCTTCGTCATGGATTCTATAACGCCTCGGTAAGAGAATTAAGTAAAATACATCCCCTTGGGGGATGATGCGTCTCATATTTTGTACTTTGTACACGCACGCACGCACGCACACGCACACACACACACACACACACACACACACACACACACACACACAAAAGTGTCTAGATATATAAATAGAATTGCCCTGTAAATTTGTCGCTGCATAACAAATTCAGCTTTTGCTTCTTGTTAGTTCTAGTATGTGTAGAATAGATATTTGGCACAGGCAAAGTGGTTTCCTTCCATACAGTAACAGTCAGCTTAGAAGGATACTTTCTTTCCACAGTAATATTTTTACCGTAATGAACATTACCCTTTCGTCTAATACCCACGGTGTCACTTGGGTCGGGAGGATTGTGGTTAACATAATTAACGTTTTAGGGCAAGAATATAATATGTCTATCCATCCATCTGTCCTCGGATAGACTTGATTTGTGTGTTATGAAAGGTATCTCTTTGTCAAGTACCCGATTCTAAGCTATCTTCTTCGGTCTTGTCCTGACTTATATAATTGCGCATTTGGAATGAAACACCAGAAATACGGATTCTCTCTCTTTCGCTACTGACGGCTACCTACCTACGCGATCGTATTCCTCGCTTCGGAGATGCAGAATTTTTTATGTTTCTACGTGAACGCGAGAGAAAGAGAGAGAGACTCACAATCAGTGACGTGTCTCAGTGACTCTCAATTGTTGAGGTCATTGATGGCCTGTAAGATGCGTTTAACATGCCCCACCTTGGTGATGCCCAGCTCCTTTAGATCTCGACGGGCTAGGGTCAATAGCTCTCTACCGCGTATATCGTGAGACACAAATTTCTCAGCGTATTCTCCCAGCTGTAGATTCTCTAGCCAGGTGCACACCTCCTGCACGCCCCACGTCGTGACCTGATCTCGTGCCGGATGACCCGCGCCGCCCGAGTTGCCAGCGAAGCGACGGAACTTTAACCAGAACAACCCTCGATGACGATTTTTTTTATCTCCCTGCAGATCCAGAGTTCGAGATGTCGGTTAGTACACGGTTAGTCAGATTAGTAGTAAAGCGGTATGCTATTTTATACGGCATACGTTAGAGACATCATGCTAATCATATGCAGGTGGAGATTTGCACTCGGGATTACGTGATAACGAATTCGTTCAGGCATACAAGGTAGCTGCTCTCGAATGGCCTATGGTCGTTTGCGATAGTGTGATTCAAAGTCGCGCGCGCGCAAGTACCGCAGATATAGACAGACACTTTCGGTATACATTAATGAGACAATATATATAAGATATTCCATTATATATTTATTGCTCTGTACTTTATAGCAAGATTTGTATACATTCGCTAAAAGATACATCTCTTATGAGGCTCATATAAAATCACGAAAGTTCCCCTCTCGTTGTTACAGCGCTAATTAAACAGTGCAGCAAACTCTCGCGAAATCATGAGAAACAGCGGAGGCGCGATAACAAAACAAAAAGTATCATAGCTACTATTAAGGTGCCTTTTCACGTTGACGCTCGACGCTCATTTTCAGCAAGTAAAAATTTTCAGAAATAATGTCTTTTATTTACATATGTATCCATAAAATATTTTTATTTGAAGATATTACTTGAAAATAATTAATATTTTACGTATTTTGAAGTTTATGTTTGATTGTACTGAGACGATTAACGACGATTCAGCGGCGACGCTGAATATTAAACAAATTCAACTTCATTTCTTTGACGCTAGCGTCAAAGCGAAATCACCACGTTCACCTTGTTGACGCTCATTTTCAGCGTCTCATGAATTGGCACCTTTAGCTTGCGTATAATTCAAGTGCACATACTCGGATGCGTTGCGTTATGTGTTGCTAATATAACTGAAAACAGGTAGCTAAGCGTCGCTAAATACACGCACAATATATACGTATCGTTACGTCTCATTGCAAAACCATAATAGCTAATAGATGATAGAACCGCAAGCGAGAATAAACAATCAAGAGGCAATCCCATCTCTCAGCAGATGTGATACATACATGCACGCACGCACATACATACACACGTGTTCAAAAAATAACCATCCAGCATCATATTTCGCTACACTGTAAAACGTAAGTCCAAACTATCTCCAAATGCTAATTCTCTATTTCTCTAATGTCACATAAGCATTAATACTTAAAAGCATATTACCAGCACTGGGATTGAGCACTCAATCAATCCGAAACAAAGCATAGGATAATTTATTAATTATCATTTGAAAACGACATTTACGCATAATGAATTTGTAAACTTCTCTCAAAAGAGATTGTAAAATTTTGTGTGTATAACATATGTAAAGAGAGGTGCTTTCATAATATTACGTATCTTTGTGTTATCCAAATAGCTAGCTGCTAGCTAGTTCTCTCTCAAAACTTGATTACAAAAGAATAGCGCTCTTAATAATCTCTCTTTTGGAATATACTGACAAGATGGAATATCGAATACGAATCAGATGGAATAGATAATGGAAATGACTTTATCGTTAATTTTATCGTCGCATCGTCAATGCGCTCTTCGTTCGATTTTAATAACCTTGTGAAAAATTATCATCTACGTACTACAGAAGTAGAATAAATAGAAAAATTAATTGTACCTCCCAAAATCTCTCCATATAAAACCAATTGTTTAATTAAATTATTAATTTGCGAACAAATGGTTGAATATCTATGAAACGAACTTTTTTCTATACTAAAAGTATTAAATTTAGTTAATATTTGCTATTCCGTCAATTAAATGTATATATATATATATATATATATATATATATATATATATATAGTAAATATCACAAAATGTATATATAAACTTTATCACAATGCAAGATACATGACAAAATACGTAACAATAGTTAATTTCATAACTTGTATCTTGAAATAATTGACTTAAAACAGCAGAGTGCATTAAGAAAGCATAAGAAAGAACTATACCTGATCGTCCATGGGAATATTTTGCAAGTAAACCAGTCCGGTGCCTCCTTCGTCAAAGGTACACTTTCGTAATTCCTGTTCCATACTAGCTAGAGATAGGGACAACTTGTTTTCTAAATCCTCTCGTAATTTCTGCATTATACAGAGAAATAACTGTTGGTTTAATTCAATTCATTATTGATATATTACAGTAACAACATTTGATATGCTCACCAAATTATGGGCTTTATCTCGCAGTAACTCACAAGATTCCTCATACAATTGCCGCGCGCTTGATACCAACTCGGTCACCATGGGTCTCAGGCTTATCTATTAACAAATAGAAAAACTAAGAAAGTAAGTAGATAGTCGTAATAGTAGTAAATTTCAAATATTCCCTGATCAAAACTCACCCCTTGCAAGATTTTACCGTCCGGATGTACTTGCTCAAGCGCATCTGCTGTTCGCGAGGCTACTTGGTACAGATCTGGTTCCAGACTTGGATGTGATATAATTAGCAGTTTTACCCACTTGACCAAGGTCGTTACGGCCTCAATGAAATTGAATAGAATGTTGAGTTCCTCATCGCTCAACTGAGGAGGTTTGCTACATATTTGCAACTGTGCCTGAGACTGCGATTGCGATGCATTGCTTATAGTGGAAGCAGATTGAGTTACGGTGCTTAACGTGTTGCGCTGCTTCTCCTCCCATGCTCTTAATGAGGTTTCGAGTGCCTGAGATACAAAATATTTTCTCGCTTATATAGACAAATCAAAAAGCCCGTCGTTTCTCATTGAGGAACCAAGGAACACAGATACTTACCCTATTTCTATAAAGCATTTGCATGCGGTTCTTGTGTATAATCCTTATAATACCAGGTGGTTGAATCCAAGCCTCACCATCGACCTGTATAGGAACACCCTCCTCTCCCAAGATATTAATCTGGACCGTCTGACATTGGGCTATCCTGTGATGCTGCAAATTAATGAGCCGCGAAGCAGCCATTTGAACAGATCCGAAAACTGCCACTACTTCCAATATGCGATCGTCGAACGACGGTGCTAAGAATAGATCCCCTTGCTTCGTACCTCCCCAGAAGTTTGTACCGCCCATGAAGCTGACATTGGAGAAGAAATTTTTGCGTTAGATCATTAAAAATTGTACATAGATGTACATATTTATTGTCACACAGGTACCTCGGTATATTTAATACAACGATCCCTTGCAGAGAAGGTAACGGTATCCTTTGACCATCGCACTCCAGCTGAACTCTCT
The DNA here is from genome assembly GCA_035220575.1 of Temnothorax rugatulus. Lineage (NCBI taxonomy): Eukaryota > Metazoa > Arthropoda > Insecta > Hymenoptera > Formicidae > Temnothorax > Temnothorax rugatulus. The sequence goes on from JASTWL010000113.1 coordinate 112,894, forward strand.
GCTCAAGATTTTTGTAAGTCTTCTGTATCCACTGTTTAGATCCCAAGACACCGTACCACATGTAGTTCTTGGCGCGCGATCGACATTTCTCAGGGTGCTCCTCTCTCTTATTGTGGAAGTCGAGACTGATCTTCGCGTCTATGCCGATACCGAAGTAATTGTTCATGACGCATCGTTCGAAGTAACCTTCCCTGTGATACAGAAAAAAAAGGTTCGTGAAATGTGTGCGCACGTATCAAATTACATGTATAAAATAACGTGTGAATTACATCAATGTTTCATCTGGATCCATTAAAGGCGATACCGCTGCACACAGAGCATCCGCATTTGCCAGCAATGCTTGACTGATGAGACCAGCTCCGCCACTTACATCTATACATTTACAGGAGACACATAAATATTCATATAATATGGGAAAGATTACATTGCATTTCAACATTGCATTTTTGGCTTACTTGGCCACATAGGCAATCGAACCAAAGGATTTATAATAGGGAGTTTCTTCACATCCTCCGTCTTATCCACAGATTTCGCTCTTTCGTGGCGCAAGCTCACGCTCGAGCCACCTAGACGAGCGGTAGTTGCAGCCAACGACACAACTTCAGATGCTTTCAACAAACTGCCACTGCTTATACGCCGTGTAGCTTGCGGAGAGAAGCCAGAGTCGGGCAGCTCCACGCTTACTACATTATGAGAAACATCATTAAGATCTAAGAAGAATATATACGTATAATTGCCGTGTAATAATAATTCAGTTGATCAACGCTTACGCCTTTCCATACTGTTGCCGCTACTACTGTATTGCTTGTCATGAGGATCTAATTTATCATCTAAATTAAACTTGTGATGACTCTCAATTGACAACGATGGGCTTGGTGGATCAACGATAACACTGATCTGTGGCGGAAAATTCACGGAACATTCCTCATTGGTCTGCGCGTTGACTGACGAGACGGTGAAGCAGCATACCGGTTTCAACAAATCGGACGCTTTTTCCTTTTCAATGGTTTTGAACTTGGTCGCAGGTACTACGACGTTCGTCTCTACAGATTGCGTCGACTTAATCCCTGAGACACGTACACACGTTGTCAAGCCGTCCGTTTTATATTTACTTAGCATTGCCTGATGATAGAAAACGCATTAATTTCACACATTTAATGTAAATCTAATGTAACCAAAATCATCTCATTCATTTACCTCTTTATCCGCCTTCATGTTTTTTGTGCCCTTCTTGAACGATTGTCTTCCGATGTCGTTCCCTTCGCTGAATTGAGCTAAACCGCAATATCTATGCGACTCTTCGATCTCTAAGCCTTCTCTGACAGAATCATACTTCTCACCCATTATCGCGCTGATCACATCTTGTCCGAGGGAGCTTAAATCCTCCAAACCGCTCTCCGAATGTTGAGTTTCGCTGGAAAGCATATCGGAATTATCCGGCGAGTCAATGTGCCCGATCTCCGAGCTTTCCGATCTTTTCGTCGAGTCGAATATATCGCTGTCTATATGCCCTGAAAAGTGTGAGAGAAATTATCTAATAATTAGATATGAATTACATACAAAGTAACGCTTCTACAATGCTTGTCACATTGGTGAGTCGCTCGCTTACCAATTTCGCTCTCGCTATTTCGCACGGTGTAACTCCTGGAATCAAAAGTTTCGGAAACCATGCTATCTGTACTGACGATACTGTTAGTACAGCTACCTCGGGGTTCCAATTTGGCTATCGCGGATTTTTGCACGTGCTCTGGAGAAATGTTTCTAGAATGAAGCGAATCCGTGTCAGGAGAGACGATAGTGTCTTGCATGGTCTCATCGTCTGATGGTGTACTTGTATCCAAAACGGTTTTTGTCACGGTTATAGCACCGTCGGAAGAAGCTTCTATTTGCGTCGGTTCGGACGATGGGAAATTATTTTCGTTAGTAGTTGCCTGAGCTTCTTGTTGATTATCGGCAGTTTGACCGGCCGCGGCCAGGTCAAAACTGAGAACTCTAAAATTATATCGAGATTCGTGTAACTTTAAGGATCCAAGTATTCATAATACGTTATCAAGTTCATGTTAAAACCTTACCCCTGTGGTATGTTTTCGCTGTTTCGTCTACTGTCGGCGAAACCGTAGGGTGCAGGAAGAGTGAGTAATTCTTCAGGTTGCGAGTCTCTCCTTAAATCCGGCATTGGGCTCAAAGATGCCACGTTAGGAGTTGGACTCGGGCAAGGTGAAATCTCTATGCTGCTACCGGATTCTGCAGTCGGTATTAAACTTGCGTTGTCGGTTTGATCTGTTTGCGATAAACCAGGGATATCTAATTGTTGCTTTTTGCCTAAATTATACATAACAGTATGGTTTCAGGAACCATAAGAATATGTGCAAACCACTGCTTTACCGTTGTAGATATAAAAACGACTTACTTGTCACAATATTTATCGGAGAACCATCGGATATTATGGTGATATTTGGCATCTTACCGCCTTGCTTCTCGATCGAAGGATTGTTCTGCTCGTCAACAGCCGTTTCCGTGTGTTCCACTAACCTCCTGATGGCTCTTTTCAAGCTGTTTGCTCTATAAATATTATTTAAAAAAAATATATATATATATTTACCATTTCGTAGTACAACGTTACAAGTATATGCTATACCTAGACATCACAACATCTCTCTCCATGTAACATCTTCTTCTTTTAACTTTTTTTAAATTTGTCATTTCCTTCTCTGGCTTTTCTAAAGCACCCTTCTCCTGGATACTGCTAAAAGTTTCAGTTTTTAGAGTGCCAATGTCAATTTCTTCCGTGTTGTCGGATAAATAGCTTTCCTCTTTCGATAATGTTTGCAACAAGAGGTCAAGTTTTTGTTGAAGTATTGTGCATTTTTCTCCCAATTGTTGGTCCCCTGTGTTTAGACTGGCTTCCAGTATATGTGTTGCAAAATCTTTTACTGTTTCACATAAAACTCTGTGGGAGGAAATCTCTGTTTAAATGTCAAAATTTAAAGCTTATGCAATTTCATGCACACATTTCATGCACGCCCCCTGCCCCCCTCTGACATACACATACCACTCACTTGGCACTAGATATAACCACGTTCTCCTGATCAGATTGCAAAATGTTTGTTATATGAGCAAGAACGTTGTCTTCATACTGATGAGCTATGCTCGATTTTATAGCCGGGTCGGGCTGAGTCACTTTGTGACATGGCAGAGATATGCTGCGTTCGAATGTCATAATACTCCAACGATCCAGCATCTTCGTGCTCGCTTTTTCATACTTCTCCAGTAGCTGAGGTAAATGTGTGTCATCGTCGCACGACGATCCCCAGCCCAACACGCGCGCCAAGTCATTTCCAGTCCCTAAAGGTAATACCCCAACCTGGCATTGCTTCTGCAAATTTGAAAAATATAAATATACCTCTCTCCGTTCCATGCAGTGCATTAATAGTGCATTAATAGTAATGTTAATGAGAGCTACAGATTAGATAGACAGATTAGATCGATCATGCACATGTACACTTACCGCCTGCAAAAAAAGTTAACGAAGCTTCGCATATATAAAGAAGCCTAAAGCACACACACCGGTTTCATCTGAAATAAAATCATAAAAGAGACACGCCATGCAGTTTATAATCGGAAACTTGAAAAAATTAATACCATTGGCTGCAATATAATAGATCTGAGCATAAAGGCCGAAGCACAGACTTTTGCATAACGCATAATGCATAAGCATACGATAATTGATTGGTCCATACATACATGTGCATAAGGAAATAGACCAATCCTTTTTTTTATGCTTATGCGTTATGCAAAAGTCTGTGCTTCGGCCTTTAGTATGGCCCAAACATAATACATTAGTATATAGGACGATGTTTGTGTGTGAGCGTGAGCGAGCGAGCGTATGTGCACGCGCGCGCGTATCGATACTTCTAAAGAGTAAACAGAGAGAAAAAAAGTTTTATTTTCCGAGTTGTAATAAATTAAAGAAAATATCTGGAATACCCGCGCTTTGATTAATCTCCCCCGTTCCAAGACGATCAAGTAAGATGAGCAAAAGAATTATTTATACATCTTTTTTCAAAATACCTTCAAAAAATCATCCGATTTATTAGAAGAATACAACTTACACTTTCAACAAGATATTTCAACAAAAAGTAATTTGTCAAGTAAATCCAATCCAAGTTTTGCACCTTTCTCATGAAAGGTAGTATAATTCAGAAGAGTTAATCAAACTGTAGCAAATTACAAATCTCAATTTCAAGGATCAAGCTCTTAATATTGGGAGGATGAAATTCGAATCCGATTTAGTCATGTTATCTCTTGTCCAAATATACTCTGCTAATAATTCCGGCAATGTTTCGACAATATCGAAAGACACACATCTCAATTCTCGTTTAATCTAAATGTTTTGGAAGGAAAGATAGGATTTGTATAAATATTTTATTTCAAGTGATAACTTTGTTATAACGTTTAGTAATTACTGATAATGTTTAATAATAACTATGTATGCATTAACGTAAATTCACACTGCGTTTACTCCCCGAAATATTGACATAATTGAAGATCATACCATGTTGGCTGGTATTCACAGTCAGCTTTTACATTTAAGATCGTCTCAAGTTTATCTTTAGATGCTGTACGACTCGTTTCATTGGCTACGGAGTATCTGAAGATGAACTTGAGAAGATCTTATATATAAGATCTGATTATAAATACCGGCCTATGTATAAAAAAAAAAAGGCATACCAAAACAATGCTCCTCTGTTCTCTATAAATGTATGTCGCATTTAGACCTATAATTTATATTCTCTCTCATGCATTATATAACGTAACAAATCATCGTAAAGCCAAGTTGCTATGCGCAGAAAGAAATACGTTTAAACAATGCAGCTCTGGTAGAGCGTAATTAGATTCGAGAAGGAATGATAGTCACTAAGAAATCATGCTGAAAGAGATAAAGTTGTCAAATTAGATTTTAAGACACACATTTATACCCACGTGCATTCCAAGCCGATCGATTTCTGAGAGCACCCATCCTACGGATCCATCTCCACTACACACCAAAATCCGGAACGGATCAAAGTGTCGAAACAGTCTTAATCTGTAGAAGAAATATGACTCATATATTCGATGCGTTTATACATATATGCACCTTGCTACACGTACGACAACGAATCATAGATTTATGATCGATCAGCATATGTGAAAAGATTTCCTTACCCTGGACCTGGTCCTCCATTTATAAGGTCGAACACTTGTGCGGGATTCAGTAATTGTTTAAATCTTCTAAGAAACTTAATACCTTGATTGTCACCAGATTTACTGTTTACAAATACTAAAAGTGGACTGCATCCCGTAGGTCTAACTGCTTCCCAAGCTTCGTCGCTACCTGATAACAATCGAACCACATGTACACCACACACGTACCGCTATTATAAAAGTTTTACATTTAAATATACATGTAAATTGTCCATACATGAAACGCATGCGTGCGTGATATAATGTTTATCATTCACAATACAAATAGACAGTGCGATATTACCTATACTATGCAAAGCTGTAGGAGGCACTACGCTGAGTTTAGCTGGTCCTAGCGGACACCTGACACCTATGGCAGGTCTACACGCTGTGTGCACAGTTGCTTTGCACCATAAACATCGCCAATCTTGAAGCCTATGAATAATATATCGATTTTGACGAAATGAAGCTTAATTAACTTAAATAAATCAATTGCTTATGTAAAAATATCGTGGGGATGTAACTACCTAAGTACAGAGCCACACGTCTTTTCACAGACAAAGCATTTTGAGGACACTGGCAAATTTCCCTCCATCCACTGATGTGGCATCGTGATGTTCTATAAACGTAGATTAAATAACACATGAAATTAAATGAATGTATCAAGAATTGTGCATTCTTAATATGCATTTGTCGTACAGATGAATCGATTGTAAGGTGTTATAAAAGATATGCGTCCGATTGGAATTATACTTTTATTGATTCTTATTAACTCAAAAGTTATATTTTTAATAAAATAACATGTATGCACACCCCATCTTGGTCCTCAATGATATCTTTTCCAATAGATGCTAAAGTGGTCCACTTGCAATTATTTATTGCTTTTGCGCTACATCTCTTGTGCACCTTGTATTTACAAGTTTCGCAACTTAAACCGTGGGAAGTAACACCTGTAACGATATGGCATCGTAAATTTAATTTTGCCACTACCACTTTAACCACCTGAACTGTAAGTTTGTTTGCGAGATTAAAAAAAAGAAGAAGAAGAAGAAGTTGCTTACCATGTAGGGCATCTCTGCAGACATTGCAATACGTAGGTCTGGCGTGACTAGTCGCATACCACTGATGATTACCTTCCAGCAACTCGGCAGTTCCAGGATCAGGACGCGTCTCCGTCGCTGTTCTCAGGGTGTTGAACCACTCCTCCATATCTCTGTTTTCACCACAGAGAACCAAAGACCGAAGCGGAGTTATCACCTGATACACAAGAGACATTACATTGCTACATTACTAGTTGTCAGTATTGTCACATACGTATATAATATGCGTAAAAAATATGTTATGTAAGAAGAAATATAACAATGACGTTTCAATGACGTTCCTTTTCTATTTCGTAATTTGGCATAGCGACAATAGTTAACGAAGTCTGCCAACTCACGCTCTGAGAAACTTTAAATCAATGTGTATTCAAATTGATTTGAAGAAACCTATTTTTGTATAAGTGAAGGAAAACTCTGGCCCCAAAGATAGAAAATTCATGATCGGCTCGACTGACTCGAGTACTTATCATGTATTCCTTTCGATTCACCGGTGGAGCATTCTCAGCGCAAGGTTATGACTTGAACGGTGCTCCAGAAAACTGCGGAGTGCGGATTAGGTGGAAGCATCCCGTAGCTCGTCCGTTTTGTTTTGCATTGCATCTCGCAAACGAGAGGACTAGGGCTGGGAACTGGAAAGAACTGATCAGACTGATCAGACTGATCAGAACATTCTAGCTAGACCTAATCTAGCTAGATAGGAACGAACTTGACGAGCTATCGAACCTCGACTCTCTCTTGGGCGAAACGTCGCGTCGCTCGCGACTCGCGACGCTCACGGCTCATTGTTCATTGCAGCTTGCAGCCTTGCAGCTCGTTGCTGATATCGCTGGTAAGCTGGTAAGCTGGTAAGCTGGTAAGCTGGTAAGCTGGTTGCTGTTCGGTTTCGGTCCCGCCAACCGAATACCGATCCGTTGCCTATAAACAATCGATAATGGCTAATGGCATCGTGGCACGGGGACAGGAAGTCAGGAAGCGATTATTAAGCCGGCGAGACTCTCTCGGGCAACCCAATTAGAGAGCTGTCTCGCTGTCGCTCACCCTCGGACCCTTAACCCTTGCGGTTGTTGTACCTTGAATCGGGTACGGGCTCTCCGTTGCTTCGACATCGGACATCTGAACCGCGACCACCGCGACTCGCGGCCCAACGACGGCAACGACGCGACCGCATCCGCGCGCGCCGCGAGCACCGTTTACCGTCCCGGCAAGCGCTGCCTCACGAGTCACGACCTGGCCCCGGCCCCGGCCCCGGCCCCGGCCCCGGCCCCGGCGGCGGCGTCCTACCCGCGACCCGCCAGTCTCGCCACGGCGGCATGTCACGCAATGTCACGAGTCACGATTGTCACGCGCGACCAGTCGACCACCGACCGCCGACCTCACCGACGACCGATGATAGCAACGATGGCGATGACTGTGGCGAGTGGCGAGACACGTCCGGGTCCGGACTCCGGGCAGTCCGGGCGGGCTTGCCGGAGTTGCCGGCTTACCGCTCGCCGCAACGGTAACCGTGACACCATGACGGCACTGACGGCACTGACGGCCCGCTATCTGCTACCAGCTACTTCCGCGAGACGTCCTTTGCCCTTCGCGCCGCTCCTCTGACGGCTTTGACTCTGACAAGAGTGGCAAGTGGCACGGCTTTAACGCGCTGTCCTATTTCCCATAGCGCGTGTCGTATCGTTTAATCGTTTATAAATATAGGTATCAATAAGTATCCCGCGCGCGTGCATTGTTCGCTCGCTAGTTTATTCATTCTTTCCTTCCCAGTTCCCTCCGCGGCCTCTGCCTCTGCCTCTGCCTCTGCCTCTGCTCGCCGCGCCGCGCCGCGTGTCGCACATACACGATGCACGCGCGACACCGACACCACGTGCGCGGTGCGCCATTGTGTCCGACGCCGACGCGCGCTTTCACGCCTGCTCTGCTGCCAGTCCAGTGCTGCCTCGAGTCACGAGGCGAAAAAACGCGCGTGGCGAGGCTGTCAATAAATCAGCTTGGCTGCGCCGCGAGGCGCGTTATCGCGTGCTTATCCGCTACGAATGGCGCGAAGCGCGAATAATACCTCCCAGCTCCCAGCTGGTCCCGGCCCTCCCCGCCCCCGCTGCCCCGCTCCCGCAGTCCAGCGGGTCCAGCCGCCTGAGCCTGAGCCTGAGCCTGAGCCGCCCCGCGGCTCACGGCTCGTGGCGCCGACGGCCGCGGCGCCGCGCCGCGCCGCGCCGTGGCCACTGGCCAGTCCACCAGCTGGCCACTTGGCCAGCAGTCGTATGTGTTGTAGGTTGCAGCTATTGACAGGTAGACAGGGTGTCGCGGAGCTTCGCGCGCTATCTCCCCGGACGAGGGTCGCCCACGCGCGGCGCGGCGGCACAACGCACGCGGCACGGTGGCGGGTGGAGTGGAGTTTGAAAGCACGCCAGCACGGTCGGACCGCGGGGCGCGGGGCGCGGACGTCGGGCTATCGGCCACTCTCGACTACTCTCGGCTCCCTATGTCCCTATTTCTCAATTTAAAAAAAGACATGGTACACGGCTTTATTCTTATTTCTTCCCTCTAACAATGAGACCATGCATACCATGAACGTATACGTATGATCGCGTGGTCGCGATAACGCGATATTGCCCTCCGAGTCCGAAATTGCTTTGCGCACCTTTCGCTCGCTGTTCGCTGTTCGCTGTTCGCTGTTCGCTCTCGCCGAGTCTGACGATTCTACCAAGATCTTTATTTTTCATACTTAAATATCTTTAATAACTAATAAGGGAATATTATTTCAGGAAACGAGGGGCGGGGTCGCGCCCGCGCCCGCGCCGGTGAGGATACTCGTCTTTCTCATTTCAATCTCAAGAGGACGTAGGACGCAGGTATATAATGTTTACGTTGCGTCGGTATTTCATCTCATCTCGTTCAATTTATACAGGGACTAAGTAGTAGGGAGATACCCCTTTCCACGTGGCACGTGGCGATCTAACGAAAGAACAAGTTACGGAAAAGTGGACGATACTTGCCCGATGGACGCAGAATGCCGAATGCCTCTTTAGCTCATTGCTCATTGTCAGAGGAAGAGCATTGATGCACTGATCTCGTAAACCAGGGATCGTAAGCTCAATTCTCACAGGAGGCAATTCTTTTTGTTCGCCAAAAAGAATTATCAACTTCCGAGCGCGTCAATCCTATTGCTACTTTATCAAGCACTGTAGTACTTTGTCGATAAGACAAGACCTCTCACGTCCGATTTCTCGTAAGAACATTCTTTACGTTACTCACGTGCTTTCTTCTTAACGTCATTATTCTCGCGTGAGGTGTATTTTACATCCCAACGTCATATCTCAATTTTCATTGTTCTCTTTGATGATTTACAAGGAAATAAAAGTTGATGGTATCCTGTATACGCATCTTCTAAATCTAGATAACGATATGTGTTAACGAAAAAGTTGTTTAATTGTGAAGCACGTTGGGCAGCATTTGATCGATAAAAATGTTTCACTCGGCTAACTTGGTGGATTTCTGAGGCTGAGGTGTGTATCTTACATCTCACGCGAGTAACGTAGCGAGTCGAGTGCTCACAGTCACGTAAAGGTTACGACAAAGTTTCGGCGTATCTCCTCCCCCCCTCGCCCCCCCCCCTCTCTCTCTCTCTCTCTCTCTCTCAAAATAATAAAATAAAGCCTATGTATACAATATACGACGGCGCGGTGTGGATGACGTGCGGACCACGTACCCATCCAGGGATCTATTATTCCGACCGACTTGAATCTTTCAGCGACCGAATCGCGAAAAGAATTCGGCGACGGTAAATCAAACTCGTCCCTCGGGTTTTGAATCTATTATGAAGTCGATTATTGGATGGGTGGTAATGGTGGTATCGGGGTAAATCGGCGCGGTGCGGAGAAGGAGGGAGGGGAGAATTATTGACGACGCGGAGGCGGATCGTCTCCCTTGCCGCCGCGCTGGCCGGCTGGCCGGTATTTGCTTTATTGTCGGGGCCACTTTTCCAGCCCCGAGGGTGGCGGCGTAGGTGTTGGATGGACGCGTCATCGGAGCGGAACCGAGCCTGTTCACGCGACGTGCGACGTGCGACGTGCGACGTGTTGAATGCTAGGTGAGTTCCGAGGGCTTCGTGTCGGTCGGTCAGGTGTCTGCCTTTTGTGTCGCATCCATTCTCGTCCCGTGCTTTCACGTCGCGAGTCGCGATATCGAAATTCGAACGCGGTCTTTGTGCGGCCCGGCCGTCGCGCGCGACCACTCCCAACCACCCCCAACCACTCCCGCGAGGCCGATCTATTGTTCTATTTATCGCGCGTTGAAAAAAAACTCGCATTTTCTTCGTCTCGCGTGTCCATGGTGTCGCCCCCTCCCTCTCTCTCTCTCTCTCTCTCTCTCTCTGTCTCGTCCGCTCGAATGATAAATAATATCAATACGATACGTGCGACATTATACATTGCGATATACAATAATATAGGAAGTCAATACGAAAGTACGATATTTCTGTTTATTAAACGATTTTTTAAGAGATATAGAAACCTTTATTATAATACAATCGTTACGTATTACGGAAGTAATGTCTCCTAATTTTTTTTCTTGTGAATCTGGCGTTATAGAAAATTTTGCGTTGTACTGAATTGTTACTTGAAGTCTCTAGCTGCATTATGTTGAATCAGTTGTCATCAGTTACGTTAGTGTGTCACACGAACAGTTCAAACTGATGGGGTGTGTGTGTGTTTTAGATACGCGTAATAGACAAGGACGGCGATTGAATTTCTTACCGTGGAAGAAGTGAGTATTGAAATCTATTCGTATTTCAAAAATGGTGTTATCATACGAGTAAACATTTCTGAGACGCGAATCAAGTTCAGTGGGCTGCGTTCAGCGAAAAAAGCAACTCGGCGAGCGATCAGTAATTTTTTAAAATGATTGGACCTTGCTTTTAGTTCTTCTCTGGATCCAAGTGTAGAAATCAATCGTAATAAAGAATCATTGAGCGTTCATCGAGGTGACTTTCTCCGGTGAACCCAGCCATTAGAACTCACTTCCTTCACGGTAAGAAATTCAACCACCTGCACCGCCCTTGTCTGTTACGCACATCTGCTGAAACATACACCAGTTCAAACTGCTCGTGGTGACATACTCACGTAAATGATGACAACACCACTCAACACAACGCAACTAGAGACTTGAAGTAATAACTCATTGAAACGCAAAATTATCTACGGCGTCAGGTTCGAAAGAAAACTATAACTAGGAGGCATTACTTTCGTACCGAAACCTTCGTTATATCTACATTATATTGTATACTGTATACCGACCGTAGTATTATCGTAGCGTTCTCGCGCTTCGCGAAATTTAATGCGATCCATGCCCGATGAATCCACTCACTCTCCGTAACCGAGTTTAATTGGCTTCAATCCGAATGCAATTGTTGTGTAGATTCCGAGCCGCTTGGTCGCCGGCGACGGTATTGTTTGGGATAACTCAGCGCGCGGCACGACGCGACGGAGACGGGGGGAGGGAGACTGCGCGTTTCCACGATAAACGGATAATTTCCCGGGACAGGAAATTATTTTCCTGTCGAGCGCTCGTAAAACACGCGTGACTCGTACCTATGTCGAAAGGCATCGAGCGAGATGACCCGCGAAGCGTGATGATTATCGCTCGCAGCGTAATCGCGCCAATTACCGTGTATCCCGGCTACGTAGAGATCGCGGTCGCTCGGAGTGGGTGAGGAACTGAGGAATGACAGAAGGGCATAACGGCGCGGAGGTAATGGATTTTCCTTGTTGGCGCGAATATTCATCCCTAGAACAAGGGCGAGCGTCGAGCTTACTGAATCGCGGGAAGGGAAAAAGGCCTCCTTCGTCCTTCGCGTCCTTCGCGTCCTTCGCGTCCCGTTCGATTAATCATCGTCGCCGGATAACTCGACCGATTAATCATCGCGCGATGCCGCGTGACTGATTATCCCCGTGTCTCTCTGTCGAGTCTCCTCTACAATTCTACATCCCCTTCGGGGCCTCTGGAATTGGCCGGCGCGGCCGCGGGCGCGGGCGCGGCGCGTGAAAAACGGACCCGATATAGAGACCCTGTGTAATAAGAGACTGGCCACGTCATAAGGCCAGTTTTATCAAAATCGTACGAGAGGGAGGATATATATATATATATATTCATATCGCTTTCGCTTTCTCTTTCTATCTTATATCTCTTTCTCTTTCTGTTCTCTTGCTTTTGACAAAACTGGCGGACCAATCGAAAACTGGTTGTCTTATAGCCAGTCTCTTATTATAGGATCTCTAGGACCTAGACCTGAGATCCGCGATGCGCGGCCTGTTACGAGTTACGAGCTGGATGCTGGATCGGCAGATCGTTACGGAGCAGCATCAGCGGAGCGTGCTCACGTTTCTGCCAACTCGAGGAGAGAAATTGCGAGTTTTCTCGAGCACTTGAAAAGCGTGTCGGACCGAGAGATCTCGATCCATTAGCAGTTTTATCATCATTAATCGTATCACTCCCACGGCCTTGGATGCCCCGACGCGCCTGAGGATGCCCGAGATATTTAGGCACGCACTCTCTCTTTCAACTAGGTCAGGCACGACGCGGGTACGCTCTACTTAATTCATTTAGAACGCGCGGCTCTCTCGAACGCGAAAGCTCGCGGCAACACCTGGATATATGTATATATGTATACGCGGACCGAGAAACTCGCTATAGCTAATATTATCGCTCGATGTTGCGTCTCTCGTGTTAATAAAAATATGACAATTTCTAAAACCGCGCGAGCCGTAACGCGCATAATGAATTCACCAACGATGAATGATTAATCTACACTCCTCTCGCGTTGCCAGATAACAATACTGCAGGGAACTACTGTCAGGAATATAATCCCCAACTTGGATATGTAGTGTGTTAAGTATCGATCGTGAAAGCCTTTACAACGAAAGACAACGATTTTTACCGCGTTAAGCGTTAAGCCGATCTAACGATAAGTTGTACGTATTATATTATGAGATATACGGTACGTCAAACAAATCGATGGCGCAAATAAAAAGTGTCGCAAAACTAGGACTTTTCGCGTGAATTCTGTCTGAGAAAATTTCTCCCTTTCTCCGTTTATCGAATAAGACGGAAATGTAATTTTAAACAAATACAATAACGACACAGTTCATGTGTAATTTTTGTGTCATAGCCTTTACGAAGCGTCGCGTTGGAAAGTGATTGTGGTTGAAAATGCTCACAAATATCAAATATAATTTCTTCTTCGCGATCTTTTCATTGACGACGTCACGTACTTTTCATTGACGACGTCGAGATGTATTTGCATTCAAACGTGATGATAATTGAAAAGAAAGAGAGGATGGATGAACCTTATTGTTTAGCTTGAATACTCTACTATGGAAGGTACTTTCCATCGATATTTTACAAGTATTAGATGAGCGAAGGTAAGAAGAAAAGTGAGGGCGACTGAAAAGCCGAGCAAAAGAGAGCCATTACTTCTCGGCCATCCATCCTTCCTTCCTTCCTTCCTTCCACCTGCGTCATTCCCCGTATTGCGCGACAAAAAATGAGCTACGTTCTCGTGATGGTCGCCCGTCTTTCCCAACTCCCTATGTATTACTGTGCCATACATATTTTATGAACAAACGTAGCCTCTGGCATAAGCCGAGGGAGAGAAAGGGAAAGGGAAAGGGAAAGGGAAAGGGAAAGGGCAAGGGAGAGGGAGAGGGAGAGAGGGACACCACGTCACGCAATTCCGGCGCGTGCGGGCGACGAGAAAACGAGGCCGACCGCTCTGAAAGCTCTGAATTCTCAATATTGTGTACTGGATATGTTGCCTGCTTGTGCGCCGCTCGCGACCGCCGCCGTGACCTTCTGACCTGGAAATCCATTCCATCCTGACGAGGCGAGCTGCCGAATCCGCGGGGCCGTGGAAGCGGTGGAAGGATCGATTATCCCTTAAATTACCGAGTGTCTTCGGCCGTGTGTTACGACATTAAACGAAGATATCAGCATCTCGCTTATCAATCCAGGGCTACTGTGAGATCCCTAGCGATGAGATAGATGGATCCCCGGACCCGGAGATCGATAGACACATCTGACGGGTGTCTGAATTTCGCTTCGTTCATTCGTTGAACACATATAGAACAGAGATAAATCGGAATTGCAGTCGCTTCTGGCAGATTTTCCCCATGTTTTTCCTTCTGTTGTACCTACAACAATACGCTATGATTGTACGTCGAAATTAACGTACCTCAGCCCAAAGATATTTCCAGCAGCTCTTACAATTAGTAAGAGATATAAAATGGAGAAGCTCTCTCACCTCCTCGGGTGAAAAACGACGTTCTAATACTTATCATAAAAAGGGGTCAGATATTCTTAGGTCACAGACTCGATTTCAGGTGTTTGCTTCTCGATTATTCCGCGGTGTCATGGGTTAATGCAAAAACGCTTATAAGCTTTCTCATGTTATCATCCCTATGAAAGCCCAATAAGAGTTTCGTTCATCTTACAATAGTAGAGAGAACAATGGTATTACTTCTTTAACACAGAATTATACGATTGTCACTGAAAAAAGCATTACTTACTATTCGTTACGTTGCAACGATCAGAAATATCAATAGCAACTTATTCTGTGAGAGTTTTCTGCGGATATATTTTCCTACAATAGAAATACTTTCATACGAAGAGGGCACGAAAAATATTACAACGAAATAAAATGTCAAACGTTTTTCACAAAGACGCCAATCCTCTGATCCAATAAACTCAAAGACAAGGATGATTTGGCGCTTCTGAGAGAGAGAGGGAGGGAGGGAGGGAGGGAGTGTGTGTGTGTGTGTGTAAATAACAGATATAAATCGTATTTTCATTGCGTCCTTGCGGAGTTTCGGATGAAGCAAAGGCAAACGCCAAAATTGATCGAATGTATAAGCCGGCACGTTTGTGATTTAATGCGAAAGCAAATATTAGATTGTAAGAAATAAGTCGAATGAGAAAAGGAGAACGTCGCATCCACTTATGCGAGCCTGTCACGTGCTGTCCAGCGGCAGTGATGTTTATCAGAATATTATCCCCCTTGACCCACGGGTGTAATCTAACGTGTCGTGGCACGAATTTATCATGGGATCGTAAGCCGAGCGCGCGCTCTCTCTCTCTCTCTCTCTCTCTCTCTCTCTCTCTCTGGCCGTTCTCCACCGCCCTAAAACCACGCACTTTAATTAGCAGCGCACCAACCGCATCGACCATCCCCGGCCCCATTTATGTCGCGACTCATTACATTATTCTACATACGCCTCCGTCTATTTTTAGTAGCACGTAGCGCGTGCAATAAGCACTGCCGGCTGGATCTAAGCACGGTCTTCTGCATAATAGAACGCGCGTATTTTGCCCGAGAGGATACGCGGCACGTGAAAGGTCCTTCCGCTCGCACGCGGATGTGGTCACGGCACATAGACGCTTGGCTCCGCATCATTACAGCTAAATATACATCGAGCAAATGGAGCAACAATGTATATATCACGTCGAACGCATATATTGTAATATACATATATGTATAATATACGTTACTGCTACCTCGTCTGTTTTTCTTTTCTTCTCATTCTTTAATTTTTTTTTTTTTATAACGCACAACCGCCTCTCACGCGCGGAACCTTTACGAACGCAAACATTTTCCTCGTTTAACCAGTAATTCTAATGCAAAAATAGAGCAAAACTGCGTGCACTTTTCGCTTTGGGTAATTGCTCTTCAAAAGCGCAACGTGTAGCTTTTACAGCTTAAGAAGAGACGTAAAACGGTCGTAGGTAATTACAATTACCGTCTTTTTAATGGACGAACGGTGTCGTGCGCGCGAAAACCCTGACGCGGCTGAAAGAGGAGCGGCCAAGTGGCCGCTTATTCGAGCACGTTGCAGCTGCACAACTGCGACAATCGCAGTATTAAAATTAATTAAGCCCTGATTCGCGCTGATTATACAGCGTTGCCCGGCGCGCTTAGCGAATGACACTGGATTACACTACGGCAAATTGTTCCGCGACCGCGACCGCGACCGCGACCGGCGCGGCGCGGCGCGGCGCGGCGCGGCGCACGCGAAATATAGCGCGCTCCAGTTAATCGCTCCAGTTAATTCCCTTATTCGATAAATTCGATTACGGCACGGCGTGGCGTGGGGTACCTCAACTATTCGAGACATTTCGAGAGCGGACGAAATATGAAAATTTCACGTCGCGTCGCCAGTTGTGCCTTGCTTCTACGCCGAATCTCACCCATTTTCAATGGACACTTGACCTTTGCATCGCGCCACGAGTTTCCGATCCCTGTCTCCGCGCCCTGCCGAATGTGGGTCGCGACTAAATTACGGTCCACGACGCATTTAACCAATATCGAGATGAAACCCTGGAATGCGTTTATTTTATTCCGGCCGTTAACAGTTCGTTTGTGTTACTTTCTCGAAATATAATATAATTGCGAGTGACGCGGTTGTAGGTTGTATTGTATCACAGGATAAAATAAATGAATCTAATTTTATCAAATTCCACATAATAATAAACATTCCCTCGGATAACCGCCGCTCCATTTCCATGATTCGCAATGCGCGGATTTTATACATTGATATACAAACGTATAGGTGAAAATAAAAAAAAAAAAAAAAAAGGAGAAGAAAGAGCTCCTAAATTATTAGCGAGATAAAATCCTATAAAATTTGTAGAAGAGAATAACGCGTTAGGAAAATATCGCGGGTTATCGGAGACGATAATAATTTTAATCGTTAAATAAAGCTGAGCGTTAGAGAAATATTTATCGAGACCGATATTTGAGACCGAATGAGGTTGTCCGAATAGGGTGGATCGTCGCGTTGAAATGTGCGCGCGGGACGGCATGAATAGGATGTTCTCGGAACAGTCGAAACTTTTTTCAAAGAAAAAAAGACCAGATAGGGGCGAGGCGCGAAGCTATATCGAGGCCCTTTTTATACTACGCGTACATTTCTATATATGTAGGTCTATACGCGTTCGTGCGTGAGCGAATTTCGCGTTCCCGTCGTATGTGTAAAAACGTGATATCGTCGGGGTGATGCCGGTGGCCGTCATCGAATAAAACATACGGAAAATTGATCGACCCAACATTAAACTACGTTCTACGTTCTATTATTACTACTACTACTACTACTACTACTATTTTCACCTGTTTGCGGTCAATAAATATGTTTCGTAATTTCACGATTATTAAGAAGCGTTTATTCCTTAATCCTTTGGTAAATCAATTTTTAACGACTGGCATTACATCCAGGAAGAGTAATTGGGCGCGAATTCATTAATTAATTTACGTCGACCGGCGTCCAATTAACTTGACTGTCCATGAAAAAATCAAGTAGTGACAAAAAGTCTAACGACAAGCACGAATATTCTTTTCTTCCACAGTCTGGTAATCTGAATATAATTATCGATAATCCTACGCTTTACTCTTTACTTTGTATAATCCGCTCTTTATAACGCATGTTTGGATCTTCTGATAAACATGCGCCTTGTTATCTCGTTACTAATTGTAAGTACGTCTTGTGGATCTTGTAGAAACCAGGTACACATGAAATACACGTACATAGTACAAAGATTAATAATATAACCGACGTGACGCTTGTTGATTAAAGCTTTAATAATTTTCTACATTTAAAGTACTTTTTAACTCGACTGTGACTGGCAATATATAACGTCTTTCCGATATGAACATTGAAAAAACCGTGAGCCAACTTGGTTTGTCGGATTCACACAGCACTTTTCCGGATCAATCATCGAGACATTATTAATTTCGACCATGGGTTTTGGTCAGTTGATGTAATTTTCTATATTAAATAGTTTGAATTTTTATTGCGAAAAAATATCAGTCACAGTCGAGTTAAAAAGTACTTTAATTGTTATTCTATACTGGCAGAAGAAATTTATTATTCTGTTATTATACACCTTCGATGAAGAAATGGTGCTCCATCTGATAGTTGTTATTGCGATGAAATATCACCACAGCCCCAGTGGTCTAACTGGCACGACACCCGCACGGTATACGGGAGGTTCCAGGTTCAAACCCTGGCTGGGGTGATATTTTTTCGCAATAAAAATTCAAACTATTTAATATAGAAAATTACATCAACTGACCAAAACCCATGGTCGAAATTAATAATGTCTCGATGATTGATCCGGAAAAGTGCTGTGTGAATCCGACAAACCAAGTTGGCTCACGGTTTTTTCAATGTTCATATCGGAAAGACGTTATATATTGCCAGTCACAGTCGAGTTAAAAAGTACTTTAATTGTTATTCTATACTGGCAGAAGAAATTTATTATTCTGTAATTTTCTACATCCTTCTCCAATTGATCCCGCCGCGCCAGTAGAATTTCGTAAACAATTTTCTGGCTTAAACGATCAACTGTTAGACTAATGCAGCGATGCATAAATAATGTGATTAAGTAATCGTGTCGTACCAACTAGAGAACTTACAATTAGGGGAAATGACGGGGCGCCGCGCCGCGGCCATGAGGTTCGCGAAAACAGATTTCAGTATCGAACAGCGCGAAGCCTATTACTAATAGTCACGTACGCATGCGTTTCCTTTTCGATTTTCTGGATTACGTTGTTACAACTTAAAAACGTATTCGTTGTCGACGGACGGACGCTCTATCGGGGACGTAAGTATAATATATCGTATATCGGATCGCGCACACGTGTATTCAGCCACGCGCGACATTGTACGTGTGCGTCGTGCGACCAGTGCGCGACAATAGATTGCGCGGCCGGAATTATATCTTACTTATACCTACATCTCTCGAGCAAGTGGTTGCGCAAGAATAAGAGGACGGTAGAGCAAGAATGAGCAAGAAGAACCTCTCGTCCCAGTTGTGCGATATTGTATTTCAACGGTAATTACATCGCGTTCACAATATTCATAATAAAGCGCAACGATGATACAAATATAGTTGATAGTCGAGGCTCGAGGCCGAGCATCGTCAATAGTCGCGTACGTAATACGTACATAATATGTATAATTTAGATGTCAATTAAACGTCAGATCTCGCTACGTTTAGGAGATTTACATCTATGTAAATCTATTAGCCGCCGAGACTCGACTAACGATAAAACTCAATTTACTTCGGAGTAGATTAGCTGGTCTTGCGGAAAAAAGAATCGCGTTACGCAAAAGAAAGTGTCTTAACGATACTTGATTTATATTCCGTGACATTCTCGACGTGGCATTATAAACGGCGCTCCTCGCCGCTGACGTTTCACGCGAAATTAAATGTATTAGAATTTTCCGCGAACACAAAAGGCGTTCTCCGAATCTCTGACGTCAGTATATGACGACGTCGACGTCGCTCGATGATCGGCCTGGGATTCCTGCACCTAGTTGAGAAAATACCATAACGTTAAGCGCGGGTATCCGAGACGAATTGCCGATTACGCTTTGCGGCCGCACGTTTAAATGTGCGATAAACATGCGCGCATTCGAGAGCACATAGCGCTTTTCATAGCGCTATAAATAAACGCGACATGTAGGTGGTCCGTTACGTCGCGTTGATGCACCGCGCACTCGCGCACTCGCGCACCCGCGCACCCGCGCACCCGCGCACATCCAGTAGTCCAGAAATGTCTATTTATTAATTTAAGACATACATCGCGGATTAAAGGCCCCCGCACAATGAGAAATATAAGGAAGAAGGAACAGATATTAGCGATTAGGGATAAAAAATCAAGAATAAAGCTGCAGAGGTGATGAAGCATTAATACACGGCTTCCGATAGGTTAAAAATCTATTGCCTGTGTTCTTCCCTGTTTCCGTTGCCCGTGCTTTTCATCGTGCATCCAGCTTTATTCCCCCCCCCCCTCTCTCTCTCTCTCTCTCTCTCTCTCTCTCTCTCTCTCTCTCTCTCTCTCTCTCTCTCTCTCTCTCTAATTTCTTATCTCTAATCGCTAATATCTGTTCCTTGTTCCTTATATTTTTCATTGTGTGGGGGCCGCACAATACAACACATCGAGTCGCCTTACTTATGCGCTCCCTTAAGCGTAACGTAAAAAAATATCTGGACTGCTAGGTGTGTGTGAAGCTAGCGTCTCATTTTGCGGAAACTCACAAATTATTGAGAGTTCTGACTTCCTTTTCAATAGTTCTAGAGTTCCTGATAGTTTAAACAAATAGTTCTGGCTATTAAAGCCAAAAAACGCGTCAGTACAAACTGAGACGCTAGGTTCACGCAGCGTCTCACTTTGTCCTACACAAGTTCCACCACTGTATCTCATCAGATTTTGCGAGATCTATAGTTCTATAACAGTTCTATAAGGAGTTCTGCCATATAAAAGCAAAAAAAATTAATCATAAGGTACTAAAAAAAAATTACAATGTAACGAGTATACCGAGTTGAGACGCCAGTTGAAATCTCCGAGTTCCGGTTTATGTAAAATATTTTTCGAGTAGTTCTGAGCATATTGAAGCATTTTCTAAAGAGTTCCGAGCGTTAGAATCTTTGTATTATATTTAAAAAAATTAATATTAACCGAAAAGTAATCATGACGGAAAACGATGAGACGCTGTGCGAAATCTCGGAGTTCCGGTTTATATAAAATAATTTTCGAGTAGTTCTGAGCATATAGAAGCATTTTCTAAAGAGTTCCCGGCAATAGCAATGTTGTATAATTTTTAAATAAATTAATAACGCTCGAAAGTCAGGAATTTATCGAAAATAGGTGAGACGCTGGCCGTATTTCGACAGTGTGAGTTCTGTTATAATTTTCGTGTAGTTCTGAACGTGTTCTAACGTTTTCCAAAGAGTTCTGGCGATAAGCATTATTTAATCATTTTTTAAATCATTTTTATCGTCCGAGAAAGACGCATTTACGGGTATATGGGTGAGACGCTGTAGGAAATCTCGGAGTTCTGGCCTATATAAAATATTTTTCGTATAGTTCTAAGCATTCTGAAGAAATTTCTAAAGAGTTCCGGGCATTGGATATGTTGTATAATTTTTAAATAAATTAATAACGCACGAAAATTATAACAGAACTCACAGAACTGTCGAAATACGGCCAGCGTCTCACCTATTTTCGATCAATTCCTGACTTTCGAGCGTTATTAATTTATTTAAAAATTATACAACATTGCTATTGCCGGGAACTCTTTAGAAAATGCTTCTATATGCTCAGAACTACTCGAAAAATATTTTATATAAACCGGAAATCCGAGATTTCGCACAGCGTCTCATCGTTTTCCGTCATGATTACTTTTCGGTTAATATTAATTTTTTTAAATATAATACAAAGATTCTAACGCTCGGAACTCTTTAGAAAATGCTTCAATATGCTCAGAACTACTCGAAAAATATTTTACATAAACCGGAACTCGGAGATTTCAACTGGCGTCTCAACTCGGTATACTCGTTACATTGTAATTTTTTTTTAGTACCTTATAATTAATTTTTTTGCTTTTATATGGCAGAACTCTTTATAGAACTGTTATAGAACTATAGATCTCGCAAAATCTGATGAGATACAGTGGTGGAACTTGTGTAGGACAAAGTGAGACGCTGCGTGAACCTAGCGTCTCAGTTTGTACTGACGCGTTTTTTGGCTTTAATAGCCAGAACTATTTGTTTAAACTATCAGGAACTCTAGAACTATTGAAAAGGAAGTCAGAACTCTCAATAATTTGTGAGTTTCCGCAAAATGAGACGCTAGCTTCACACACACGACTGCTAGATCTAGGCGGAGAGAAGGAGGGGAAGAGAGAATGACGCGAAATTTTATCTCGGCGACAATCAATGCGGATTAATGAGTGACGACCGGCCAGATAATCTTCCGAATCGCATCTCGTTCGTCACGTCGAGCAAATTCAAGAGCAAGCTCGCGCGAACGCGCGATTTAAATAGCTCGTCGTATCATTCTGGTCGGGGGATGTAATTGGACGCCCGAGTGGCACGAGGCTGATGGATCGATATCGTAATTAAGAGTTTTCCCGAAATGGCATTCTCTAAACACACATACACAGAGAGAGAGAGAGAGAGAGAGAGAGAGAGAGAGAGATACGCGCGCGCGTCTAAATCAGTATACTCAATTCCTGGCTACGGTGTATGCGTCAATAAGGCCGCTAAAGTCTCTCGCTGTATTGTAAATGCGGTTCACTTCCTACAAAGGGGGTAGAGCTAGACCAGATAGCGATGTACTTTCTTCGTCGAAAGGACCGCGCTCTATCGCTTCGCCCTTTCGGATCGTCCGTCGTCGGAAAAAAGTTGGACGAGGATGCTGGCGCGGCGCGGCGCGTGGAAACTGGAAAATTAGCTGCGCCGATAAGGTATAAACGTAAGTTTTAAAATAAACGCGGTCCGCAAATACCCCCGTAAAGGACGTAAAAACCGTAAGAACAATTGTAGCGTATGAGAAGAATGTCCCCCTCACGCGGCTTTTCCCTTCCTCTCCGTCGCGTCGTAGAGAGGAGAGGAGAGGAAAGGAGAGATCGAGACCGCCGGCGCCGCCGCAGCTCGTTGACTTGTTTGCGAAGCCGCGGTTCTGTGCAAAGTGCCCTTATATATTAGGCACGTCGACGCACATGCAACTCTGGCGTATGTCCTAATGGCGTTAGGACCAGCGCACGTCGCGTAACACAAGATTCTCACGTAAAGGCGTAAGACGCTATACGGCAATGTTCGTGCGCTGGCCCTTACGCGTCACGTATACGGAGACATTACTCATCTCGGTTCTCGTAACACGATAACAGTTACGATACCTTTCAACTATCTCTGCGTCCTGCATCCTCTCTTTATCTCCCGTCAACGAGAACGAGATCTACTACGGCGTCTCAAGTTCAAGTGTTTGGCTTATTCTGCGCGTCGAGGCTGACAATGAATGAATGGCAGGGTTGGGTGTTGGGTTTGCCCGTGCAATACATTGCCGGGGATACAGAAAATTGCGGGATACGAGGCGGATAGGAGGCGGGGAATCGCTCTGCTAGATAGAGATTGCTAAAATTATCCCCCAGCGCGCGGCGGATAAATAATATAAGAAAAAACACCCTCGATTGTGGATACATATATACATAGACACGTGACACGACATATTCGCGTGAATTTTGCTGACAATTTTGCGGGACGAGGATCTTTTTAAAGTTGTATTACAATAGTAAAAATAGCCAGACCGATTGTAAACGACACACCATTCTCATGGGTCTTTACGTAACCCTCGCATCCATCTTCGTTCGTTCTACGTTCGCGGAAGACGGATGTGTAGCGGCAAAGCTCGATTATTTCCTCGCGCTCCCTTCCTCTGTTCCCCTCCTCGACCATTCTGTTTAACATTCTATAAATTCTGCAAGAGAAACGTGAAGCTGATCAAGTTTGCGAAGCAGCGAAAATTCTAAAGACATATCGATGGATGTTTCGCACAATCTCGTCGATTGTGTCGTATCGCGAGGACACAGGCGAAAAGGCACGCATCGCGTCCTTCGGTATATACGTCCTAGGATACGTGAAACTGCGTTTCGAAATTTTATGATAAATTTAACAGAGATACGCTATGTAGCAATTACAGCACGGCACGGCACGGCACGGCACGGGTTTTGCGACGCAATCTTGCTCGAATAACGCGGGGTTACGTGGGAGATATCGTTCACCGTCGAAATTGATTCTTCTTTCTACTTTCTACGACAGTCGATCGGAAAAAGATGTCGCGCGTCGTGTATCGTGTCGTGGTCGCAAGTTCTACAGCAGAAAGCTTCAATTGATAGCGCGCTCGAAATTTCTGCTCGTTCCCATCGCGGAGTTCTCGACTCGAAAGAAAGAGTTAAAGAGCGACGTTATACGATAAGGAATAACACATACAAAGAGGCTGTTTTGACACACCCACGGCGCGGCGCGGCGCGGCGTAGCTAACGTAGCAATTTTGCGACGCAATCTTGCTCGAATAACGCGGGGTTACGTGGGAGATATCGTTCACCGGCAAATGCGTAACGTAAACGGTAACATAAGTAACGAGCCGAGCTATTCCCGTGAAAAGCAGCACGAGCAGCACCGACGTTAAGGGTCGTACTTTAGCACGAGACGTCCGTGTCGCCCGTAAAACGCAATAATCCAAAAGGTCTCACGGGGCAATAAAAGAAACGAGGTATTACGACGTATTACGACGAATGTTGTACGTCAACGGATTCTGCGGGGGAGACATAGGACATAGGGTGGCCGACTCGAAGCTGTCGCCCTCTCGCCCTCTCGCCCTCGCGGACTTGGATCACCTCCCCCCGCTGACGGATGCACGAGATCAAAACTCGATCTCGTGCAACTGGAGACTGGAGCGCGTCGCTCAACGCGAAACCATCAAATTTCTTTCCGAGTCACTCGGCAATACGGAGAACAAGCGGTGCAAAATTTCGAGAGAGGTGGCAACGTCAAGTTACCCCGTATATACCCATACATATATGTACATCTCGAGCGGGTCGTTTCGGTATAGAGTGTGGAGAACATTGTAAAATTTTTACGAGAAACTTGCCCGGGATATGTCCCAGCGGCGAATAGCGTGACTCGACCCCGGGCTCCGGGCTCAACTTCGCTAATGGTCATTAAAATGCCCGGGGGTGCATCACGGATATTACCTGCACGCCTGCACGCTATTATTGCAACCCTTTATCGCGGCTGGACGCTCGTTAAAAATTTATCTCTACTCGCGCAACGAATAATTCTCTCTTTTTCTCAAATGCCTTTGTAAGTTTTCTTAGACACAGCCGGAAGTGCTAAATGAGATCTGGAAGCACTGCGCAAAGCGATATACGCATATGTCTCACAACAGATGACTCAGATGCATCAGCATCGCGCGCCGTCTTTCAGTCGCCGAGCTTCTTTTTTGGCAAGGGACGTCGAAAGAAAAGAGAGCCAATTTTTTGACTATTTGACAATTTGACAATTTGACAATTTCATAAAAATTGGAAATTCTTCGACATGCAAAATTATATTGTTGACCCGTAAAATTAGAATTTGATCCGAGGGTGAGAAAAGTTAAGTTCAGCCAAGATTGACCGAGAAATGATTAACGATATCCCGTTACCTACCTCCACTGATGAAATTCAGTTGTAAAGCTATTTTACATATACCTATCCCGACATTGAAGCACAGGAACGATCTTCGTGTTCGAATGCTGCATTTAACTCGCTGTGTCACCATTTATAGACAAATTCTAGGGCAAGTTAGTGTCCAAATGTCACAGGCTATTTCTTAACGCGTGGACGCTGATTCGGTCGACTCGCGGGTCATTCGCGGCCGCGTTCCAAACTTGTACATCCGCGCGATAAACACCGTTCTCTCGGGGACCACTTCGCACGTGGGATCGATTGGACAATCACTCTCGCTTATTAATAGAATTTAGAGAGCCGACCCAGAACGCCCAGAAGCATCCGTGATAGATACTCGAAGGAATCCGGAATCCAGAATCCGGATAGGATCCGGATAGCGCTAATCCTCTCTCGTTTACCTACCTACTCTCCTACTCTGTAACTACACAGAGAGAACGGTTTCTTTGGATTTAGTAATCCTATTTGTTTGATTAAAATTTCTTTCAGTGAAACAACATATGCTTAGACGAAATAATATGTTTTTGAATGAAAAATTTTTGTGTTTAATCCAAGAAAACTCTATTATTTAACGGAAAAGACACTATTCTTTGAAGCAATATCTCCCAAACAAATAATATATTATTTGGTTACCATAAATGTAATGAGTATTTTCACCGCTAGGCGGCTGCTAAACTCGTAAGTCAAATTCGACCAGAAATCGTATATAAGACCCCACGGCGAAAGCGTCTATCACTCGCAGTTGTACACATCATTGGAATCCATCACACCGGTTACTCGAGTGATGGAGATATGACAATTATTTACTATTTATTTATTTATATATGTAGCAGTCAACCGACTACCACGTATATCATATATAAATAAATAAATAATAAATAAATGTTTAAGACATTTTTTATAAAGCATTGATATTTAAATGAAACAATAGTATTATTAAAGCGATAGAGAATGTTTTTCGTTTCAAACAATTTTTTTATTTAAGACAAAGATATATATTCTTTGAAAATCAAACAATCGTATTTGTTGAATCAAAAATTTGTTTGTTTGGACTATTCCAAAAGATAAATTTGTTTGAATCTAATAAAATTTATTAAATCCAAAGAAACCGTTCTCTCTGTGTACTTAAAAGACTCTATTATACATGTAATACTTGACTCGAAAAGTTTCATCTCGAATCAATCGGTATAATTAATGTTTAAAATTATTTATTAGCTTATTAGTTGTCACAAGAGCATGCTGTTCCGTCCTTTCTATATATAACTTCTGAAATGTACCCGCTTCATACACCGCTTCATTATCGATTCATTATCGATTCATTATCGATTCATTATCGACAATAAAAATGACTGAAAAGATACAACCGTTCTCTCTGTGTAGAACGAAAAAGTGTGGACTGACGCGTTACTCTCTATAGTCTCTAAATCCATATCGCGTCCCCGCACCCCTTTACTCATTCGCGGCTGCGGTTTCGGCGCCACGGTTTCTTGCTTTCTTCCTCGCGGGCATATTTAGGTCTCCCACGGGTCATCGACCCGCGAGGATGCTCCGCTCCATTCCATCACCCTCGTATACATTGCACCTTCCTTCCTTTCCTCCCTCCCCAAGTATCCCAGCCTACGTCATTGTGGACCGTGTACTCTCGCCTCTCGTTTACCCTGTCGCCTATATTGCATTAGCAATCCCCGTCCAGCCCGTCCTCCTCCGAGCCCGAGGGAGGTAGGAAAGAGGACGGGAGAAGATCCATCTAGAGAGTTCCTACTCTCTTATAGCCTCGTCGGCTCTGTTTACCTACATCGTGCCGCTCTATCGCTCGGACCGAACTGTATAAATACGCCCCGCTTCACCGGCCGATGCTGCCAGCCAGACGCAACACTGAAAACCGAATCGATACGGAAAATGATTCTCGGCTGGGTACACATCCGCACGCGCCGCTCCGTGTTGCCTCCCCCCCCCCCCCCTATCTCTCTCCCTACGGCTCGATATTTCTTCCGCTTTGTATATACCCATTAAATTCCTATTTTGAGGGAAACTCTCCGCGCGCATTTCCGAGCTCGTTTACCCTGTGTATGATTTATTACCCGCGCGCGCGAGAGCAGGTACACTGTCGCGAGAAAATTGTATTTGCAGCAGCAACTTCTGAGAAATGGGTTTTTGGAGAGAAAGTACGAAATATATATACATGCCCGAGCGGAAAATTTCGTCACGCGGCATGTAACGCACGAGCTGACCGAAACATGGATACCGACCTGCCCGCGAGTTCTTCTTTAGCTGTACACGTCTTCTATCGTTAAAGGCACTCGTCGATAAGGGTGAAAGCGGATCGAATAGAAAGGAATCGTTGTAGAAAGAGAGAGAGAGAGAGAGAGAGAGAGAGAGAGAGAGAGAGAGAGAAGGGACGAGCGAAAGGGATCTCCGGGTTGAGCCGAAAATATGTTTGGAATAGGAGCGGCGGTTAATAAGACAAGGCACCCCGCAATTAGAGAACTCAGTTCGGCCCGAGGATTCCGTCCGACTGTCGAGCAGTCTGTTGTTGTCGCGAGAGAAATCATACCGTCGGCGGTGAATAATAAACTTGAGGAAATATGCCGGGCGCGGCGAAGAAAGAAAATTAAAAAGTTCCCTACTCCTCTTAGGCTAAGCTTAACGACGCGAGAAATTATTCACGAAGCTAATGGCACCGACCATCTACCTAAATCTGCCCCGACGCCTAATGCACTTGGCTCAGGTCCAGCCCGGGCCGATCCTATAGTCTGACCGGAAAATAAATGCAAATGTAATGATATATATATATATATATATATATATATATATATATATATATATATCATTATTATACTATACATCTTACAATTAATTGCATTTTGCGCTCATGGCGTCTAATCTAATAATTATTTAAAACACTCCCTCAGAATTCCACGATCGACATTCGTGTTTTACGGCGTTTCACGAATTGCCTCGTGCCGCGGAGCGTCATGTCGCTTTTTCTTTTTTTATTTTTGCAACACGTGCATCAGGAAAGACGTTATTGTGCGCTCGAGCTCTCCTCTTTGGAGGCGCGTCCTCTTTGGAATTCCTACTGCGACTGAGAGATGTAACCGGGGATAACAATCGCAGGTGTTGGGATCTAAAATCCGTTCGGCGGAATTCGTTCTATGACGATAGCGCACGCGAGCGCGATATATTGCACCGTCGCGTCCGCGTCGTTCGAACGTGCCGCATTCAAGATGCGAGGGCCGAGCCGGCCGAGGATACGAGGATGCGATCCGCGCGGGCAATATCCCCGGATAGCCTCGAGATGTAACATCTCTCTCTCTCTCTCTCTCTCTCTCTTTCCCTCTCAATTCTCGGTATTTTGTATCGTTCCGCCAGCATAGTCGTCGGAGTCTTTATCACTTAAAACCGCAGCGAATCGACGCGAAATTTCGTGTTTTTGAATTATTCAGAAATTATACAGGATATCCCGGAAGCTTTGTTATATGCGCGCGCGCGCGGTCGCTTTTTCACATACCGGTATTAAATATACTTGCATGGGCCGTCGCACGAATAAAAAATTACTATGGTCTAACTGAACTTGAATGGAATTTCGTCGTCAGATTTAATTGCAAAGAGATGTAATCCTCCCTTTGATCTTTCATAGGTTACAACCGTAGCCGTGATACGTGATACGTGATACGGGATGCGGGATATATACGGGACGGCAGAGGGAAATCGAATTAATCGAGATTAGTGATAATCAACGTCGGTGCAACGTCGGGCTACAGGAACTCCGCGCTCGCGGAGTTAACCCCGTTTAAATCTCCTTGTTTCGCTGATTCGTTTTTTTCCTTTCCCGCTTTGCGAAATCGTCCTCCGATCGATCCGCCGCGCCGACGCGACGCGACGCGACGTCTCTTACCGCGCCGCGCGCGTGGGACCAGCGTCGTTAATGCCATTATGTAATAAGGATCGCCCGATCGCCCCGACGACTGTCGTGGTGTCGTGTCGGGGGGAATCGTCATTTATATCCCGCGTGACAACTGCGCGCGAGAAAACGCGATTATCCCGTCGTCGCTCGCGAACGACAACGCGAGCGGCTCCTGTTACGTTCCCCCCGTTCCCAATTCCCATGCAACGTTAATGTTAGGGGGAAAAAAAAGAGAAGAGAAAAATTATATCTCGCGTCGCGCCTGCTTTACTCGCGAATATTAATCGCTGACCTGGCTTGAGCGCGACCTTACGCGTGGCGCGTAATATCGGGTCGTTAAAGCCTCTCGAGGAAAAACCTGATCGTCGGAAACCTGCCATTTCATCGCGCCTCGCCGATACGAGAAACTGTTAGCCTTTAGCCGAACCGTCACGTCACGTCGCGTCGCGTCGCGTTACGTCGGTCGCCTTTAATATGTACATTAATTTTCACTGCATCTACGTAATAGCAGCCAGCCGGATATTAGTGTTTCTCGACTAGTAACTCGCGCTACGCGCGAATCCGATATTAAATAGAATGTAACAGCCTGAATGCAATTTCTCTCTAAATTACCAGTACCTAATGCCTCATATTTATTGGCAGCTCGAAATATCGTCTACATTCCCTAAAGAGACTCCTGGCAAATCCAATTCCGCGATAATCGAAGGCCCGAAGGACAGAGGGAAATCCGTTACCAACCTGTTACCCCCGTCGACTCCGTGAAAAAAATCACTCGATATCCTTAAAGATGCTGTCGGTATCCCGTTTCGAACACGGATACACAGCCCAGTCTCTGCCCAGTTTCTTTTCATACGTCCGTTAAGTGCTTCCACTCGACGCGACGTGTAACGTGTAACGTGTAACGTGTACGTGTTTCGTAACACGAAACTGCGTTTCGCCTCGAATTTACTGGTGAGAACACCCACGGTGAGATTGGAGGACATAGGAGAGGACACGATCGGCCAGAAAACGAAACAAGAGAAAAGAAAAGACGCGAAAGCGATCGGTATGTTGGCCGCGAAACTACAAATACAAGTGCAACCTTCCCTCGCGGGAAAGAACGTATAGATACATCAGGATTCTCAAAACCAAACGATTTACAATAAAAAAAATTTTGCCACAGTAAATTATCTTGGCCATTAATAAGCAAACGAGATACGAGTCAATTTTTCTCAGGGAAGATAAAATAAATTTAAGTGTTGACGCTGAAGCGCGTGAATCGCAAAACAAACAGATTTGATTATATTTCGGACTTTAGACATAATTCGCTTAAACGCTTGGGCGATTGTACGATGCACGTAGGGTGTCGTCGTATAAGCCACTAATATTGAGAAATATTGTCGACAGGTGCTATTAAATTATTTCAGACAGCATGGAATTTGTGACCTAAGCCCTTTTAAGCGAGCGTATAAACAATGCACCCACCCATGCAACGCTTGCGTTCGCCATCAGTGAGCAAGTTATACGAATAAATCAATATCGGGGGGCACACGCTAGAAAGGCCAATATCATTTATATTTTGCGCGGCCTGACGCGACGCGCGCGAGAGAGGGAGAGAGAGGGGGAGAGAGAAGGGTAAATGTCCTCTATCTAAACTCCAAACCTACGACATTTCCTGCCGCAGAACGTAATAATGGTGATGCGACCGAATTGATAATCCCGAGAATCGAAAAATGTCAAGGGTGACCCTCACGATTTTTAGGAATTGTATTGTACGTCTCGACATGACGATGCGAGAACGGAAGAGACGTAAGTACGTGCCTCTTTGTAAATCAATATTCTGAATTATTCCAGACATTTCAAAACGAATAACCCAGACGAAAGAATTCCATGAAAGAAGGACCGGTAATTATGTCCTCCTAATAGCATCAACGGCTCGTAAGATTCCTTCAAGTCTTATAAGGTTAAGGAATCAATCAAGGTAACAAATTTATAATACCAAAAGATTGCGACGCGATCAACTTACGTCGTCGTTATGTACGTTGTCGTCGTCGTCGTCGTCGTCGTCGTCGTCGTCGTAATGTCTTAAAAATAAAGAAGAATTAATTCCTCGCGTTGGCTCGCTCTGCCCGTACTTGGAGTGTCCGCTTGTTACTCGGGTACTTTTCCTTCGTACAAAGGAGAAGGGTATATGAGCTCGGGATCCAAGCTTCCTTTTATGAGTTTAAGTTTAAGGTATCGAAAGAGACTCGAAGGAGCTCCTCTCGCGAAAACTTTCGACATCTCCCCGAAGTCTCGTATAAACTTACGTACCTTATGTACCTACACACGTCGTCACTCCCGCTGCCCGCACCAAATTTTAGTCAACTTGCACGCGAGTTACTCTTTACGCGCGTTACCCTCGTTATTTCCCCGTGCTTTCCGTGCTATTCCTGCGCGCGTGTAATTGCAAAGCTCCTTAAATCTCCATCTCTCGTTACACGGATCGCGTGATGCCGGGCACAATAGTTTTCTATATGACATTTCGCTGGCATTCGTGCGAAATGTACCCGAGTTATTCGCACGATGCGCCCGCACGAGCAACATTATCCCTCGCGAAGCGAAAACGAACACGAAGGCAGTAGGGTTAATGAAAAAAAAAAAAAAAAGAAAAAGAAAAAGAAAAAAAATTGGTAAACGATGAATTCAACGAATTTTCTCTCTCACAATCAACTAAACGCACAAGCGAGATACCTACACAACACTTTGTTTCGTTGTCCATGTTAGGTGCTCGCGATTACTCGTGTTTACGGATAAAACACCGATTTACCGATTGTTAAACGCCGGCAATGGATAATCGAGCAATTTCCATACTCGATTACACTTTACTCGGAGTAATACAATATGCTCCATGCAAATAACAAATAACAAATATTGATATTCCTTTCGGTGCAATCTCGTGACTGTAAACTCGTAATCAATATCCGTCAGATTCTTATTTGTATTATAATTGCGTGCAATCCTCGCGATCGATAATCTATTATAATTATGTGCTTAATTTATTAGGCACTCCTCCCTACTGACGGTGGTAGACATATATAACATACAATATATATATATATACACATATGTGTGTGTGTGTGCGCGCGCGCGCGCATAATTCCAAGTTTTTGATAAGTAATCTCGCAGGAAAGAGCGAGCGTTCTACGACCTATGCCTTCGATAAAAGTTTTGAATCGCGAGCTTGTTCTCCGAATTAATCGGAAGGGAATATAAGATATTTTGGTCGATACTCCGCTGATTACCGTACTGATTAAATCCGAACAAAATCGCGATACTTGTCCTTAATTAAAATAAAATTAATATACGATTGCGACGCTGATATCTCGATCAGATGTTCGCTCTGGCGCGAATTTTAAAAGTCGTACAAAAAATCGAATCGCGCTCAAATTGCGCGTTGAAATCAATTTCAAATTTAATGGTGCGTGTCCACCTGCGAGTAAAAACTCTCGAGAGTTTGTGGCAAATGGAGGGTACCTTTAGGTACTCTCAGAAGTATGTCCATGTGCGAGAATCACTCACCATAAGTTAGGACACGTTATTAGGGCGTGTGCTAATTAGAGATTTTTAATCGAGCAGATTTAATAATGAGCTCGAAATCGTCGGCAAGTTAACGATTGACGGATCGGCCCCGATCGGCCGGGCATCGTCTGCTATTCGCTACGTTTTTCTACTGCGCGCAGTGGACGATTCACGACTCACGTACGATTCACGAGTCTGACTTGACAATGAGACCTGTACTCCTGTACAGTGCAGTGTACAGTCGCAAGAATACAGAAGTATTTTACGTGGTTGCATACATTTTCCGTTTCCTCTCTTTATTACTTTAATAATTAATTATTCCAAGTACGTTAATATTTGAAAATTTGTATACGTTAATTATTATCTTTTCGTCCTTGCAAAGAAACTTTACAAAAACTATATAATAATGACGAAGCTACTAAAAATTAAGCGCCTTCATTTGCGATGCAACCAAGCAAAGAGTTGCTCCCTTTATGAAGGAAAAGAAAAAGAAAAAAAAAAGAGGGAGCAAGTTTCACGCTAGATCCATTTCCTTCAGCTGCGCTCTGTCCTGGCCCCAGGCCCTCTCCTAGCTTCCATTCAAGACGACGCGTAATCTGTCAGGTGTGCTGAGAAAGAGCGTCTACGAAAAAGAGAGTCGGAAATCTGAGGGAAATCTGAACGAAACGAAACGAAACGAAACGGGTTACGAGCGAGCTGAGAGAAACGGGCGTGTTGTGCGCGCGAGACTGTGAGGTGCGAGATGCGAGATGTGAGATGCGAGAGGTGCAAGTCCCGGGTCCCGGGATGTGTACTCACGTGGGGTTCTCTCCGATGCAGCGTGGAGCGGTGCGAAGCGAAGCGAAGCGAGGCGAGGCGAGGCGAGGCGGCGGATGGTAACCAATTCGGTCGCGACGAGGCCGACCGGCCAGCCGGAGTCCGGACGGACCGCCCGGCGGAACTGCTGCGACGCGCGAGTCGCGAGCAGTCGCGAGCAGTCGCGAGCAGTCGCGACCCGCTGCTCCCAACTCTCAAGTCTCAGATGCTCTCCAAGGACTCCAAGTGGTAGCGACGGCGCATCGCGCCGGCGACATTCGGCGACGTTCGGCGACGTCCGGCGACGTCCGGTGTCGGTGTCGCGCAGTCGCGCGGTCGCGCGCCACAACCCACAACCGGCTTGGGCTGAACCGGCGCGGGCGCAATCTCGCGCCCGCCGTTTATCACTTATCACGCCACGCGGACGGGTTGAACAGGGTTGAAGATTGAAGGTTGAAGATGTTAACGACTTGAACGGGCTCTTTCTCTTTGATGGCTTTCTTCTCCTCTTTTTCCTTCCAATCCCATGAGAACGTTCTAACCGACAGCGAGCGTGACGGTGCGGTGGCTGGCAGTGGTTTTGGGTTTTGGCGGTCGTTCAGTCGTTCCAAGTTCCAATTCCAATCCAGTAGGTCGTTCCCAACCGCGGCAAAAATTGTCTCGGTAACGGCGCTGCGGCATAGCGCACGCGAGATTCCGAGATTCGCTTCTTCCTCCGTCTCTCATTTTCTTCTTCTCATTTTACTCCTCTTCCTCCAGTTTTTCCTCCACTTGCTGCAAAATAACGCGCCGCGCGCGTCAAATAACGTTCTCTAGTTCTCTCCTTCTCCTATCGAGACTCGAGTCACTCGAGAAGTCGAGAAGTTGAGACTGTTGAGAGCAGGCCGCAGGGTCGGCAGGGTAGGAGCAGACCGGAGATAGGTGAGGAGACTGGAGAAGTGGAGAGCAGGGTGAGCTACAGCTGCTGACATCGCGCGGCAATCGCGTGAAACTGGCGCGAATGGCGCGATAGTAGGCAGTGCAATAGGGCCAGTAGGCACTACTGCTTACTGCCCCATACTACCCTAGGCCCCTAGGCAGAGAGAAAGCCTCCATTGGTTAAGCGACTCGCGCGCGTACCCACCGTCGCGACAAGTCGGCGCGCGACGCGCTGAGAAAACGCATATTACGATTATATCGTTTGTGTATATGTATATTCCTCCTATGATTGGAACGTTTTTATTGAGGCGTTCATGTAAACAGATTTTAAGTTTTAACCGTGTTGCGTATCAAATGGATTCACCTATCTATGTAGACCATATGGGCTCTCCCCATGGTCCTTTTTTACCTGAAATAAAAAAAAAAAAAAGTATATGTATATATCTAACGCGTGATGTAAGTAACGCGTGTAGAAAGTTAATGGTTAATGGGGGCGAATTAATATCTCAATTCTCAATCATCCTCGACTGAGAAAAATTTCATATTATATTTAATTTCACTCATATATCCCGCGCGATCACATTTGAAAAAAAGGGGAAAAAAAAAAAGAAAAAAAAGGGCATCGTCAGTCCGTAAAGGCCTTCACACATAAAATCGCGGAAGGACGTAAAACGTAAGCGTAAGAAAATCGACCAATCCCAATCAAGTATTGTGCTGTCCGTAATCCCAGTAGGGGAAAATACTCGATTGAGATTAATCGATTTTCTTAAGCCCGTATCAGACTACGGATTGGGATTGAGATTGGATTGAAATATAATCAATCAGAACCGAGAAAACTGATCTCAAGTTTAGTAAACTTTGCTCTAATTGGTCAAATTTCAATCCAATCTCAATCCCAATCCGTAGTCTGATACGGGCATTACGCTTACGTTTTACGTCCTTACGTCATTTTATGAACTTCAGGCATATCGCAGACGCAGATCGCAGTGATCGCACTGATCTGCACTGATCTGCACTGATTGCAGGCGGGCCACGGGCCACGGGCCGATCGTGATGTGATGTGATTCGGCCTTCGCATCGTTATTCGTTCGCATAGATAAGCGATAGGCTACGGTCGCCACGATAGGTGAGAATAGGTGGGATTGGGATAAGGCGGATAAGGCATCGGGAATCGGAAATTGGAAATTGGAAATTGGAAATTGGAAAATCCGATACTCGATAGTGACTGAGGAGTGAGTGGAGTGACAGGTGACAGGTGACGGTAGTGACGGTCAGTGGCGGTAAAAATTGCTAAAATTTCGTTTTGTTTCGTTTGTCACGCGTCAGAGATCAATAACAGTAGCTGTAAGCTGTAACGTAGCGAATAGCGATTTAAGCGATTTCACACGCTCGACGAATCGGACGAATGACGAGATCGGACATCAGACTCGGACTCGGACGGGATCGGGCTCGGGCGAGATAATTAATCTAATAATTTTCGTGCGACGCGTTTTCTTCGTTAATTTCATCAACCAAGGTTATTCTTGCAGCCATATGTATGTATATATATTTCCCTTACACGGTGAATAAGTTTCCTTTCTTTCACGTTATTCTCGCAAATCGGATTACTGCTGAAATCGACGTACACATGTGTCTATAAAATAAAGAGCCATTTGAGCGAGAAACTCGCGTACTCGCGTCGCGAGTGTCACCATTGTCACCTACCTTCCTACAACGGCTACGACCGTGGTGGCAGGTGGCAGGTGGCAGGTGGCAGGTGGCAGGTCGCTAATGTTGTGACAGTCAGAACCTAACCTGTTGACCTGTTGGCCCGTTGACTCGTTGACCACGGAGAAAGCGAGGAAAGCGAGGAAAGCGAGGAAAGCTTGGCACAAGTGTACGTACAAGGATCAAGGACATCAAGGGCATCAAGGGTGTATAAGGGTGTACATATAGCGTCGGTTGGCGGTTGCTCATCGACGAAAATGAGCTCGCACCATCATCTGAATTCGTCGTCTGGCGAAATAAATCACATTCACGTTCTCTCCGAAGACATGGGATCGGTTTATCTCTCTGAGGAATATGCCGACGTGACCATAGTAGTGGCGGGTCAAAAGTTTCGTAGTCACAAGCTGATTCTTGCCGCGCGTAGCGAGTACTTCCGAGCTCTGTTGTTCGGCGGCATGAAGGAGTCCATGCAAAGTGAAATAGAGCTCAACGCCTCCTCGTTGCCTGCGTTCAAAGGCTTGCTCAAGTACATCTATACTGGACGCATGTCGCTTACTAACGAGCGAGATGAGGTACCTTGATGAGTTGAGGCCTTGATAATATAATTATCATATTTAGAAACCATACGTAGGATTGATTATCTGTGTGTGTTTCTTTTTTCTACTTTGATTCTCTTTGTTACAGGTCATTCTCGATATCCTTGCATTGGCGCATTTATATGGATTTATGGACTTGGAGGCAGCTATATCTGATTATCTCAGAGAGATATTGAGCATAAAGAATGTATGTTCAATCCTGGATACCGCATTTTTATACCACTTGGAGTTTCTGACTAACGTTAGTATTGTATTACGCATCTTTTCTCTCTCTTTCTCTCTCCCTCTAAAGTCTGTCTATTAAGATTTACACGGTGATAATTTATTAATTAGCATGTAATTCGTTATCAGGTTTGCTTTGAATATATGGACATACATGCATCCGAAGTCATACAACATGAGAGTTTTCAACAGTTGAGCTCATCCGCTCTAACTGAATTGATATCCAGAGATTCCTTCTGTGCGCCAGAAACAGAAATTTTTTCAGGTGTGCGATCATGGGTCAATGCCAATCCCGATGTTAATCCAATCCAAGTGCTAGGTAATTTCCGAATACACGAATGACTACGCGCATTAAGCAACCTACTCCTTCGGAACTTGTGCATAAAATTATTTACGGACGAATAACTTTTACAGCTCAATTAAGATTGAGTCTAATTCCGTTGTCGGATCTTCTGAGCACTGTAAGATCATCTCAGTTAGTATCGGCAGACGCTCTGTTGGATGCGATCGACGTACAGACGCATACGCCCGACTCGAAACTTCCCTATCGTGGCCATTTGCTCATCGACGAAAATGTTGCGCATCCGTCTCACGGTGCTCAAGTGTTACAAGGAGAAATGCGTAGCTTCCTACTTAATGGTGATACACACAACTATGATATGGAACGCGGTTACACTCGGCACACTATATCTGACACGGAAGAGCATGGGATTCTTATTAAATTAGGATCTCAGTATATTATAAATCATATAAAAATGTTACTATGGGATCTAGATTTGCGATCTTATTCTTATTATATAGAGGTACGGCCCCATTTTGCAGCAACAATATAATAATATTATATAATAAAATAGATATTAAGCATTAAACACACGCGCGCGCGCGCGCGCGCTCACACACACACACGCACACGTAAGCAGATAGATACATTTTCTCTTATTACTTTATGATATGTTTTATTAAAGGGATCTATGAATCAAAAGGATTGGGTCATGCTTGTCAATCATAAACATTATTCTTGTCGCAGCTGGCAGTTTTTATATTTCGAGCCAAGGGTAGTACTTTATATTCGTATTGTAGGAACAAATAATACAGTAAATAAGGTGAGTTTTCTAAACTATATACATATAATCAAAGTATGTATGTATATACGTTCTCGCACGCGCAAGCGCGCGTATATACATCTATCTATCTATATACATACATATAAATGCATATACATACAACTATGAACAAAATAACGTGAAATGAATAATTTAATAAATATTTAAATATAATAAATACACATATAGATTATAAGGGTGTATAAATCTATTGTAACAATTCAACGTTGAAGCTTTCGTTGTTTTCATTCGATAGGTTTTTCATGTTGTCAATTTTGAAGCATACTACATGAATCATACGGTGAAGCTTTCACAAGGCTTGATTGTACCCACAAAAAATATTGCCACTACCGAGCGAAGTGCGTGCGTTATTGAAGGTGTGAGTAGGTAAGTGAAATTTACCGTCTCTACTTAAAAATCATATCCAATATATACATAATATTTACAATTTTCAAGTTGCATTATTTTTAATTAGGTCACGTAATAATTTATTGAATGGAGATACATCCACTTACGATTGGGACAGTGGTTATACGTGCCATCAACTCGGCTCTGGATCTATTCTAGTACAATTAGGCCAGCCGTATATGATAGAATCCATGCGGTACGATTCCTATTTGTGTGCTTTAACGTCCTATAACGTAACTGTATTTGTTTACAACTGTTTTCGTATTTGTACAGATTACTACTTTGGGATTGCGACAATCGCTCCTACTCATATTACATAGAAGTATCGGGCAATGCCTGGAGTTGGGTATTGGTCGCTGATAAAACTAAGGAAGCCTGTCGGTCTTGGCAGACGATCCACTTTTATCCGCCCCGTCCAGTAGTTTTTATAAAAATAGTGGGCACTCACAATACTGCAAATGAGGTTTCTACCTAATCAGATCAGTTGTCTCAATACATTTGTATGGGACGTACCAGATAAAGATAATCTGGGTGTTTACAGGTGTTTCACTGTGTTCACTTTGAATGCCCAGCGCCAGTAGATGACAAATGTTCAAAATCGCCAACGCAAGAAGGACAAACGTCAACGTCATTGGATGGTAATAATTCCTTACCTTCTCCACCTCCACCACCATCGCCTCCTCCTCCTCCTCCTCTTCCTCCTCCTCCTCCTCTTCCCGAGGTAGCTACGGAAGCAGTTCATATCGATAGCGATGAATCGTAACTCGAAAAGTAAAACTGTCTGCATATGATGAAACACGAGTGACAGCTCTGTCCATCATCCTGTAATTGCTGCTCTTTGGCGATCTAGATGAATTTGACCGATTCGTCAAGTGACCTCAATGCAACTTTTAAGACTGTTTCAATAATAATCATTCAATATAAGATTAATTAATTAGTCATCTCGTTTTCTCGTTTACGAATTCTACTTTTATCATGCCGATGACTTTAAGTATAAGTGATACACGCTGAGCGGCTGCCAATTTTAATCAACAGTATAACAATTAGCTAATTTTTTTAACACAAATGTTTGTAATACGCGATAAAGATTTATTTTAGTATTTATTTTCACTTTCTAGTTCGGTATATATAAAGAATCTTATTTTTGTACGACCACCAAAATGATCAATGTATCTAAAAGCGCACTACTATTTAACATAATATGTATCCCTTTTTTTTAATATGTAAAATTTTTGGTATTACATAAAACATATAAATTGGTTTTTTGCTTTTTAAATGTTTTAATCATATCAGTTACTACGAAGATCATAAAGTATGCCACATAAATTATATCAGGTAATATGTTAATTGTTAAATTAAAAAATTAAATGTTAATTATGTTACATTAAATATTAATTATATTTTATGTCATATAATATATATTAGATAATAATATATGAATATCTGTAAATATTTAGGTACGCAATACTTAACTCTTACGCACTCGTAATCTTTGTCAATTCTACAATCTTTCTCTGTCAACATCTTCTGCAATATGATGTGCTAAACTAATTTATGAACACAAAGTATTAATTTATTAATATCGAGCGTACCGAAAAGTCAGGAGACTTTCTATCAGTCGAATATATATGATTATAATAAATTATGACAGAAAAATTAAGGATTTCCTATTTTCAGATATTTTACGCTAAAACGCCATGATAAACGAACTGAAACGTGATGATAAATTGGCAGCTGCCATAAATTGTTTTGTATAGAAGATATCTTACAGTTCTATGTTACCAAATGTTTTATAAGCGCGCGATTATCTATGATATCAATACTCTGTTTAATATAATGGTGTCTGGTTTTACAGTATTTCTCATCGTACAAGTACCTTTTTTTTAATAGGAATTTTCAATACGATACGATACGAATTTAACCTTGTGTGTGTGTGTGTGTGTGTGTGTGTGCGTGCGTGGGTGCGTGTGTGTATGTATATATATACCTGTAATTCATTATTTTTCTAGTCTATGTATATTGGATGTAGCGTGTCTCGAGAATTTGATTATAATAAATTAAACGGAAAAATTCAGTTGCGACGATCAATAAAATGCTCCAATATTTTAGAACTTTTAGTGACTCGGTGAACGTTATTTCAATCATCATTCGACTATTATTGGCTACTCACATTTTTATATCTGTTAAAAATGGCTTGTCTTGTTAAAAATAAATAAAATTCATGTTAATTATACATCTTATCTTCTAACGTAGACACATTTATCTTTAAAATGTGATATTTGTCGTGTTTCTCACATTAATTTTGCTAGTGGTAAACGGATTATAAATGCTCGTGTATCTGCGAAACGAATTTTATTTACGAGAGAATCCATCCGTCGTCGATAGAAATTAATAAGAAATATGGCGGATTGTGAAAAGAAAATGCAAAATATGTAAAGATATAAAAATATTCATCCTTATTCCTTGGCACTCGGTGGGTCTTGGGTTTCTCTTTTTTCTTTCTTTTCTCGATCGAGGCAAGGTGCAAAATCTCGCGCCCGGAAGTCGTCGCGAACGGAAGCTCGTTGGCAGTTGGCACGCATGCGGCGTTCGGCATTGCGGTGGCGATCGAGTGGCGACAGTGGCGCGGCGGTGGTGGCGCCGGTGGCAGCGATGGCGAGATATGAGTCATATCATATGACGACGAAACGGGGAGTACGGGCACGGGCACGGGCTGCACGGGCACGCCGCACGGGGCAACTGGGGGCAACTAACAACGGGCGCCATTTTGTTCGCTCGTTGCGTCGCAATCGCAAGATTCGTAAGCGCCGCTAGGCCACAAGCAGGCGAGGTTAGCGAGGTACAGCGGTACGCGGTACTGACAGCGATATAGCGTGCAGTGGAGAGATAGTCGTTCCGCCGGGGGAAAAAAGAGCAGTTTTCTAGCAAAGCCTTGGGACTGCTTGGGACTGCTTGGGACGCACTTGGTCCTTGCTCCTCTCTTCTTCTCCTCCTCCTCCTCCTCCTCCTCCTCCTCCACCTTCTCCACCTCCTCCTCCTTCCTCTTTCACCCCCTGTTCCGCGTGTCTTTCTTTTCTCTTGTTCCTCGTCGAGCTGCGGTGCAAGCAGCAAGCAGCGTTGATGATTGGGATTCCGCGGGACGATCGACACAAAATCACGGTCAAGATCCGCAACAACATGAAGAGGAGCTCGAGTCGCGACACCCCGCCTCCTCGTGTCAAGCGGAGCCGATCTTCCATGGGACGGTAAGACGCTTGCGAAATGCGACGATGCGACAATGCGACACCGAGCTGACCGAGCGGGTCCGCGAAGGCCAGGGGGGCTCTCGCTCTCGACTCTCGCTCATCTCCCCCGATGGCAACTTCACGCGCGTCTCCTCAGTCCTTGTCCGTCCGCCGTCGGCGTCGTCGTTGATGTCAAACAAGTTGCGTTCAACACGCGACCTCCTGCGCCTTGTCTTCTTTTTTCCTCTTACTCTCCCCGCCCCCTCTCCCCCTCCCCCTCCCCCTCACCCCTCCCCCCTCCCCCCTCGACAGTTTCCGCTCGTCGAGATCGTTGATCTGCATTATGATGATCGTTGACCTGTGATACGTAGCGTCGACGACGCGCGACGGATTTTCTTCTATTTGTTTCTTTTTCTTTTTCTTCGCCTTCTCTTTTTCGTCGCGATCGTTTTGTGCGCGTATAGGTGCTGGTTGCGTTACACGTGCGGGCGTAGTCCGTCGAGTGGGCCAGAACCTGGAACTACCCTTCCGTCGCTACAGCTGGCGAAATGTTTATGCATCTATAGCGACATTTAACGCGTCTCCGGGAGACTTGACAGTGGGAATTCTGGTGATTTCTCGTTCGTTCAAGTAACTTTCGCCGCGCGAGTATTCTACGGTGCCTTAATATCGTTCCGTTCCACCGCTTACGTATACCTAGATCTCGCATCTCGCATCTCGCATCTCGCATCTCGCTGCAGTTGTCGCAGATGTAACTTGGGATGTGGCATGTTGCGTGTCTGTATACATTGTGCCTGTGCTATTAAAACTTGGTACGATCGTATGATTTCTAGGTACGATGACTCCAGCGACGAGCGTATCAGTCCGGAAAGGATTCGACGGCGAAGCCGAGGTGCGAGGAGTCCGAGTCCGCCGACACGGGCATCGTCCCACGCTCGCTACGTCGAGTCGAGCTCCCATCGCGACGAGTATCTACGGGCGTCGCGCGACGTGCCGCGAGAGAGACCCTACAGCTACAAGGTGCTCTGCGTCAGTTCCATCCATCCAAAGGCCAGCGACGAGGTGATCAAGGACACTCTCTACAGGGAGTACAAAAAGTTCGGCGAGTTCTCCATTCAGATCTCGCACGAGCCGGACGAGCGGGTCGCTTACGTGTGCTTCCGAAGCTCCGAGGACGCCCGGGACGCTAAACACGCGAAACCGCGCATCATCATGTACGACAAAATGGCCCTGGTGGAGCCGGTGTACGACCGACCGGAGACTTACCGTCGTCCGCGGTCGATCACCCCGCCGGAGTACGAGAGGTACTACCCACGGTCGCCGGGGCCTACCGACCGACACAGACCGCTCGAGAGATACGAGCGGGTGTACGGGCCGCCGGTGGGCCTGCCTCCTCATCGCGAGATGCGCCGCGAGACCATCCCGCCGCCGCATCACGAGTTCGTCCGACCACCCATACATCCCCACGGGCCGCCCCACGTTCACCCAGGCCCGCCCCATCACTACGGGCCGCCGCGACACATGATGATGCGCCATCCGGTCCACGGATTCGAGCGAGTGGAAAACAAGAAAGACAAGTTTCCCAATTATCTGCACCACGTGTCGCCGGAGGACGACCCTCTAGCGACCAGAACTCTGTTCGCCGGTAATCTCGAGATCAATATCACGGAGGAGGAGCTGCGCCGTATTTTCAGCAAGTACGGCATTGTCGACGACATCGACATAAAGCGCCCACCGCCCGGCACCGGCAACGCATACGCTTTCGTGCGCTTCCAAACCCTAGACATGGCTCATCGATGCAAGGTGGAGCTGTCGGGCCAATATATCGGCAAGTTCCAGTGTAAGATCGGCTACGGGAAGGCAACCCCGACCACCCGGATATGGGTGGGCGGCCTTGGCCCGTGGACCTCCGTACCGCAACTCGAGCGGGAGTTCGATCGGTTTGGCGCGATAAAGAAGATCGATTACATCAAGGGCGACAGTAACGCTTATATACTCTACGATTCGATCGACGCCGCGCAAGCAGCGGTCAAGGAGATGCGTGGCTTCCCTCTAGGCGGGCCGGATCGCCGGCTGAGAGTCGATTTTGCCGACGTGAGCCCCAACTTTGGCTTCAAGCCTAGATCGTATCCCGGCGAGGACAGCAGCGACTTCAGACCGGCACGCCCGGTCGACTACGAATCGCCGTATGATCCTTATGGGCCTGACGGCGAGTTCGGATACGGGCCGAGAAGCTTCCGGGGTGGCAGAGGTAACGCGCCGTGGCACGACAGGAGAGGAAGCGCCCGAGGTGGTTACAGAGGCTCCTATCCCGACGGCTACATCCGCGACGAAGCCGACTGGCCCAGTAGAAGACCACCGCCCGAGTTGGAGTACGAGACTCCACGCGGCCTGAGAAGATCGCTCTCGCGCGAACCTGGAGTCGACAGATCGAGATCGCGCTCGCCGCGCCGACGGCAGATGGACTCGGACTCTGATTCGGAGAACGCCCGCACCGGAATGCTGTCGACGTCCCGCACGCTCCCAGACGTCGCGCGCAAATCGAT
Organism: Temnothorax rugatulus; assembly: GCA_035220575.1. Classification (NCBI taxonomy): domain Eukaryota; kingdom Metazoa; phylum Arthropoda; class Insecta; order Hymenoptera; family Formicidae; genus Temnothorax; species Temnothorax rugatulus. Next base: position 157,235 of record JASTWL010000113.1, read on the forward strand.
CGCGGTTTGGCAAGGCGCCTTGATCCTAAAGAACTCGCTCTTCCCAGCCAAGTTCCACCTGACCGACGGCGAGACGGAGATAATCGATTCTCTGATGAAGGACGAGGAGGGTAAGCATATGTTGCGCATTACGCAGCGACTGCGTCTCGATCAGCCCAAGCTGGACGACGTATCTAAACGGATCCAAACGTCGAGCTCGCACGCCATCTTCCTCGGCTTGGCTGGCTCGAGTACCGCGATCACCAGTGACGACGCTAATGTGCAGACGCGCCCGCTGCGAAACCTCGTCTCCTATCTGAAGCAGAAAGAGGCTGCCGGTGTCATATCGCTGGTGAACAAGGACACGGAAGGCACTGGCGTGCTCTACGCCTTCCCACCCTGTGCATTCTCGACGGAACTTTTGAAACGCACGTGTCCTAGTTTAAGCGAAGAGAGTCTTAAGGAGGACCACTTGGTGATCGTGGTGGTCAAGGGAGGTAGCGCCTAAGAAAAAACCTTAGTATCGTATCTTGTGTCCGTATTTTCATATCGTAAGTGCGAAGATTCCTCAACGTGCAACCCCCTTTACGGTCTTTTCCATTCTGATCATTTGGCAAGGAAATATTTCTCTCAAAATGAATTAAACGAGAAGCACGACATTTTATATGTAAAAAAAAAAAAAAAAAAAAAAAAAGAAAAGAAAGAAAAATAAACTGCGAAATGAGGAAAAATTTTCAATTTCTTTCGTGTAAAATGTTTAGCGCCGCAAATCTGTAAATTTTGGAAATTGTGCTGCACACGGTCCAGAATGTAGAGATTTGTGGCGGTAAGTATTTTATGCGGAAGAGAGAAACTGAAAATTTTTCCTCCTTTCACAGTTTTTCTTACGTCAAATTATATAAATAAATAATTATATTGTTAATGTTTAAGTATCGTACATTTCGCTTAGTCCATTTTCGAGAATACTACTTTCTCGCCAAACGATCATAGTGGGAAAGGTCTCTCAAACTGCTGAACAATGTACAGAACTTGTGAGAAGAAGAGAACTTGTGTTTTTTGATCGATGTAAGTATTTCGTTTTCTACTGGCTTCCAGATATGAATTAATCTCACGATTATAGACAGAATCGTAATGGTGCTTTGATACTTTTTCTTTTCTTTTCTTTTCTTTTTTTTTTTTTTTTTATACAAATGTACATTGCATTGACATGAGAATGTCGAGTGTATTAACGTTATATCCTACAATCAGACATGTGATAAGAACTGGTAATGCCTGATGGTAGATTTGAGTTTACCGATCTAGATAGATTTGCACAGGAGATTGTGTGAATCTCTACATGCGCACGTAAATTCGAAATTAGGCAATGCTAGGTTTTATTGCGCATTCATTATGAATACTTGATCCTTGTATTGTACAGTTGTTAAACTTAATGATAGACGAGGATGATTTTGAAATATTACTGAGAGATATCGCGCTCTGTATAGTAATCTTGATTTGTGATATACTTTTCCAGAATTATGACTACTTCGTAAATGCACATCATCGACGTTACTGCTAATGCTGAGAGATTAGAGTACTTATTTTCTATCAAAAAACACAACTTTGATACCGTTCCCTAGTTAGAGATTTTTATCAGGTAGCCGCGATTACCAAACGGTAAAGTTTCCATCAGCAAGATCGTTAATGACCATACTGAATATCATTACAGATATTGTGTAGTTCTCATTATCGCAAGTGATGCTATAATTACTTTAAAGTGTAGTATAAGACTTTATTTGTATTATATACATATACATACATTATCAACTATACGTACATATTAGTAATATTGTGCACAGTTCTTTCACATTTGCAGACATGCATATAATTATATATTAATCTAATTGATTTTATTTCTTGGCCAAATGCAAAATGAATGTCTTCTTGAGACATATGTGTGTGTGTGTGTGTGTGTGTGTGTGTGCGCGTGTGTGTGTGTGTGTGTGTACGTAAAAATAGTTAAACACGCGGTGAATATTCCGCTTTAAAATTATAAAATTAAGAAAAGAATTTCTTTATTTAATTGTAGATTTCAAAAATATCAAATCTTGGACATTTATATGTTTTAATTGCTATATATATATATATACATATATATATACTTCAAAGCTATATATACTTATAAATTATACTTTACTAACGAGGATCGTTGAAAAGTAGAGTCCTTTGAAGTCAATGCCAAACACATCGCGTAACTGACCGTGCTGTAATGATATGAGAACACACATAAGTCGCAAAAACAATTTTCATAAAACCTTAATGGCAAAAAAAGAAAAAGAAATGTGAAAGGCCTGGGTTAGAGTATATTTGATATGGAAAATTTATATAATTAACCGTTTTACGACTAATTTCTGTAGATTTCTTTTGTGTGGCATAACATTTAAGTGATTGTGCAGTAAGTAAAATCCGTGAATGTAGTTACAAGTTTATAAAGTTTGGACTGTGCCCAAGAGTGAAGACAGTGAGGAAAAAAGAGCAAATCCAGGAAGAGACAGAAATCTGTTTATCGCAAAATAAAGTTTGTCGTATCTGTGTTTTCGTAATGCCAACAGCAGTTTGTCCCTTTTTCAGTGAGGACTGGTTTCTTCTAAAGGACAGTGTTTGGTGGCATTAACAAAAAATGAGCTCTGAGCATGTGTCTAGTGAAATGTAAAGAAAAGGAAAAGTGATTGTGCTCCCGCATTCCGGTATGGAGGAGAGAACACCCGAACGGTGTGCCTGAAGGGGATATTTTTATATTCCTTTCAGACATCATTCAGGCGGGAGGGGTCTCTCTGCCATACTCGAATGCGATTGAAGGTGCAGTGGTTAAGTATATTTAGTGTTTGAACGGAAAAAAAATAGATGCAGTTTATGTAGAGAGAAAAAAATTACATGTGTCAATTTTCTTGGTACCGTTCTTCACCTATCAAATACGAAAATTCTCGGGAATTCGGTAATGTTAAATGTTACAGTGATACGCGATTCTACAATGAATGCTCCTACATTTGCGATGTATCCGAGGATATTAATATTATAAAAAGAAGAAAAAGGGCTTTATCAGACAGATTAGGGCCAATAAAATAATCGGACGTTCACGTTGAGTCGATAGAAACGTTGCCATCGATTAAACTCCGCGATCATAAGATGCATGCATGTGGCTGAAAAATCAATTAGACTGCTTTCGATCTTGAAGAGTTTTTTATATAAAATTCCATTTTTTGCTCTCGTTCAGTGAAGTTTACCGTGCAACAATACATGGTGCTGTGATATCGGTCGTTTGGCAATGACAATCTGGGCGGGGCTGGGAAAACGCGACTATGTAGTGTAGGTCGTTAACGTTCAAGTGTTTGTGTTGGTTAAAAATTATTTTTTCAATTTCTCGCGCGGGAGAGGAGGCTGTCATGTTCATTCTCATGTCGTATACATTGTCGCCCGTATGAGAGGATATATATATATATATACATATATACATATACATATATATATATGTCACACTAGAGAGGACCATTGTGACATTTTGTGTTTTCTGTGAATTCTCTTGTGGATTTTCCGAGAGGGAGAAGTAGCTGAGGTCGCGAGTTAACTTTCTGAACGCGGCGATTGTCGAAATTATTCGTACGGAGGGCGAAAAGATATAAGAATCGCCTGCGACGTATCGAGTAACAAAATTGTGCATCTGAATGTAGTATCGCGGAAGGGAGAACTGTAAGGAAGGGAAGAATGAGAACTGTAGGAAATAAAAGACAGTGGTTTGACGGGCGAGAGTTTAAAAAGAGAATCTGCGTCTTCTCTCGATTCTATGTGCGGAGCAAGTCAAAGTGAGTTCTATCAGTGGTTTACTCCCGGCTCCGATATTCGTCAAGTGTTGTGTTGCCCTTCGCCCAGCGTCGCGACGCCGCGGCATGGATGACCGACCACCTTACGCTCACGGTTCAGCGGGTTGAGCTTCGTTCTGTGTAAAAAATAGAACAAAGAAATTGTAAACGTCTGTTTCAGAATCCAATCCGCCCACGGGATGGAAGGCACTGCAGATATTCGCTCGCGCGATCGGAGATCATCTCTCTTGTTTAATCCACTGTATCCAGATTTGAGCAGAAAAAAAGAAAGAGAAAGGAATAAATCGCAGACCTAAGATAATTTCATGCCAGTCTTCCTAGTTACTCTCACAGGTGTTACGCGTGATCGGCGTGACTCGTAAGCTTATTCGTCGCGCAAACGTCTTCCGTTGACGTTGACGCTGTTGGCGCCGAAACCGCCGAAACGAAGCGAGATGACCTGACATAACCCAACAGGTAATTTAGAGGTTAAGCGCGAATACGAATTACGAAGATGAGTGATGACCGACGCGCGAACGCACAATTTTTACATATGTACGTATTTTAATCATGGTGGATTCCACCGATTCCACGTTAAATATTGTCCTTTATTAACAAAAACAAAGGTGTAGCATGTGGGAGAGGGAGAGGGAGGAACGAAACGACTTGACGGACGGGGACGGGGATAAGCAGTCGATAGTGTCGATGCTCGACACAACTCGATACCAGTCGATACTGTCGAATTGTCGATAGGCCGAGACAGAATACAGAATATACAAGAATTATATAGCGCTGTTCTGTTAAAAGTGAGAAACGCGGATGTTTTTTTCTTATACAGAATATACTGTAAGATATATATACGTTTTGGTTGCGGCTTTCGTCCTCGCCCCGTCCTCGGTTTTTTTATCCCTTGGAAATCGAAAAATCGCTCCGAGTCAGTCCGAGTGTACGTAACATATCAAGTGCGGAAAGTGCAAACACTGCAAACGGGTAACGGGTGCAAGTGGTGCAACTCAAGAGGATATAGAGTGCGCAGATGCTATATACATACATGTGTATGTACAACGCGATGAAAAAAATTGAGGAACGAGTTGAATTCAAGATCTAGGGCGATCTCGAGACTCTCGACCGCGACGATATTTCTATTAACTTGATCGGCGTCAACCAACTTCTACTCGAGTGCTCGAAGCCGCCATTTCCGTAAATCTGCCATTTTGACTTTTTAAATTTCGATTTGCAATCAACAAACTCAAAAACTCCCATGTATTAAAATTCAGATCATCTTATGCAGATAATAAAAATAAAGGATTAAACAGTCAAGAATTAATAATTCTATACGTTATCAAAACAGGACAAGTTGCTTGATTAGTCAAAACAGGACAAGTTGCTTGATTAGTTGTTATTATTATATTACTTATCAGTTAATATTATATATCATTGAAAAATTAATTATAAGTTAATTGTCGATCGAGATTGGCTTAAACTTTAAACTTAAAAACGATCGTCTCGAAATTGATCACCGCCGGAGGATTCTCTCGCTCGCAACTCCCATACACGGAGAACGGATCCTGCTGTACATTTCACAAAAGGAGACAGAGACGACACTTTCATTTCAGACATCTTATTGGACAGTGTGTGTATATATAGATATATATATATATGTGTGTGTGTGTGTGTGTGTGTGTACACACACACATATATATAATTTTTCATTTCCACAACTTTTCGTAGACAAAAATTAACCGTCGCCAAATCAGTGATTGAGAGACACTCGAAGCTTATACTTATAAAAAGAAGGAAAAAAGAAAAGGAAAGAATCGCTTTCGTCTTAATGATAACGGTGTAATCACTATCGGTAGCAGGAAGAGACGCTGAACGTGTAAATCGGGATATCACGTGTGCGCGGGGGAGAGAAATTATATGTGCACGTTATGCGCGCGGCCGCTGCCGTTGTTTTTTTTTTCTTTTGTTTTTACCACCATACTTGTAACAAAAATACACACTTTCAGGCAAACCTGCTTTGAACATTGATCGTGCGTTGTTGCAAAAGATTATTCGAGAAGAGTAAAGCTAATTGGCTGATTCCCTTTCGTTTGCGATCGTTATACCGCCCGTCCGACATTAATTGCGCATCGCGAATATCGAATATTTCTTATGCGTATGGCTCTGTCTGTGTGTGTCTTTTTTTGAAACTTATATCGCTAATCTAAACGTAACTACGTTGGACAACGAATAAATGTCCTGAACAAAATTATGAACGGTTCCCCGCCGTTATCGCGTATTCTATTCGCGGTTGTCCTCGGAAGGACGTTGTTCCAGTCTTGCGAGAGTGCTCCGGTCTTTCTTGCTTTAAACGAAGAGCTTTAATTAGAGAGCAAAGTGTTAGCGATACGCTGACAGTTTGCCAGCAGATTGAAGTCGATCTGCCATCATATTCCGTTAGCAGATTTTGTCACATCGCCGCTGGCACTCTCTATCGATAAAATTTGTTTTTTGATCTGACTATGTGGGCACGAATAGATATCTCTTCAAGGATGAATTCTTTTCAAGAGATTTCACTTTTTAGTTATATTTGATTCATTTAATTTAAATTCATAGCAATTTTGTGTGTGCGTGTGTGTGTGAATAAAGAAGGAAAGCATGAAAAAAATTGAAAATACTGTGGTGAATATTGTACGCTTTTTTCTTTTATCAATAATAATACAATTTAGAAAAAAACTGAACGTATGGCACACGTGTGCCAGTGTTCCTAAAAAGAATATGGAAAAAAATCAACTCCACTCGACAAATTCATAAATGAAAAGCAACGCGACGAACGTGCGGGACACCCTCAGTATATCTATAATTAATTCAAACGTCGGCAGGGAACAAAAGCACAACGTGTAACTTCGTTAGTGAAGACGTTACGCATGTATGTAACGTGTAGTTATGTTAATTAATTATGTAAAAATTGTCAGTCTCCTCGGAGTGTTGAATATGGAAGGCCGTGTTTGGTTCGAAGATAAATCCCTTACGAGGATAAACCCCTCCAGTACATTATGCTCGCATTTTTTCTTTCTTCTTCTTCGAGCGTTCTTCGTTTTCCAAAAATACAGACACCGATAATTGAAATATGACAAAGACGACGCAACGCGACGCGACGGTCGATCAACGTTCGGCTCGCATTTCCTTGGTTAAACGACGTAAATATATATATGTAATTCTTGACACTCTGCTTTTGTTGATGCAACCGCTACAAGTTTTCTAGAGATTTCACGGAGATTTCACGGTAACGCTCTAACGCGCGGTTCTCATAATCTGCATACTAAAGTGGAATTTAATCTCACACGGTAAATTTCGGTCGGCCTCTACTCTTTTTCATCGCTTTATACATATACAACGTCGAATATATCTCTTTCGCCTTTTCGTTCTCTCCAATTCCTCTCAATTCCTACTCGCTCGAATTATCTAGTATATAATAGACGAATATACCTACATCTAGTCTCATGCTAACTCATAAACAAAACTATATCGTCTCATGTACATATTTGTATTATATGTATACAGAGTGAGTTTTACTTCGTGTGCCAATTATCTCCGCCAAATATCTCAGAAAGTATTTAGTTTATTGATTTCAGATAAACGTTGGAAGGTTCAAAGAGGGATCTAATTAGATTTTAGTTGACGAGGCCCGTGTTGAGCCCAGTAGGTCCCAAGTCAAATTTTGCAAATAGAAACGTCCATTTTTTAAATTGTATTGTCTTCTTCTACTAATCAATTTGAACAACTTTTGTCCGAGACATTTTTTTATTTGCCTTATACTTTTTAAGATATTCAAAGAAAACTTGGAAACTTTTTCAATATTTGGCTTACGATATCTCGATAATTGTTTGTCGGAGAGAAAAGTGGTACAGAACTCGGAGATGACTGGCACACGAAATAAAACTCACCGTGTATGTGTGTGTGTGTGTTTTATATCAGTCACGAAGTCGTCGAAACCAAGCCTGAGGGTAATTTGATTCGATACTACGATTGTTTAAAGATTCAGTCGTAGCGTTATTACGGGCGCGTCGCGTATTACACCCGTATTACACGCAAAAGGAGCTTAAAATTGTAACATTACCATTAAGCAAGTATAAGTAACTAGAGCGCGCTGAAGCTTCTTCTTTCTTTCTTTTTAGGTATTATCGCAGGATCGGATTGAGAGAGAAAGAGAAAGAGAGCTCGATCGAAACTGATCGGTTTCTTCGACGATCTTGCTTTTTCAAACGGAACAAGAAATTGTTCCGAATATTGAGTCGTAGACTCTGATATGTTTGACACGCTGCATCATAAAATTCGTACTAAACGGCCTCTGTGAAGGACCCGTCAAAGGGTTGATTCTTGTCACCGCGGTAAAATGCTATATCCTAAACGGGAATTTATCGCTTTTTATTTATCGCTTATATTTGTGTTATGTTCTATTCCGAGATACTTGGACTAAAAAGACCGGATGAGGGAAGATCAGTTTCTCACGTCTCTCACAATCGGTTGTTCAGCGCGGCTCTTGCGAATCCGAGGAAAGCTTCTCTCTGTGAGCACCGTGTTTCTTAGAACGGGTAAATCCGCATCGTCGCCGCATCATCCGCGACTGTTGCTTGTTCCGCCTCTTCCGCGACAGAAAGGGAGGATAGCTGAGGAGGAGCGACAGGCGAGAGCCGTTGGTGGAAAGAGCGTCGACTCCAAATTCCAAGGGAACGTCGGTTGCTGCTGATATCCTTTGCCTTCCGGTAGAATCTCCATCCGAGAGACATCTCGCTTCTCCTCGCGCGCGCCTCTAGGCAGCCCCAGCCCCAAAACGTCGCGGATTACTTAGTAGACCATTCGATGGGGATACTGGTAGCTTCGCGGTTGGGAGCTTAACTGCAGCTGAGCGGCCGAGTACGGATCGTAGCTCTGAAAGTGGAAAAAAAGAAGGGGGCGTTTTTCGACAATTTTCTTTCGTCTAACAATAAGTCTAACTTGAATTTCTTCTTTGCGCGAGCCCGCCTCCATCGAGGTTTGCTCGCGGAGCGCTCGTCGAGTTTAATTCACCTGCGTTCGCTTCTTGGACACCATAAACCTCTTCTGGGGATAGTACGCGGCACGTTGAGGATAAAGGAAATCGTATTGCGGATTAACATGATTGCCGTATTGCGCGGCGCCTTCGTACTGCTCCAACTGCTTTCCGTATTGCTCGTAATAGCTCGGCGGGTGAGTCCGGACTATTCCGATGTCGGAGGGCGACAACGTGTCGTAGTGCCGCGAGGGATACACCGGCGTAAGCCACGGGAGAGCTAAAAAGGGATACAGAAAAGGATACAGAACTGACGAAAAGACAGATATTATCCTCGCTAGAGAAATTATCATTGTTATCCTTTGATTGTTTTTATTTTCGTGCAGCTGGGTTAATCGTAATTATAGAATCGGAGAGTCGTCAACACGAACCGTTTCTAGCGTCTTCCTCGTCAAGGAAATCGCCGTCGTCAATCTCGTACTCCTCGTTAGGGTATTTGCGCCAGTTTCTGTTGGTGGAATAAAAGTTGAATCGCTGTATTTAATATTTATAGGGACGTAATGAATAATGAATTTGGAAGAAATGCCGCCGATCATTACCCGTTACGCTGCTCGTTCTCCCACAGTGACAAGAGAGTCAACATGTCGTTAGGGTTGATATCCAGAGACAGCTCTCGCTTGTATCGCGGTTCCTGATAGTACGGGACGCTGAAAATTCAAGCAGAGCAAAGTGTCCTGTAGGTACCTGTTTCATAAGACAACGTTTCAGCGGGTCTTCTTTCGAGGACTCGCAGGGGATTTAAAAAAATGGTTGCGTACTATATTATTCGCGGTGAGTGAGAATTAACGTGCGACATCTAATGATGAATGGAGTTCTCTCACTTCACAATCAGTCACTTTAGTGACCCATCGCGATAATGCTAAACAGGTGTGTCGAGGAGAAACGACGATCTAATCTCGCGCTCGCGGATACAAAAATTGTCGGTCGTGGTTTCCCCTGCGCGACCGCGACGTACAAATACACGCATATCGTCTCGCAATCTCGTTTCGGAATCGCTTCGTGAATTCGCATTATATTCCCGTTGTTTGCGCGGCATTTATATTTCAAGATTGATCGATGTTTATCCGTGACGTAAAGCGACCGACGACAATCACCCAACGACTCGTCCTCTCATCGAGACCACGAGACATCCGCGCGCGCGCGCGCTATTGTTCTCCAAAGAGGCACGAACAGCGAACAGCATGCGCTTTATCGCGCTGTCCTTTGTATGCGCCTGTGGCTGTGCGCGAGTCTCGCGCGATAGCTGCATTCAAGCTTGTTGTACGTACGTACTCGATACACAACAGCACGAGTACGGGGACAATATATCGCGGGGACAATACCGCACCTCGATCGTGCGGAACGATTGCAGCGACGATTGTCGTCGTCTGTCATCGATTAACGCGGAGAGACTCACCCTGTACCTCGTACGTCCAATAGTTGTTGTACACATTTGCGATAGATTGATAGAATGATCGATAATGATGAAATGATGCCTGGTTGAGACGGCGCTAATAACGCTCATCAACCGCGAGGTTGACCATAATGGCCATATGCCAAAAACTCACAGTAGAATACTTTCATTCAGCTTTTTTTCAGTGTTTACATAGCAGCGCGTAAGAAAAGGACTTTAGCCCTTCGCGTCAAGGCGCCAAGGCTGACCAGTTGACCACCCGCTGGATCTTGCTACTGTAATTTGTGCGTCTCTATTCTTAAGCTCAGCGCTCAGCTTACCTGCTTACCTACTTAAACAGCCACGTCGCGCGACAAAATTCTATTTTATGAGTATTATACACGCATTTTGTAAACAATAAAAAATTCTATTGATACAATTTTGAATGCCGCGCGAAATACTTTTCCAGGGGAAAATGAGTTTAAAGTTACGCTGGAGGGTAAAATTTAATGGAAGAATGCCTCGGATATGCTAAACGAGTTGAACACTTTTATATCCTTGACGTTAGTTTTTTGGGACGCGCCGCTTATATAGGTACATATAGTTCTTCTAATCGATTAATCTATTTCATTACGTCGGGGTTTCCTCTATCGATCTGCATTCGACGGGACGCTTCCATTCAAGTTTTCAAAACGAGGACAGAGCTGTTGTCTAATGCGTCAGCGGATTATTATACCGTCGCGTCGCGTCGGCGGAAGGATGGTGGATGCTCAGCTCATCCTGTCTCTCACGCCGGAAGTATCGTCGATAAATCCGCGAGTCATGCTTGTCAGCTGATTGGTCGGAGATACGGCCGAACAATCAAGCTCTGACCTAGTTTCGTCATCCCGGCTCCATTCAGCTTTTCGTGGGACCTCTCTCTCCCGCGGATACTCAACCATCACCACCACCGCCACCGCCACCGCCACCGCCACTACCACCTGCGTCACGCGTATCGAGCGATTCGTGCACTGCACCAAATTCTCCTTCGTGTGCGGCCACGTCCGTGTTCCACAATGCTGTACAATGCACAAGCGGATGCATATTCGCCCAAATCCATCCCGCATACACATTACTCATTTTGTGTCGCACGCAAAAGCATATTCTCTCCCTTTCTCTCCGCGAGAATATGCGAGGATGGTCCAAGACCCGTGAAACGGTTGTTAATTCGCGAGAATAATTTTCAAGAGGAATTTTTTTCAAAACTTGAAAGATTTTCCAAGTTCCGATGAAGCCACACCGAAGATCTACAATCTTAATTCCGACTCTAATCTTTCTCTATCAATTTTCGCGAGACTGGTACTTTCTAAGATGTCGATATAATGACGAACGAGGAAAAGTTTAAAAGTTTATTGCCAGCTAAGCGCTTATATATGTAGGTAATCGTCTTTAATTGATTCAGCTTTTTCAAAATTTTAACTTAATTTAATGTTAGATGTAGTTATATTGTGAGGACCAGAGTAAATCGTAATAAATATTGTAAATTATATAAACGAACGTTCTATGAGGTATCGGATGGAGAAATTTTAACACGATTTTCTTCGGCATTGCGCAACGCTCGTGCCGTTCTTTTAAGTGCTTTTAACGGCGAGTGCTTCTATTATTATGGCGCTTGCGTCTAACAATAAGGATAACGCATTATGTAATCGCGTCTACTATAATGGAAACGGTTATCGCGTTATTCTTAATTTCATCGAGGAAAAATTAATCGTTATCGTGTCCGGCGAAGTGACCTGTGACATTTGCGACGGTCAGGCGATGCATTCTCGTACATTTTTCGTGTAAAAATAACGGGTCGCGATGGCGACGGCTGATGTTAACTTTGAGAGACGATAATGTCTACTCGACCACTCGACGGGACTCCTATGTGCGTGGGTTTAATTTTAAACATCGGCCTTAGACAATTCCGTGCTAAGCACTTCGATAACGAGTGCTCGCGTGTTGACGCGATTTCCTGAAATTAGATTTGGTCCTCGATAAATCTGCATCACCCTCATCGGGAAAGCGTATTTTTATCTCGCACCTTCGCGTCGCGTCGGCGTCGCATGATCGCGAACCGAATGTAACGTCGCGTTATTGATAATAAACGTCGTGACCGTCGTGACGTCTTATTCGTTTCGTTCGTTTTTATGGATGAAGGAGGTGGGGTGTGAAAAATAAGACGTCAAAGGATGCAACAATTAAGGTCATCAGTTAATTCCCTATGTCTCAATCATCGGATGACTTCCGTTAAAAATATTAACGTTGGCTAATCGGTTCGTTGAGAGTCACCCGATGCGATCAATATGAATATCAATGTGAAACTTTCGATAATTTTATTCGGCTACATTTTAACATAATACCAATCGAGAATACACTACTGATATGCTCTTCGATGACGACAGTCTCTCTCTCTCTCTCTCTCTCTCTCTCTCTCTCTCTCTCTCTCTCAAATGGTTCTCTCTCTCTCTCTCTCGCTCTCGCTCTGTCAAATGGTTCAATACGACTTCGGTCGTCAAGTCGACCGCCGCCGTCCCTGCGCCGAGGGCAACGCCCTCACGAGCTCTCTCTTCCCCATTCAGAAGAAACGCCGGAGGAAAAGAGGGATGCCTGGTAGGTGGAAAGGGTGAAAAGGGCGCGCACGGTGATGCATAGCCCTTGTGCGCCGGGGTACATTGAGTCGATCCGCACTTTACGTGGGGGTTCCCGCGTTATCGCGCCAACTCAACGTGCGCAACTCCGCGACGTTCAAGTCGATCCGAGGGTAATTTAAAATTTAGATTTAGAATGTCGAAAAGAAGGAAAGAAATTGAAGAGAGAGAATTGTAACTTTGATAAAACTCATTTTGCGTCGATTCCCGATATTGCATCACGCGACAATCTAATATCAGTCTCGTACCGAGAGGCTAAGTTTCTTCGCAAATCGGTCTCCAACTAAATAACGTTTTACTATTTTTCTCTCTCTCTCTCTCTCTCCCTCCCTCCCCCTTTCTCTTCGGCTCTTGAAATAAGCGTGTGCGAGGTTGCACAAAATAGGCGAAGCCGCGCGTAATGAGACCGCCCGCGCCGTCGCGTCGTCCTCTGTCTTTGCCCCTTTCGAGGGGAGGCGTTATTTCGTTACCTACCACAATTTAACAGCGGTTGCCCCCGGGAATATCGATCACGCGGGTTATCGATTTCGGGGAGAATTAGGAAAAAGTAGGACGCGGCCACTTACCTCCTCTTAACTTGAGCCGGTTGCTCGGTAGGCACAAGGCTGGGCCGTTTCGTTTGGAACGAACTCGTCGGAGGCTGCCACGTGGTGCTCGGCCTTTCCGATCTCTTCCGCCGATCTTCGCTCGCGTAATACTGCGAATACGGCATCGTATCCCACACTCGCGGTATATCCTCCTCGACCTCGTTCACCATGACTTTACTATAGCTGGAACACACGAACGCGTTTCATTCGTTACGGCGAATCTCGCCGATCGAGGTAACGCAAGAATGTAACGAAGAGGAACAAGTAACGTAAAGCTATATCAAATGTTGCACGACAGGCCATTAATTTCTAATATATAATAAGCTTCTCAACGCAAGAAAATATATTACATTCGTACCGATCAAATCGAACATTAACGTTAAAATGATCGCGCGATTCGAGGTATTGAGTTTTGAAAACTTTATCCTCCCGCTGTGTGTGACGCGAGAAGTAAACTCACTCGTAATTCTTGTCGTATGGCGAGTACGCCTCGTGCTCGTACATAGCGTTGCTAGGCGATTTCAGAGCTGGGGATGGTTTATCGTCCTCGGCGAGAGCCGCTTTTAAGCCACCCAGCCCCGAGGCAGCGAGGGTTCCTGCGTACGTAAATGTAAATGAATTCCAAGGATGTAGCACAGCATTGTCATTGTTATCTTTTAACTATTTTAACGAATACTAATAACTCACGTTTCTCCGCGTTCGACGTAAAGGATTCACCAGCGGTGGCGGCGGCGTTGGCGGCGGCGTTGGCAACCTGTCGATTCTGCTGATTGCCGAACATCAACGTTTCCTGCGTTCGTTTTGCTGAAATTGGTATTGCGAGGCGCGTTGAAGCGAATCAAAATCGAAGGATAATTTGATAACGCGATCTCTCTAACATCTGACAATCTCGACGCGCGAAAGATACGCGATCAAACTTGGACCCTTACATTTCGGCTTCATGACCTGGTCCGCCTTCTTCGTGTCCTCCATCAGGCTCGTAGGCAGGCACGTGCCTATCGAGACCAGCGAGAGCAGCAGCAGAAACAACCACGCCCAGTTGTACGTCATCTGCGGGAAAATTGCGGGATTTTCATTGCTGGTGCGTTTTCCGATGAGAGGGCGTTTTCACGATCAGTCGAGCTTCGCGATACTCTTTTCTTGTTTCATACGCGCCCGGGTCTCTCCGTTCCAGCCCCCTCCCCCCTCCCCCCTCCCCCCTCCCCCAAGTTCTTCTTTTTGACAATGGATTTCCGACCGAGGTCGCAGGATTTTAAATGTCATGTAACGCGAAATGTCGGGAGTCTATTTCCGCGATGCGTGGAAAGCTGGAAAGATCGAGTGTAGGAGCAATAAGGGCGCTCGATAAAGAGTTTCCCATGTAGCGTGCATATATGCATGCGCGCGCGCGCGCACGCGCGAGCGTGTATGCGTGTGTGACTGCGGTTACATAAAAATAATACGTAGCGTAGAGTTCTATAATAAAATTTCTTCAGATATGACGCCGTCGTCGCTTCGGTCGACGACGTCACGACTTGATGTAATCGCGACGCGGTTTACTTTCTTCGACTACTGTATGACGTTACTGTATGTTGTATGACGTAGACAGCGAGAGAGTTTCCAGCCACTTTACGTCACACATGTGTAACTTGGCAGGTTGACTTTATTGAACTTTGTTTTATCGCGCGTGACGGCGATACAGCCGATACAGGCGGGATACAGTCCCACGTGTATAAAAAGATTCCGTGAGAAATAATAAATACATACATATCCTAAATTCATATACATATTCTAAAAGGGGCGGAACGATTCGATTAGAATTTCAATCGAAATCCTAAAATCCTAAAATCCTGGGAGATTCTCTGTCGGATTTTGCGCAATTATCGTTGTAATTAATAATTTAACACGCGTAAATTTATGTCTTATGTTTCGTTCATTAGGAGCCGCTAGACTTATCAGAAATTTCATAATGCTGGAAGGCAAGTAAGTTTCCGCGTGTTGCGCGATCGAATTACCTCAATTAATTGCTCTCAATTGGCTTCTCATTAACGAATTACGGAGACCTCCCTCTGAAGGTAAGTTAACTCACATAATTGCGTCAACTCTAATGGTGATGCTGGTAAATGGCTGTGGAGAGTAGCGAGTAACGAGCGCACGGATATGATGGTGCTACCTCTCGAAATGTCAGAGTTCAAAATTGCGTGTTATAGAGACCGACACATGTAATTGTGCAACTGCGTATTTACAGTAGCGCGCGACAACTTTGGATATATTGCATTCCAACCTCATACGCAGTTTCGCATAAAGCAAATGACTCGCGTTACGTAATCCCCGGAAGGTTTAATCAGATTTGAATTACTGAAAAATACATGCGACCTCTGACCTTTCGAATTTTGCAGTAGATTCCTTTTTTGCATATAAAGGTCACTTAATTTCACATTTAAACAATATAATTGAGATTTCATTCGTCTCGAGTCTCGATAATAGAAGGTATATAATATCCTTCTCGGAATCTCGCGATATAGATTTAAAACATTTACATGGAACGTATAGTCAAATTTGTCACAGTACATTGTCACAGGTAGTTGCTTTCACGACAGTTATTCCCGGGATTAACATTTGCCTATATCCAAAACGAAACGGCAAAGTTTGACAATTAAAGGGAGTCGTGTAGTAACGCTAGTAACGCTAAACCGGATATAGTAGACCTAGAAATCGTACACTTGTTGCATCTACAAATACTATAGTCATTTGTCGGCGTGCACGAGCTACGCGGCTAGGCAAATCGCAATTAAAAATGCATTTCATTGAATGAGAGCTCTCGTTGACGTAATGAATCAAGTGTGCGTAAAAGCACACCCTTCCCTCACGCACATCCCACGCACCGCCGTAATTGATTTTATTTAATTTTTTAGAATTAGAATATAGAATTGAAAAGCACAGACACACACGCGCGCGCGCGCATTATCATTTCAAAGAGGGTTACTGACAGAATCGTAAAGTTATTTACATTCAACCCCGAGAAACACCTACACACACGCGCCCACGCACACGCGCGCGCGCGCACGTAGCCAGCTGTGTTCAAATTTCTTCAAAGACAGACATATAAATGTGTGAATCTTCTTTCTATCACCGAAATACAATATCATTACATGGAATAAAGTGAAGGTTGATTTAAGACCGCGCGCGCAACTACCTGTATGAATGTGCGAAAAGTGGCTGGCTACGTGACGGGCGATAAAATGCGTTTACAATTACATTCATCGCTCGAGTTTCATTATCTGAGAATCGGTTTTTCCCCGTTGATTCTCGGCAACGGGATCAAGAGTGAAAGAAACTCTGCAAGCAAGTTGATCGTCTACCTTTCGAGACGCAGCGATTTCGCCGGCTTGCCCTTTTACGCGGACGCTCTTCGCCTTCCTCTCGCGGTAGTAGTCCTTGGGCTCCTTTGGCTGGCTCCTTTGGCTGACCGGGTGGAGAACAGGTACGTCCTAGCGGATCCGCCGGCTCGGGGTGGAATGAATGTCGGGCCGTCGGGGCTCGGCAGGACGAGCAGAAAAGCGGGTACGGTCGATCAACCAACCCCCACCTTGGTGAACGAGCATTCCCCATCTCTCGACTCGCGGTGGCGAGCACCCTCACGACGACGGATGCGCGCGCGCGCTGCGTTTCCTCGCACACGACGCCAACGGGGCGTATGAGTACCTACGCGTACACGATCACGATCTCGTCGTTGATATAAAAGACGTCTCTGCCCACGCGATGACCCAACTACGTCTTCCCGACGGATCCCGGCCCCGGCTTCCTATCGTCCTACCGTCCTACGTAGGAAAGACGTGGCGTCGTAAGGATCGCTTTGCGTGAGAATTATGTTGTTATTTTGCTGTCAATCGGCGTTATCGAGCGTCATCGCTTCGATTTGAAAGTCACAATACGGGGGGATGGCAAGTCTCTCTCTCTATCTCTCTGCATCTCGCTAACGACATCGAATACATAATGTAGCCTTTAATTTTCTTTCTCTAATCGTAAGCTTAAAGCCGTTTTCTCATTGAAGCATTCTAATGTTGCTCCTCTGACATTATTCAATCCTGTATCTCTACGTCTTCTGCAAAAGATAGAGAGGGGGAGGAGAGGGAGCTGGAGAGGGAAACAAGAATGGCGTTATTCGGCGTCTACACATTTCTTATTGCCGATAATTCGATATTTCTGGTAATCCGAATGGCATTCCTCTTCGGTAAAAGGACGCAGATCCGTTTACGCTCTTCTGTCAGCCCTTGAAACTTACAATCAGCGCGACCGCTAAGCGTACACGGCTCGCCTCATCTTGAAAGAATGCAGCCTTCACCTTAGCAGAATCGAGGAGGAACTGCAAAGTATGCGATTATTTATGTCCTCTGTTAAGCTATTCCTGCGTATGTGTGCTCTTTGCAGCTTTTACATATTTATAATTTTCTCCATGAATATATAAGAGCGGATCTTTTAAGAGCGGAGATAATCTTGCATTTTTATACCTTCAGTCTAGCGTTAAATTGAAGAAGCAGCGTAAAAGAAAAAAAAACTGCCACGTTTCGTTATTGTTAGCGCGATACTCCATCGCCAAAGTAAAACGCAAGCCACAGAGACTCGGAAGAATTAATAGAAAGTTAAAACACCCCCGTATACCGCGGGCATAGCAACCGGCATTGCGTCACATAACGGCTACGATGACGTTACCTGTTTGTCTTTAATATTAATGTGGCGGTTACGCAAACGTCATAGGGGTAGTTTTCTTTGGCATTTGAAACGGTGACGTTGTACGCGACGCGGTTCTACGGTCTATGACAGGGGGAACATGCATAACTTAAGTATAGTGTGTTAGAGCCGTGTGTATTTTCAGCCGGCACATTATCTACCGTCCCAATCTCCACTTCTCAAACATTTACTTTCTCAATGCGAATGTTTCCAGTAAAAGAAATCGGCACAATGACGATTAAAGAATCAGTTGTGATAGAAATAGTGGTAAAAGGACAGAATGTAAACGGTGAATTTAATAAAATTTTAATAGAAACGTTTTGGCTTCTTTATTTTACATCTTTTTAAATCTAGAAAATATATGAAAAGTGAAAAATCAACAGTATAAACCTATCGAACTCTTATTCGCTCCA
Organism: Temnothorax rugatulus; assembly: GCA_035220575.1. Taxonomy (NCBI): domain Eukaryota; kingdom Metazoa; phylum Arthropoda; class Insecta; order Hymenoptera; family Formicidae; genus Temnothorax; species Temnothorax rugatulus. The sequence continues at coordinate 175,875 of JASTWL010000113.1, forward strand.
GCGTTTGCGCTTCGAATTTGAATTTGCCTTTACTTTACTATTACACATTTCGTATGTCCCAATCTCGTATATGTATTTATATAATTTGATATTTTTATCTTGGAAAATTTCCATCCACAAACACAAACCATAGATGTAATTCATACGAGAAATATGATTGACGATACAACATAATGAAAAATTTCAAAGTTGTTAGATTTCCTAATCTGAAGGTACCCTTTGAAGGTTGCTTTTCTCTCGATTCCCATGATTCATGTAAATTATATCGACAAAGTCAAAACAAATTACGTCTTGTGGGGGATGTGGATGCTCGTGTTTAGGAGTGAAAATCCAACAACGATCTCGCAACGATCTCTCTCTCTCTCTCTCTCCTCTCTCTCTCTCTGGCTTCCACCCCTCGTTCTGTATTCGTCTCCAATCACCTAGCTTCAGCCCCCGCAACAGGCCATACGCCCACGCGAGAATGTTACGCGCCCACGCGCGCTTCTCCTCTCTCCGCTTCCCCCACACCGAGAATCGTGCCGAGATCAGGGGATGGGTGAGTAGGGGGTGGAGAGGCTATATATTTTTTTTTCTCGCATCAGCAGACCGCGACTCGACGACCTCCGCGTCAGGATTTCCCACCCTTTAACCCGGTTGAGCGATACCTTTCGCAATATATACGTATACGCGAAAACAATAAAGATGACAAATATTCTATAAAACTCGAAATATATATAATCTGTTGGAGGAATATAGGTCGCCTTCTTTATTTTGGGAGGAAAAAGAATAAATCTTTTTATTTTTTTATTGACTTGAACCGCGCTATATATACATATATGTATATATATGTACAGTCAGTACAGTACTGTCTTTGGGAAACTTTCACGTGAATATCTTGCTGCGTTATTTTTGCAAAGGGTCCGTACGTGACTATGACTATGGGAAGCCCTGCTCTGTAAAGAAATGGCTCCAACTCTTGAAATATATGTCCAAGACATAACTCCTGGGGGTGATGTTGCTGCACTTAAAGTAATATTATGTCCGATAGCATCAACGGATGAAAACTCACCCCTTGAAGAGCGAAACGAAAACTGACATCGATGATCGAGGTCGTAGTCATAGACGCGGACTATTTTTGCGCATATTGTAAATAGCGTTTGCTCCGCGATAATATTTATTTTGACGATATACACTTAACATATATTCGTACAGCTCGACGTAAGTAATTTTGATGTCGATGACGAATTTCGGAATTTCGCCATCCCACATTTGAACGATTCATAAATTCGCAACGACATCGACAGGATTCGGAACGACGCGACAGGTTTCTATTTATAATTTCATGTCGCGTGCTTTTTGAATGCGTGTACAGCCCAGGTTCTCCAGGTCAATTATCCGATATGTATAATATTACACGCGACACATAAAATTATAAATAGAATTCTGCCCCAAATTCTGTCGTGAATTATAAATGATCTAAAAATGAACTTGACCGATTTTAGACGATCTACAATTCGTAACGAATTTCTGTCGATAATAATAGCGCGGGTGCCATATATTTGTTTCTAGTTCGTGGCACACTTTACTGATGCTTAAAAAGGTATTATATCTTTTAGATTTAGTTTAATACAAGTGTGCTAAATTTTATACATGCATATATAAATATATATTATATATGTATAATGAAGAAAACATCTCCATATATCTCCATATATATATATATATATATATATATATATATATATATATATATATATATTCTCCATGTCTTATATCTCAAAATTAATATTGCCTCTGCCGGATACGTCACAGTCGCGAATCGCGAACGTCACGTTCCGAGGCACGCGGCACGGTCGTAACGAGTCGCTCTCGTCGCGTCTCGCGTCGCGTCGTTTTAAAGGAGCGGTCCTACGACTCCTACGGTCCTACGACATCTCGTAAAGAGTCAGCGAGGATGGCGAGTCACTTGGCTTGGCCACTCGGCGCGAAGGGCTGCAACGCTTCTGACAAGTCGCCCGATGCATCCGCATCCGCTCTCATACCGTAATTGACCTATTTTCGTCAGCGTCGCGGTCGTCGCAAGTCGCAACTCGCAACCCGCCGCAGAACGCTTGCGTTGCGCAAATTGCAGGTTTGCGCGCGTATACGACATACAGGGAAGGACAGGTGCTTCCGGTAAATTACGAGAATCCGCATCTCATTGTCAGAGGGTTCCGTTTTAATCGCGGAAGAGAATAGGACCACGCGTTCATCCCTTTCTCGATAGGATGTAACCACCAAAAAACCACCTCCCCCATTATCTCTCGAGGGATCGATTGAAAAATCCATCTATTACTTTCATTGCAGTAAAATTCCAGGAACGTTTTACATACCTACGTTACGGGGACGTATTTGTTAAAGACCCTCCCCGCTGCGCTGGAGCATTTCGCGTGCCAACTGCCAACTGCCAGGTCGCTTCTCGTATACGACACGATCGAACCAGGACAATTCGCAAAATGTTCTAGACAATGAAATAACGGTTGAGAAAATTTCTCACTGCTAGAAAGTTTAATTGAAAGTTACATTTGTCGTCGTTCGCTCGGAGAGCGACGAGATCGATTCTAGATTCTACCTGTTTCTCGCGCCCTCGCGCCCTCGCGCCCTCGCGCCCTCGCGCCCTCGCCCCGCGCCCGAAGGGGATTAATTTAATTCGCCATCTCCGCAGATGTAAGATTCCATTTCTTGCGCCTCTCTTCAATCGTGCTGATTTATTACGCGGAAAGTACTCTCGCAGCGACCTTAATACGAAAGCGTAATGAATTTTTCCTCTTTCTTCCTCTTACCCCCGCGGGTAAATGTTTCGCGCTTGGAAATATATATATCTTATCTATTACTCGCGCTATAACCATTTGCTCGCGATGATTTACGAGCTACGTTATTTTAGCGCATTCGCGCCACCTTGCTTACTTCTTGGTTCTCGGTTGAAAATAGGACCTGATGATTCGCGATACGCTACATACGGCATACGCTACCGCTACCGCGTTCGCAAGTCGGCCAAACCCAAACAAACAGAGCCGTCAGAAGGAATAGAAAATATCGTCGCGTCGGCGTCGACGGGGATCGATTTTTAATGGAAATTCATCGAGAGATTAAGCAGAGAGAGAGAGAGAGAGAAAGAGAGAAAGAGCCATATTGATATTAAAAGAGAGCGTGAGTAACGTGTTGGATCGAGTTGTAGGATCGGAAATTACGCGAAATACCGGAAGACTTTTGAATGGTACTCCGGTAATCACTCTTTCACTCTTTATTTTAGAATATCTCAAAGATACTATCTTATTCCTTGCCAAGTTTTTCCACGCAGAAATCTCTCTCTCTCTCTCTCTCTCTCATCCTTTCCTCTCTCTGTAATTTGTATCCTAACCCTCCGCCACACCAATCCTCCCGGTCCTCCCACCTCCCACCCAAAGCTATGGGCCGTGGGCCGTGGGTCGTGGGTCGTGGACAGTGGCTCGATGGGATTGCACCTTGGCGCAAATTACCTGCGACTGACGTTGACGCCGAGCGTGATGAAAGTTGGACGAAAAAGGAAAACGGACGGCACGCGATACTGGCCGAGTTTCCGATTTGTGGTTTGCGGCAGTTTGCGCGCCACACCCTCGCCTTTTCCAATAAAGAGGGAAAAGCCAGTCTCGAGCTTTTCGCCTCAGCCTGCCTCAGCCTCAGCAGCCTCAGCTCCGTCCTCCTCGAGAGTCGAGACGGTCGATCGGCCGAGCCGAGCCGTGCCGAGCAGAGCCGAGCCGAGCCGGCCGACCGATCGCCGAGGAGTCGAGGACGCCAAAGGAGGCGAGGGACGCAGGGATGAGCCGACGAGGACGTTTCGCAAAATCGCGTAAGCTTAAGCTTTCACCGAGCCGCGCGTCTTCACCCTGTCCCCAACTCTCCCGCCACCCGGATAGGCCGGACTCCCATTGACGTCAGTCTCTCGAGTCCGCCAAGTGGCGAATCCCCCCGTGCTCCGTGCCCCGTGCCCCGTGCCCTGTGCCACGAGCCACGACCGGCCAAAGAGTGAGGGTTGATGGAGGGGCGAAACCCCTGCGACTCGCGACGCGCGACGCGCGACGGCGCGGGCGCGAGGGGCGCGAGGGGCGCGAGGCGCGACGGAGTGGTGCGAGGAGGCGAGGACTGCGAGCAACTGCGAGGTGCGAGAGCGAGAATACGGTGACGTCACGCGAGCAGCGTCCCGGCCATCCCGGCCATCCCGGCCCCCGACCTTCTTTCCGACATTTATTTGCTCGCGTATCACGTATCATCCACGAGCGAACACGAGCGAATCAAACAGCTCGCGATGGCGCGTCTTATGATTAATTGCGTCTTGCGTTTTGAGCTGGCTGACGACGATGCGTACGTCGACGTCGTCGACGCGTGTTCGTGTCACTCCATTTTTACGACACTTGAGACTTGAGACTCAAGACGAACTCGTAATTCGTAATTAGTCAGTCGCTTATACTTATTATACTATGAGCGATAAATCGATACGGCCCTGATTAATAGGGATGAAAAGAAAAACACGCAACTCCACCTCTGGGTTTGGATGATAAATATACCGCATGCGTATATAATATTAAAAATCACGAATGAAGAGACGTTTGTTGCATCTCTTTCGCGTGGAGAGAATTTCCAATAATCGCGGTGTGCGAGAAACTGACAATGAAATATTTAACGTGACGCAATTTATCTGTATCGATAGAGTTACGCGATTCGAGTCTTTCCCCTCTCCCGTCTCTCGGGCTTTCGTCAGGGTCCAGCCTGGTCCAGCCGTGTCCAGGTCCAGGGAGAGGCGTTTCAGGGAATCGGCGAAATGCCGACGCGACGCGACGGTGAGATAGCCGCGATACATTTCACACATTTGATTAGAAATTATATATTAACCCTATTTCCTCCAACCATGCCCTTTCGTGTTCTACGAGTTTCTAATTCTCGCATCATAACTCACGAACGAATTGACGAAATTTAATGTTCCAAAGCGCAAATTAAAGCTAAAAGTAGTAGCTTTAATTTGCGCTTTGGAACATTAAATTTCGTCAATTCGTTCGTGAGTTATGATGCGAGGATTAAAGGGGCGGAAAAAACGTTGGAGGAAATAGGGTTAAAACGCACAAGTTTTAATCGAGCGTTCTAATCGAATGACGCGACGCGGCGACGTCGCAGACGCAGCACTCTCGTGCGCTACCAGCCTGTGTACATATATGCACAATGTACATACACATCATACATACATACATACAGCGCGAAATATAACGAGTTCGTGGGGATAGAGAAGGGGACGGTCCCGAAGGAACGGATCGATGTTCTCGCTGCGTAGTAAAGGACGCCTGTTGATATGCGGCAGGACTGCAGGAGCGGTTTCATTCATGAAAATGGCCAACGGTGAAACGGAACGAACAGAGAACCCGCCGCGCCGGCGCGCCGGGCGCGGGCGCGGGCGCGGGCGCGGGCCCCAAGCCCCACCTCGCTCTCGCTCTCGCGCGACACGTTCCTTCGATATATGTATATGTGTGTGTGTATATATATATATATGGTATATAAAGATTTTTATGCGAAAGTGCAACGTAACAAACTAACCTACATCACGTTCTCAATTTGCTATTTTTCGTTTCGCTACGAAATAACACGTCCTAACACGTTATTATAATGATAATCGATTTATTCTAAATTGAGTCTCGTCTTGTGATTCGAGTGAGAAATATATAAATGAACTGAGAAATGAACAAACATTTTTAACTTTGATAATAAGGTATTGTTTAAAAAGATGCTAAAAGACTGTAAGCCGCCTCTCTCACGCGGTCTTTTATTTAAAGTGATAAAGAAAAAGAATATTAACTCTCTCTTTCTTGTGTCTATACTCATTTTTTTTCTCCCCCCCCCCCCCTCCCCCCAAGTATAAACCACAAAATCCCTGGTTTTAGACCATCTGGCGCCATCTGTTGTATCTAGAGTGTAGTTAATTTTCGCAAGAATTCGCCCCATCTCTCTCTCTCTCTCTCTCTCTCTCGGCGACTCGGCGACCGTTGCATTCCGAACGCGAAGAAGCAGCGGCGAGACTCAAATGGTAAACGAATAGACCAATCACAATTCATCCTCCATATAGGGAATAGGAATTTTCGAGGATGCTAAATCACGATTGGTCGGTTCGTTTAATGACAAGTGTTCCGTTCTCTTTTTTCTTTTTTTGTTTTGTTTTTACATGCTCTTGAGGTGCTCTTGAAACCTGAAAAGTTCTCGATTGTCGATTTGTCGCTCCGAATGCTCCGATTCGCGAATCGAGCAGACGCGCTGCTTATCGCTCCGACAGTAGGAACGTCTTGGCAGAACGGCAGAAGCAGAAAGCTACTTTAATCTTTAATCAGTGATCAGACCGAACTCACCGAACTCACCGAACTCACCGAACGCGCTCCGTCTTCGTCTACGTCTACGTCAGCTACGTCTACGTCTACTCTCGTTGCTTCTCCATCTCGGGAACTCATAACTCTGAACTCACTGAACTCAGTGATTTAGAATATTTTAGAATCACCGCAGATTGTGGCAGAGAGGTGATATTTTCTTTTGTTTTGGTCGAGCTTCCGCCCCTTCCGCCGACGCGCCAACACCGCCACGGCCTACGGCCAGCCGCCAGATTCCAGAACAGTCACTATAGTCAGCAGTCAGCAGAGTCAGCTTTCGTTTCGAGCTAATCAGCTGTTAACGGTTGTGTTCTCAAGCGAAGCGACTAACAATAAGCATAATGCTATAAACGCTTGTAGATTCCGCGCCTAGTCGAGCCAAATCCTTGAAAGACGATGAGTTTTTCTTCGGAGAAAGGACAGGATAGCATATCCAAGGAGGAATGGATGTCAAAGTTGGAGGAGAGCTCCTACATACAAAAAATGTCGATGAACAACCTAATCATGAATTATCTAGTCACAGGTAATAAATTCTCGAATCCATCGCAATCTGACGTTATTGAAGGTATGAGGGTATGAAGGTATTGTCCGAAACCGAATAACGAAACGTTTCGTTGAGTAGAAGGATTCAAGGAGGCCGCCGAGAAGTTCCAGCAAGAGTCGGGAGTGGGTCCAACGGTAGAACTGAGCTCTCTGGACGACAGGATCCGTATTCGAGATGCCATACAAAACGGTCGTATCCAGGAAGCGACGGACTTGGTGAATCAGCTGCATCCCGAACTGTTGGACAACGACAGATATCTCTACTTTCATCTGCAACAGTTGCACCTGATTGAATTGATACGCACAGGCAGAGTCGAGGAGGCGCTCCAGTTTGCCCAGGATCAACTCAGCGAAGCCGGCGAGTCGGATGATAATATATTGTGCGAGTTAGAACGTACATTGGCCCTCTTGGCCTTTGACGAGCCGCATAAGAGTCCGTTCAGCGATCTTCTACATCCAACGCACAGGCAGAAAGTGAGTATTATTCATTTTTTAGTGTTTGTCAAGTCGATATCGCGAGTTAATTTTTCATTATTGCGCCATTTACAGATTGCGAGCGAATTGAACGCCGCTATATTGAAAATGGAGCACAGGGAATCTACCAGCCCTCGGCTTAACAATCTGTTAAAAATGATACTGTGGGCTCAAGACGAGTTGGACAAGAAAAAAGTCAAGTATCCCAAGATGACCGATCTAGGTAGTGCCACAATTGAGGATACGAAATAATTTTATAGTAGACAGAGATTGGAGCATTTCTCAGTTTTATTTATGAATGAGATAAATGAATGTCTTGAAGTCATCTTTAAGTGTAATTTTGTATAAATTGCTGTTTATTTCGTAGGAAATTATATCCGAATTTTAATCTTGCATACCAAGTGTGCGTGTGCGTGTGCGTATGTGTGTGAGAGAGAGAGAGTGAGTGAGAGATAATATGGTGTGCAGAATCATTAAGGTATTGATTATAATAAGAATGTAATGAAATTGATGCATCATTGTTTTAATTGCTGTAGGAAATAAGAATTATTGTAATATTTCTTATGTCTTTCGGTATTTAACATTAATATAATACAGGTAGTGCTATTTTCAGCTATTTTGCGTACATACATACAATAATATTTACTAGAAATACATTCACACACACACACACACACACACACACACAAAATCACGCGTGTAAAAGAAGATTTGCACATGACTCTGGCTATCAGCCGTTCTATATAATTGTAAAGATACATACAAATATAATATCTAATATAATATGCATATTTAATCTTAAAAAAGTAACAGCCTACAAAGACATCCGTAATCGTTATAATTTTCAATTTTAGAAAAGTTTATTTTTAGGATAATAGACGATAATTTCGTTTAAGTTTCAAGTTAGTTTCAGTTAAAAATCTCTTTCCAAGAGATTCATATATTGTCTTTCACAATTCCTTTTCTACAATCTTTAATATATTTCACAATGTAAAGTTCATGATGTATAATTATTACCAAAAAAAGCACAACTACCAACCAAACATATATTCCATCGCTTTTGAAACTAAACTGGCCGACTTTTGTGGAACATTCTCCGGCACTTGCGCGGCTTGCGGGCTAAAATGTTGATTGTAACCCGCTGCTAAAGATCTCAGCTTCCGTCGTCTCGCGGTAGGCGACACGACGTTGAACGGAGATTGACTGATTCTACCCATCGAGAGCGATCTCATGCTTCCGTTCAGCTTGGCACGATTTTCTTTATCGCAGCCCAAAACGACACCCTCGTCCGTACATGGTATGACGCCAATCATAATCGTGCCCGAAACGATACTACCGTTGCACATAAGAGCCTTTTGCGCTTCCTGCTCTGACGCACACTTGAGATGTATCCAATTGCTTTGAGGTTGCGGAGCCGGATGTTTATCCACTATACGAACTCTACTAGAGATGTGAGACAGAACGGCATTGACATCGATCGGCAAGAAGCCAAAAACGGTTACCCATTGCAGCAAACTGTGTGATTCACTCGTGTTCAAATTTATCGAACTGTCTGGAAACATGAGTGGGCTGGCTAACGTGCTCGTCATGAGTTTGGATTGATTTACAGGCGTGGTTGTGACAGCTGGATTCACGGCTGGCGCAGCCGACGACAACGACGCATGGGTGACTTCCAGAGTGTCGAACAGTCCGCGTGTCGGCGGTCCTCCGCCGGTATGATTCTTTGTGCTCATTTGTGGCGTGCTAGGAGTCGTAGTGTTCCCAAATACCGCCTTCTGACGATTGGACCGATAATCTGGAGATCCATAGGAAACTGATGACATCAAACTGGCATTGGTGATATTCAAATGACGCGGATTGTCCTGAGGACTCATTATGTTGATCTTTGCGGGCTACAATTTTAGAGACAGACGTTAACGATGTGGTATAGGGTATATGCTTCAAATAATAAAAAAATATTGTGTTCTCACAGTGTTGGTGTCACCCAAGAGAAAGCTTGGCAAATACGAGGAAGAACCTCCTGGACTACCAGGACCTTGGATAGGACTATTCATCGGTGATCCTAGAGTCATAGGCTCCATCTAATGGAATAATTATTTTCATAAAACTTTAATAATATTCAGGAATAATGAATTTTTTAACGAAATTCTATTTTATTCCATCTCATTCTAAAACATTAACGTATGTACAATGTATTATATTTTATGTGAAACGGAATAAAGAGATGGAGCTCTAAAATGTAGTTTTTTCAAGTTTTTTAGGTTATTTTTAGGTTGCCAGTTGCCACTAATACTCGAGATAATTATTTAGACGAGCTTGAAACGCGACACGCATTTCAGTTATATCATATTTGGATTACTTACGGCCTCGAAAAATTGCGTTTACCCCCGGAAGTAACTCGCTAAGCACTAGGACAAATAATTAAAATAATAATATTTTAAAATACAAGGAGGTGAAGAGGAGGAACGTTTATGCCGTTTATTTTATGGTTTTGTCATCGGTTTAAAGATGGCTCTGGAGGCCAGCTGGAAAGTGGAAACTGGAAATGGAGTGACGGGCTGACGGGCACGGCGACGGGCGAGCGGAGGGCGGAGTGCGCGGAGCGGAGCGGAGCGCGGAGTCACGGACCCCCAACCCAACCCAACCCCCAAGTCCCCCAACCTCGATGGATCTCTGATGACGGATGACGCCATGATCTACGTCGCCGTGTCGCACGTCGCACAGCCGCGGATCGTGTAGGCGCGGATCCAGCCAGGCTGAGGCTCCCTTTTTTAATCATGAGTACCATCGGCCGCGGATCCTTCCTCCGGACGTGAACGCATCAGCGACCGCCGTTTAATCCGGTAATCGCTCGCATCCCGTAACGTCCGCCGCCAGTCCGCGGATCGCGCATCGCGCGCCTGACGTCGCGCAACGTCGCGTAGAGTGGCGGTTAGAGACAAAAAGCGGCTGCCGCCGAGGTGTGCCCGCGCGAAGGGGAGATATATATATATATATATATCTCTCTGGTTCTCTCTCTTTTTCTCTCTCTCTCTCGGCCTCTTCCTCTCCCGCACGCGTCAACGCGTGTGAACGCGCGTGACTCGGCGTGAGAACCCAACTACTTAACCCGTGGACCCTAAGGGATTCATCGGCGGGGGTGCCGGGGGTCCGCACGCACCGGTCACCGCGACCCCCCGGGGCAGGCTCCGTTGTCTCTTGGATCTTCTCTACCTGTGCTCCGAAAACGGAAACGGCCGATCCCTCCTCTCTCCCTCGGCCCTCCCCCCCAGCGAATGACACATCTCGGTGGAACGAACCGAAATCGTAAATCGTAAATAATGGCCGTCAAATTAGAGATAGATCCTGTAGATATATCTGTCGTATTGCAGTATGTTTCACATTTCTCTGACGAGAGAAATTCGCATCTTAATATACATCCCTCTCTCTCTCTCTCTCTCTCTCTGTCTCTCTCTCTCTCTCTTTATTTTCTATATCGGGATGGAACCAGCGTACTATAATATTTCTCATCGTTCTTTGCAGGAGGATAGCGAGAATGTCTGTGCCACCTCCGCCACCGCCTCCGCAGGCTGGTGCGGCTGGTGCTTCTGCTGGCCCGCCAGTGGGCGATAACAGGGGCATGTTGCTGCAGTCCATAAGGGCCGGCAAAACTCTGAAGAAGACTGTTACGGTGGATAAGAGCGTGCCTGCTATCGCTGGTAAATCATTAAACTCCACCTAAAGCAAACTAAGCCTGTGTGTCATGTGCCATATCAACCGTCAAATTGGAAAGCAAAAATATATAGAGTGATCATGGTAAGTTGACAGTTAGGAACTAATGAGGGATATTTGTTTCGCAGGGAGAGTAAAAGGCGAATCGACAAACTCTTTGTTAAGCAATAGCAGCAGTAGAGCTAATAGTTCTAGTGGAATGAGCAGCAGCAACAGCAACAGCAGCAGCGGCACCACTACCACCGCCACTAATTCTAGCAATGGTGGGCCCATGTCGCTGGGCGGTTTGTTCGCGGGTGGTATGCCAAAATTAAAACCTACGGGACTTAGAGGAAACATGACCGAGAAGGAGGGACAGAGTGTAAATAATTCTAGTTTTCTTCATTCGTCACCTGGATCGTCCCACAGTATAAAACGTGGCCCCCCTCCAGTTCCGCCACCAGCTGCGCAAAAACCGCAGATATTCAGTCAGGTAGAAGAACGACGAGCTGCTTAATTGACTCTCTCGCGTATCTCGCGCGATATATATATATATATATATACACACACATGTCAAGTAAAGTTATCGTTAATCTTGCACAGGGGCAAAGTACCACCGATTCCACGACGAGCAATCCGGAGGTTGCACCCAGAGGATTCGCGAAATCACCCATCGTGCCTAAACCAACGCCGTCTGCCACCCTGCAGAAACCGTCGCCGCCGCCTAAAAAGCTGAATCTGACGAGTAGCGCGAGTGTTGCGAGGGCGCAGAGCATGCGACTACCGCGATCACCTCCGGTCCTGGTGCCGTCTTCCTTGCACCAGTCGCATGATTGTTTGAACGAGGCTGCGACGCCGCAGCCGACGAGACCCGCGAATCGAGTTCTTAGGCCACCCGTGACGAGACCACCGTCACCGCCGATCTCGCGAGCGATCATGCCTACGACGAGGCCACCGTCACCGCCAGCACCGCCGGCCTCGCGGTCGCACACAATGCCGGTCATGAGAGCGGCGCCGCCGCCGCCGTCGAGGGTCACGGTCACCGCGCCGTGTATACCGCCACCACCACCGCCGCTTCCCCATCGTCCCGCACCCACGCATCAGAGACTGGCACCGCCGCCGCCGCCGCCGCCGACGCCTCCTACCAGGAGTCTGTCCGTGCGCAACGGCGGCGGCCAGGCGGGAACCTCCGTCGATCTGGAGGTACGATTCGCCGAGATGTTTCACGCCACGTCGAGTTTTCCACCACCGGAACCCTTCAGAGGCTTCGCAAAGGTTTATAGTAGCAGGAACGGTAAGAGCACTCGACAAAGCATATTCTTTGACTTATCGTTATAGAGCACTTGACGCTTGAGATAATGATGAGGATTATACATTCTTCTTCGTTCTAGAACAAACACACAGCGCTCCCTATAATGCCTACAATGCACATCCATACGCGGATCCTTTCTTAATCTTAATCGTATCCTGAGTACGTGCATGTTGCAATTAAAACTTATTAATGCGATCTCTCGTAGGATGCGCATTTAATTCATATGCATGTCTGTTACACGATGCGTTATGCACGACATCCTATGTTTCTTTCGTTTTATGACATTTTTCAAGGTTTCTTTCAAAGAACTACTAACTTCTGTTGACGCTGCTTCTCTATCTTCCAGCAAAAATACAAGACATGAAGACACTAAGCGCGTATGATACAAACAGCTCATATTTGTTATAAACCATATACCAGGGGCATGTATACGTATAAATTGAACTGCATGCTGCTAATTGCACTTTCATGAATATTCATAATGGAATTTATAAGCTCCGTACATTGCTCCGTTGTGAACGGAAAATAATCGTGGCGTTTCAAAAATTACAGCAGCAAAGCAACAAGCACCAGCTCCACCTCTTCAACCATCATCTACTCCTAACACTCTGCATTCGTTAAATACTTCGTCTGGGAGTAAACAGTGGCAACACAACGCGACCTCTTTGGCATATTGAAATCTGTGCATACTTAAAATCACTGCTTTATGCATTGATATTATTTAAAAACTTCTCGATGCTGCCACAATAAAATAAAATGTTAAACTAAGTGAGCATGAAAAGTGTGAATCGGCAAAGTATAAAAGTTTGAGAGAAAGAGAAAGATTTTCCGAATTCGCGAACCCAGTTATACAATAAAATGTTTTAGACAATATTTTCTGTACAGTTTATCTTATATAGGAGAAAGAGTATATTTAATATAGATTATACTTACATACACACACACATGCATATATATATACATATACATGGGTGTGTGTGTGTGTGTGTGTTGTGTGTGCGTGTGTGTGTGTAAAAGAATTGTTAGAAATTCTAGGCCTGTTATTATCTAACAGAAATCTAAAAGAGATTAAAGTGGAAGGCACATTTATTTTCATTCTAAAAACAACATACTCATTTAATCTTCTTACTCATTGTATTACATTTTTCTTATTTACCTCTGTGAAATGAATAAATATCACGCCAAAATCGTTAATTCAAGACATTGTATCGATATATAATAAATTCGTCGACCATTGATAATTATAATTATTTTAGACGTTAACAAAGGCCAAAATATATAAAGATACAACTTATTTTTCAATACTAATAAACGCTTGTACACACATACGTACATAGCAGCAATTCGTTGACTTAAGAATAATTGTATTAATATTGTTTAATAAAAATACAATCTTTATATATACATGCAGAATGGTAACAGTGGTCAATATATTTTCAAATGAAATAGAACATTCTTTTATCTAACAATATCTTTTATTACTTTTTCTTCATAATAGAGTAATATTAAATATGTAAATCTTTTCAAATTCTATTGGCTATCGACCTGCACAGTCGAACAGTTTGCTTTAGTACAATGCATTTTAAAGAAAGATAAATATATAATTAATGATAATAAATTCTTTTTTCGGGCAAGAGTCACATTTTGTAGTTATCAAGGAGGAGAAGAGACGTGTCAAGTTAATAAATAAATCGTGCATATATAATTAATAGTCACTATATTTGTTTCGGAAAAAGCATTTAAAAAATAAATAACATACCTTTGGCGATGAAATATCTCGAAAAAATAATTTGAATTAAAGACGATACTCCTTTAGAACGTTTATCATGATGCATTATTCGGTAGGACAACGTAAGATGACGATATCACATTAGACAAAACTTAACTTTTTATAATTCAAGCTCCTTCTCAATGATCCTGCGATACTCGTCGAAGCCTTCTTCGATACAGCGAACTGATCCTTCTCCGCAAACCCACAATTCTGTACAAACCATTTGAATTAAACGTTCATCGTGCGACACCAATATTACACCAGCCTGCAACAATTAGATATTAATTGAATCACATACACACACGAAAAGTTAAGGATGTTGAAATTAGATCTATAGCGCTCGTCATAAAAAAAAATAATAGTGAATACTCACATGGCAGTTGTTGAGAGCTTTTCCCAATGCTTCGATCGATTCGATATCGAGATGATTCGTGGGCTCGTCGAGCACTAGGAAATTCGGCATTGCGGCGCACATTAACGCAAACGCTACCCTAGATTTCTGCCCTCCCGAAAGGGAGTTTATAGTTTGCAGAGCCAGATTGCCGCTTATGCCGAAACTTCCGAGCATTCGCCTATATTCTTCGATTGGTTTACCTACCAGAGTGAAGGGTAATCGTTAACATTTTCATTTTTATTATTATTATTATTTTTTTTTTTTTTAATGGGTCGCGCGTTTGCCTACCGTAAATACGTACCGGGAAAATGCATTTGTAACAATTCGACGGGACAAACACGCATGTCCAGTTGATCAACGTGATGCTGACTGAAGTATCCGAACTTGAGATTTCGGTGTACATGCACCGTGCCTCGCATTGGACTCAATGCGCCCGTGATAATTTTCAAGAGGGTAGTTTTACCAGCACCGTTCTCCCCTACGATACAAATGCGCGATTGCAGACTGGCAGTAAGATTCACATT
The DNA here is from genome assembly GCA_035220575.1 of Temnothorax rugatulus. Taxonomy (NCBI): domain Eukaryota; kingdom Metazoa; phylum Arthropoda; class Insecta; order Hymenoptera; family Formicidae; genus Temnothorax; species Temnothorax rugatulus. The sequence continues at coordinate 190,984 of JASTWL010000113.1, forward strand.
GCTGAATACCATGTCGGTCCCGTTGTAACTGTACGAGACTTCGTTGAGCTGCAATATCGGCGGACTTAACGGTTCGACGTCGGGGAAATTGAGGGTCACTTCGCTTTCCTTTTCCATTGGCTTTAAGTCAGGTCTGCCGAGTAAACGGACATAAAGAAAATGTAAATTTCGATCGTAGACGAGCAGATTGTTGCGATCGAATCGTTAAACTTACAATTTCTCCAACATCTTTATCTTGCTTTGTACACTGGACGCGCGATTCGCATTGTATCGGAATCTATCGATAAATTCCTGTACGTGCGCTCTCTTAGCCTGTTGAGCTTCATACTCTCGTTGTTGGTTTCTCTCGCGTTCGCCTTTCGTTTTCACAAATTGCTCATAATTGCCACGATACGCCTCTATTTTCTGTCCACGTAGATAGAGAATATCAGTGGGCACCTGTTGGAGAGATAAAGATAAGATAAATAACGATAAGTATATGTAGACAGTTCAATTGTTACATTAATTTTAAAATATGATTTGGACGTGAAGATATTATTAGCATTCCTAACATCGCTTTTTTTAGATTAAAGAAAAAAAAAATCGTGAACGTACCGTGTCTAAAAACTTTCGATCGTGCGACACTACGAGTAACGTTTTCGGCCAGGTTTGCAGATACTTTTCCAACCACAGTATCGCTTTGATATCGAGCATGTTGGTCGGCTCGTCAAGCAGCAACAGGTCCGGCTTGGAGAAGAGTGCCCTCGCGAGAGCGAGTCTCATCCGCCAGCCGCCGGAGAACGCTTTGGTTCGCCAGGACTGTCTCTCGACGGAGAATCCGAGTCCCGACAGGATCGCGCTTGCCCTAGCGGGCGCCTTGTCGACCTCGGCTAACTGCATCGCTTCGTACACCCGAGCCAATTCCTCGCCTAACGCGTCACCCGCCTTGGAGCCGTCCTTTTCTATCGCTGCTTGCAACTTGGCCTCCTGACTGAGCAACGCGCTCCGTTCCTGATCGCACTCCAGAACGGATTCGATTGCAGACGTGTCGTCGCCGGCTACCTCCTGCTCCACGTGCAACACTCGCACATGCGCCGGTATTCTCAGCTGCTTGCTAAAAGCAATCGGGATTGATCCGCGTTAATCGGAAACGTTGTGCCAACGTGTCAACGTGCTAACGACTAGTGACTAGTGACGAAACATATCGCCAGAGAACAATACCTCGATATCATTCGAAGCAGAGTGGTTTTGCCGAGTCCGTTTCTACCTATAAGACCGTATCGCCTGCCAAATGCAAGCGTCAAGTCAGCACCGTGCAACAATACTCTATCGCCATAAGCGACATCAAAGTTCTCTATTCTGATATCCTGGCTTTTGTTCACCCCACCTTTCGTCTCCATCCGACTATCCTTCTTACTCATCATTTGACTGGCGCTAGCCGCGCTTTCAACCGCATGATTGGCAGTGTTGACACGGGAAGCCGACCCCTGCTCATTTACAATTCGTCTTTCCTGTTTCTGTTGCAACTTGGCCTCGGCCTTCTCCAACTTCTTGGCGTCTACTTTCTGTCGTAATAAACGTAATGAACAATATTAACATACAAATGGCACGAAAATAAACGTAAAAGTGGGCAAGAAAATTAAAAGTCTGCGAAAGTTAATATAATAATATGCATAAATAGTCGAGTAGGATACGTCTCGGTAGGAGATACGAAAGATCTATGCGCGCAACATCAATTACATTACATTATTCGGAATAAGCCGAGGGTACAGTTGTACTGTACATAATATACATTACCATCGCGTCGTCTCTGGTCGTGACCCATATACTCTTAATCTGCTCGACTTGCGCCTCCAAGGTAGCGGCTAACGAGCCCAGATGCACCGGAGCGTTTAATACTTTGTTAACACCATTTTTTCTCCTGTCCATGTCATCGTCGTTCGAACTACCTTTCAATATTTCCAACAGTCTCGCGCATATTTGCCTGCGTACAGAGAGAACAAAGTACGATGAATCTCCTCGATCCGCTAGCGAGAAGGAGAAGGAGAAGGAGAAGACGAGGATGAGAGGAAGATGGACGGGCGAGCTCGAAGCTCGAATACGGCAAGTGAGGAAAAAACTTTTTCGCGCGACGAAATTTTCGCGCACGAGAAGACGTCTCGTCTCGGTCTCGTCGGCCGGCGTTAATTAGACTTATTGTTAGTGTTAGAGAATGACAGTACGAACACATTTACAGACCTAACCTCGTTTTCTGATTTGTCCGCCACCTCGTGCAGCACCTGCCCGATCGCCTCGTACACCTCGTCGCCGTCCTCGAAGTCATCCTTGGAGCTGTCCAGGATACCTAGGTGCGGAAGGACGTGTCAAGCGTGTCAAAACGGAGCTGGCCCGCTGGCCCGCTGGTCGATGGGTCGACGAGTCGATATCGCGCGCGCGGATGGATCTGATCGCGTGACGCGTAGGTTATTCCGCGGCATGGCAACCGGGCAACATACCTTGCACGTATTGATACAGATCGTCGTCTATCGTCGGGAACTGGCTGCGGATGTACTCGCCACAGGTCGCCATAATAGTCGCTACTCCGGTTGGCGGTTCCTAGAGGGTGAAGAAAGGGTCTAGAGAAAAAGGGAGGACAGATCCCGGTCCCGGATCGGGAGAGCTACGCGCCAACGAGTGAGTTCCGTTCCTTGGTCCTTGACAGACGGCCGTCAAGCCGTCAAGCCGTCAAGCCGTCAAGGCGCTGCGGCTGGGCGCTGGGCGAACACATGTTCGCCGCCATCTTGGAACTCGGCTGTCGAGAGTGTCGAGAGTGTCGAGTGTCGGCAGTCGGCAATGTCGTCTCGGCAAGTCGGCACTCGGCACTCGGTGCAACTCGGTGGCTCAAGAACGCGGAAGTCGCGGAACGCGTCGGACGGAGAGGAACGTTCTCTGGGCAGTGGGCGACGTTTTCCGTGCGCGCGCGGCGCGGCTCGCGCGATTTCTCCGGGCGTTCCGCGTCGCGCGGACGAGCCGCTACGTAGGACGCGCGTCGCGTCGCGTATCCTAAGGTCCTCTTTGTGCCCAACAGCCCAACGACCGCGGTGGTGGCCGCCATCTTGTAGCTGTCAAACGCGAGCCTGCTGAGTGCTGCTGATGATGCGTGAGCCCTCGGACTCGGACTCGGAGTCACGTCGTCCGGGTTCGACGCGATTTTCGGAATCTGTCCAGGATACCCGCCGTTCGCCGTGCCGCGCGTTGACCGCGGACGCGACCCACGATCCTTTGGGTTAACCGTCATCGCGTCATCGGTCGTGAGTCGTGACGCGCGATTTCGCGCGCCCCGCCAGGGCCTGACCTCTCTCTGGCTGTAAATAATCGCCGACGACACCGACGACGGGATCAGGGCGATCAGGCGAGCTCTCGATGTAGGCCACGCCGTTTCGTCTAAAGAGACCTCGGCGAGGGAGACGAGGACGGCGAGGACGACGAGGACGACGAAGAGGAGGAAGAGGAAGAGGAGAAGGAAAAGTCGTCGACGGGGCGCCCGAACGGGAGCCCCGCTAGGAAGAGACGCCCTGGCGGAGACTCGTGGGAACGACGGGGCGATCGACGTTGCAGAGTCGAATGTCGAGGGATCGCGCGCGAACATGGACGAACATGAGATACTTGTCCTTCCGCCCTTCTCGGGCGCCAGTAACAAGGAACGCGCCAGGAAGAAGCTCTGGCGCAGCGCGGTAGAGATAGTGGCGAGCGACGACGAGGATTCGGACGCGGACGCGGATGAGCACGAGTGCGAGTTCTTCCCGGCTAAGCGGCACTGCGCCCAGTTGTCCAAGGCCAACGAAGCTCCTTCAGACACGGTAAATTTAGTCGCGCATCACCACGACGGTTCCATCGTTACTTGTTACTTGTATGATGTTACAAATTATTATGTTGTATGAGAGATAGTTATGGATTGTGTATAAGATGTATGAGAAACGATTCTTGTTTTAGGAACAGCACACGAAAGCAAATACAGAGAGCCCGGCCAGCAATGCGGGAAATATCGATTACGACGAAATTATATACCAAATACAGATCGAGGAGAAACTCAAGTTGTGGCAGGCCTTCCAAGAGGAAGAGGGATCTATGGATAATAGCATCAATGAAGTTTTGGCTTACTATAGAATGATGCATCCGCCGGATCCTCTGGAGGAAGAGTCCGTCGGTTCCAGGTTCCATTTGTCGTACAGAGGCAACGACATGGAGGATACGGCGGTAACGATGGCGATCCGCAATCACGGCTTAGTCCAATCGGCCGAGCTCGCTCTTCAGCCTCATTATTGTAAATGCATAGGTGTCGATTGTTCCTTTTCATCTAAGTGTATGTACGAACTCGAGGACTTTCCCTACGGGACGGTCTACAGCAATGTGGAAACGGGGAGATGCAATGCGTTGGATGCGGATAAAGTATACGAGTGTGATCAACCAGAAGACTTTCTGGAGCGCGCCGTGGGGGAAGCGATCAAGAAGAAAGGTCTAAGCGCTCTGAGCGTGGATTACGGTTGAGTAACGCTTCGTTAACGTCTGCTCTAATTCTCTTGATGTATTTATATATAGTAGCGTAACACATCTCTAATTGTTGTGCTCTGTAAACCTATCGCAACTACGTTTTACAGTTGATTTCGGTTGTACGACAGTTGTAATGCGTTATTCTGCGAACGATAATATCGAAATATTTATATTCGAATGTGTGTATGTATGAATGTATGTATGTATGTTTGTACACACACATTCCGATATAACGACTCGCTTACGACAAGACAACTTCAAATTTATTTTATTCAGTAATGTGAAGTAACGTCAAAGTTATAATGGTTTTTCGTTCATTAATCCTTTCAATAGCCAGCCATATAGTATTAATACTGCATTAATTATATTTCCATACACATAAATATATGGAAATAAAATTATTGTGTATATATATATACATATATATATGTATATATGTATATATATATATATATATATATATATATATATATATATATATATATATATAATGTGTGTGTTAAATCAAATTAGCCTTGTAAACCATATATACTTGAAAAGTATAAGCAGCTATTTTGATTATAGTATAAAATTTGTTTTAATTAGAAAAGCGTACGTTTCCTCTCTTCTTTACAGTTATCGAACTTGTGACTCGCTTCTCCTTCTGTATTCTTCCTACTATTATATTATAACATATATATAAAGCCTACACATCTTTTTATTAAACACAATGTAATTGCAAGACAAACAGAGGAGAAACGAAAAAGAAGCCTTTTTTGTTTTTTAGAAAACAAGGATTACCTCTCGACAGTTTATGACTCATTGTTCAAATTGCGCGGTTTTATATCGGGATTGGTTGATCGAGATCAATTACATAAAAGTAACTAAAAATGGCAAGAAATATACACAGGGCGTGTTCCGATATTCACTGCCAGTACCGAAAATCTATAGTATACGTGACGCAAACTATATATTTTCAGTACTGGCAGTGAATATCGAAATACATGGGGTCTATTCGCGTTGCTTACATTTTTTGCACTCAGCATCTTCGCTTTCTCTCTCTCCAACGGCCGAATATATATTTATCTCGTTTCAAGTGCAAAAATGTTTGGGGATTTTCAAGCAACGCGAACAAACCTATGGATAGACGTAATGTGATGCGATTGGTTATCTAACAGCGATTTCCGAGGCCCCTAGAGAAAGTTTCTCTAGTCAATAGCCAATCGCAGGACATAATTTTTTTGCTAAGAAATGTCCCTTACTGCATGTTGGCAGTGTCAATGTTGGTAACGAAAGTCAACAGGTTACTCAAGGTTACTAGTAAAAAATCATAAAAAAAAGATTGGATTCCAAACAATCCAAACTTGTCGGATGTTCGGAATGGGATGTTGAATGTGGCCGACTGAATCGTAGGTTTATGCTTCTGTTCGATTAATTGATGAAAGCGAGCGTCACGGCTATGGCCAGTTCGTCGTTCTCGTCATCTATACAATCCTACAGCGAGCCGTTCACAGAGGAACAAGAAATGGCTATTTACAAGAGTGTAAAGATGGTCAGGTTACGTCTGAAATTTTTGAACGGAATGGGAAGTACATACGTTGACGCGAATCCGCGCTCCTCGCTGAAGAGAAATATTTTGAATCTGTTGCAGAATCTGCAAGACATTCGGAAAGCTACGCATGATATTAATCTGAAATTCAAAAGTATACAGGAAGGGATGAGCATCACGACCGCCCTGGTGAATGCGATCGAATCGAAAGCCCCGGCGATTAATCAGAGTTAACACGTTCGTCTCACGTTAAGACCAAAAGTACGGGAGACACGGGAGTGTATCTCTCGGTAATGCAAAAATGTCACTTGCCGAATTTGCGACTTCTCAAACTGCAACAAAAATAATATTAAATTAAAGTATCATAAAAGAGACACAAAAATGTACATACTTGTCATGACACTCGTGCGAAAGTAAATCTTATAAAACCGACAAGATATACTAATTTGAAGCTTTAATGTCACATTCAGAATGAAGTGTTTTAAAAACTAAATTATTTGTCGACTGATTGAAATTTCTGATTGTAATTAAACGTGGAATAAAAGTTAATTTTAATTTTGCTGAACTTATTCCAACGTGAGAATAGAACGAATGGATGGAGGTAGAAAGCGATAGAGAGATCATTCTATCATTCTAAGATCGATCGTTATTCTCAAGAATTAAAAATCCAAGAATTTATTATATAAATTCTTGTTAACTCTTTCTTCCTCTATTTTTCATGTTTTTTCTAACTCATCTATTCTACTGCGCGTGTACAGTGTGCACATCACAATTTGATATATCTCTTCCAAGATCCTTTCTATTGAACATGGCCTTGTACATTCCAAGTATCGATGCAAAACTGTTGTGCATGGTCAATCGTGCGATACTCCGCGCACTTGCGAAAACACAGATGGGAATAGTTTTTTTTTAATGCAGGTGGCGTCGATAAGGAATCGAGAAAAACATCTTGCGGAACGTGTCCTGTCGCAGAACGCGTGTCGTTCCTTGTTTAAGCGCGTTGTTTGCTGCGATAATTTGCGAAACACACCATTTTATGTCCATACCTTACGGATCTGTAACGGAGTTGAAATTTTTAATTGACAATTGACAATGTTGCACCTCCTCGCACTGTTGGCCCTTTTTTCCTGGCTCGGGTAAGAAGCATGCATGCTTATCTCTCGTTTTATTTTTCCGTCTTTTACACGATAAAAATTCTTTATTGTGATAAATTTTTTTTTTAATAAAATAAAAAATGTTCGAAAATAGAAGATTTAGGAGCTACAATGTCAATATCGGCTATAAAATCGGCTCGCTTTTAAATATAAATTATACTATGCTAACAATTATATTTCTGAAGATAAATTGCTTGTATTAATTGTATTCTATTTGTATCATTATGTATGATATTGCGTTACATTTCATTGATGCTTTACTAATAATAAATTAAAAATTTGAAGTTTTATTAAGCAAAATTATGTCCCTGCTTCTATCAATTCACCAAGAAGAATCGCAATTATCAAATATAAAACTTTTTACAAATTACTTTCTTGATTAAGTTCTGGAAAATACGGTACTGATTAGAAATATTTCTTCTCGTAAATTAGACTAAAGATAAAATCTAAATCATAATTAACCAAGATTCTCTCTCTCTCTCTCTCTCTCTCTCTCTCTCACTGTAACTCTGAATATTTTCGTTGCATATTAATACTATCGCACTACTTGTTACATAATGAGTTTATGCGCGTGATATGCTTATGTTCGAGAGAGAAAGAGAGGGAGAGAGATAAGAGCTGTATGCATCGCGCGACTTTGAGTCCATTGTAATCTGTTGATATCCGAACGATATACAATCCTATATAGCAACACGTATTTTGCCACCACCAGGCATCGGGTATTAATATTATGACTTATCTTCGCAATGATTGTGGACGACTGAATCCATATTTAAGTACTCTTAGCGCGCAGTGCTTGTCTTTTAACTCGATTCACCTTGCAGCTTATTGCAGCGGCTAGAAAATTGCATTTTGAGTTTTACACCTGCAAATCGAAGATATTATCGGTAAAAAAAAACGTGCATCGAGACTTTGTCAGTCTTGAAAAGGGGAATCATTTGCGATCATTTACATCCGTGTTGAACGTTTCATAGAAATTTGTTATTAACTCGCAATTTTCTGTCTTTATTCAGGACGAGCATGGCTGCGACGATGCAAGGATCTATTACAGCTACAACATGGGGTTCTTTGAACGGCCAGGAGATAAAAAAATTCACGTTGAGGAACGAAGCTTGTCAAGAAGTCGATGTCATAACGTATGGTGCGACAGTGACTGCCATTAGGACGCCAGATAAGGAAGGAAACGTAGCGGACATCGTGCTCGGCTTTGACAATATCGAAGGTAATCCGAAGATTACTCGTTTATATGAAAGAGAGTATTGTCATCGCACGGCCTGTTTTTAAAAATATAAAAAGATGAGTCAAAATTGTAATACAAGTGTACACATTCCACACGGATAATGATAATAGGAGTAACAACATATAATTTAAAATGGTTACAACGTAAAAATATATTAATTTTAAGTATCAACAATGTTTTAAATTTAAACCATGAAATACATTTCTGTAATTTTATAATAGTTAATATCTTTTACACAAAAGATAGTTTTACGCACAGAAATTCATAAAGCTACAAATCGAAGTTATTCTGAGGAATAATATCGCTTTGATTGAGAAAGACAAAGTTAAATAAAGTATTTATTAATCATATTTCAGGATATGAATCGCCGAGTAATCCGTATTTCGGTGCCACCATCGGACGAGTCGCAAATCGCATTGGCAAAGCAACTTTTGTCGTGGACGGCCAACGTTACAACGTGTCGAAGAATATAGGTGAGGACAGCCTCCACGGTGGTACTCACGGTTGGAGCTTCAAAGTGTGGAACGCAACAATTGATGGCAATCGCGTGGTGATGACCTTGGTCAGTCCGGATGGCGACGAGGGCTATCCAGGTTCGGTAACCGCGACAGTCAGCTTTCAACTGAGCGACGATGGAGAACTGCGCATAAAGATGAAAGCCAAGTCCGGAAGGGCGACGCCGATTAATTTGACGAATCACAGCTACTTCAATCTCGCTGGACACGTACGTATATTGTCTCACTCTCACTCTCCGAGAGAGATCTTCTAATCTCTAATGCGACACGTTCCGCATTCAACATTGAAAGAAGGAACAAATTAGAAAAGACAGTGCCGATGAACGCGGATCGTTTTGAGATAGAGATTAGATATTTTATCTCAAGAATTACAGTTGCGCTTATAATACAGAAAAACAGCGATAGATTTAATTGTAATTCTATTGTAACTGTATCTCGAGCATAATAATTACTTTGCTACTTGCTCGAACTAATCGATCGACTGGGGTAAAAAAACTATTACGGATCATTATTCTAAAATTTTTTAGGCTACAAATGCGGCAGAACTGTACAAACATGTGTTTACGCTGAACGCTGATCGCTGGACTGTCACGGACTCCGGGAGTATTCCTACCGGCGAAATTAGGTCGGTTGAGAACAGCGTAATGGATCTCAGGAACCCGACGATCCTCGGTGACGTCATCGACAAAGTACCGGGTGGCGGTTACGACTATAACTTCTGCTTGCCAGAGCCGTGCCATGACAGGAAAACTAGTTTCGTCGCCAAAGTATTGCATCCAGCTTCAGGACGTTACTTGGAGGTGTACTCGAATCAACCGGGCGTTCAACTTTACACATCCAACTCTATACCCGAGAGGAACGAAACTGGTATCGCGGGCAAAAACGGAGCGCGGTACTTCAGACATGCCGCTTTCTGCTTGGAAACGCAAAATTATCCTGACGCTGTAAACCACAAAAACTTCCCCAACAGCATAGTGCGACCAGGCGATGTATACAATCACATCGTCGTATACAAATTTGGAGTGGAAAATTAATGCATTTCCATCTTCTGCTACAAACTCTTTGGAAGTTCAGACAAATATTCATATAAATATTATAAATAATAAGAAAGCTTGTGTGTGTGTATCGTTGATTTTCTGCAAACATCATTATGTAAAAAAAAGACAATTGTCTATAACTATTATGTCAAACTTAATATCTCTTTATAATATTAGCTAACGATTTATTCAGACTTTCTGTAAGTGTTGTAATTATTATTCTCCATATTGGAATTAGCAGTAGAACGCACACCTAACTAGACAACGACGGTGAAAGATTAACTTCTAGAGGATTGTGTTTTTTCTTGGTAGTCGAGGAATCTATATTTTCCAGTAACCTCTCCTGCCGTTGCTGCGTGATGGACTTCGTAGAAGGTGTGTAACGATCCGATATCCATCCCTCCACATTGTATCCGATAAATCCAATAATACCCACGATAGGAAGTGTTATGTATTTACCGAACTTGCCCAAAGATCTCACTATCAAGGGCCACATTCTCTTAAGCGGGGAACTGAAATAGAAGCAAAGTTACTTCAATTGTTTTCTAGGAAACGTGATAACGCAAAATTTGCAAGAATACACAAAACACACATACATATTTTCATGAATGTCAATATATAAACGTTAATCAAATGGTCAAATCAAATCAGAGATGTTATGACATGTAAAAAATATTTATGAATGTCGTGAAACGATATTTGTATTACGAACAAAAAGAAAAGCAATTACTAATTGTATAAGTATGAACGCAAGAACAAGTCTTCAAATTTTCGAAATTTTCAACCATGAACATTTACAGAATTCTTTCGTGCAGGTTATGTGAACATTTTTTTTAAACAGGTTAGCCACCTCGTAAAGTCACGAGATTTAACTCTAATTTGGGTTCAAATATACCCGCGAAATTTGAATGCGAAAACAATCACATATGTGATTAATATATTGTACTTAAAATTAAGATTTGTGAAAGAATAATGTAAAAATATCTAGAATAATAAAATTGTAGTACAAGAAATTAACAAACACTTTATTGTGTTAATTAATTTGTAGCATATATTATATTTAGTTGATTCAAGTTTATCGATGTTGAGAAAAAAAAGTCGAGCATCGATTAATCGAAAGGAAAATTAATCGAACAAAACTATCGGCTTCTTCGAATAATCGAGAAACATCACCCATCGACCCATCTCTATCGGGGTACTCGCACTACATATGTGTGTATAGACGTATGTACATACATTTTCGTGTGACTAATTTCATATAAGATTAATTTAGAATGCCGGCGACGAACATCGAGGACGATCCGTACGCACACGTTGCGAAGGGCACTCTGAAATTGAAGAACGAGGAGACAGTGAGCAAAAAGTGAGTACCTCGTCCCCTTGATATTTCTCGAGTGAGGTTAGGTTAGGTTAGGTTTATCACAGATTGATTTATTAATAAATTTTTTTACAAATAAATATTATCTTCTGTTGGAGCAAGTGATTGAGATAAATTGTGCGCAACACCTTTTTGCAGGAAAAAGGATAAAAAAGGAAAGAAGAAGAAGCTGGTGGAAGTGTCGAAGATCATCGAGGAGAAGCCTCAAAAGGTGGAAATAAAGCGAACGAAGGCAGAATTGGCTTTTCAAAAAATGCAAGAGAAAATGGTGAGCATGTACATACAGTATCTGTTAAACATACTCCGTACCTATAATAACATCAATAAGTAATTAGACTTCAGAACTTCTTGACACTGACAGAATTCTTAACGTCACAATGATTTGCAGCAAACCGAGAGGATCAAGCAGAAAGCTTCCAAAACGCATAAACAACGAGTGGAGGAATTTAATCGACACCTGGACAGCTTAACTGAACACTTCGACATACCTAAAGTGAGCTGGACGAAATAAACTACGATGTATCTTAACAAATTTATTTATATAGGTATATATAATGTAAACAATTAGTCTTAATTTAATCTAAAGGTATGAACACTTTACACAGTTTACACACATAATGGCATTATTTTAATCCCTACTTTCAAATGATTTTCCTTCTTTTTATATTCTTTCCTGTTTTTGTTTTATAAAAAAATGAAAAAAAATTAATCTAAATGTAAAAACCTTTAAGATTTTTAAGAGAGATTCTATGAGGAAAGATAATATTGCATTTGTGTAACTTTAATGCAATTATTTAAGGGTTAAATAAATTCTGTCGTTCTCTGTGAACATTGTATCATAAATATGTAAAATATTATAAGAAGTACTTGGTTTTCAAGTCATACAAAATATTCTTATTGTCATACATTAGTAAAATCGTTGGATGCATTCTACTTTGTTCTCGTCATATACATATAATATATATATATATATATATATATATATATATATATACCTGTATATATATATATATATATATAATTCTAAAATATATTTTTCTCAGGCAGTAGATATTTAAAAAATTTAAATATAAAACAGTTAAAATAATTCTGTTTGTAATTGGTCTTTGTGTCCATAAATGTTTAGATTCACGTACATAATGAAACAAGCGTATGAAGTAGAATGCATCCATATTACGTAAGAGATTCTTCGTAATTCATGGACGGACTTTCGATATATCAAGATATATCTTACTAATTATGCATTGTCTACTTACGTAAATTAAATGCGAATAATGTTCAAGGCACGTATAACCACGTATACCACATAGTTGCAATATGGACGGAACATATGTGTGAGAATCGCTTACGAGCTCATATATGCTGATATTTCTTAAATAGTTATCTTAAATCTTTATCGCAGCATCGAGAGAATTAATGGACGGTTTTTCACTCCCGTGCAAAGAATAATTTACACCTCTTTAAAATAAAGTACCACTAGTACCACTACCAATGGTATGACAACCAAGAACGAAAAGTGGCTGTTCGTGTTGCCGGCGTTACCAAAACGGAAGACGTTGACAAAGTTCTCCGTTTGCACCCAAGGATTGCTCCCGTCATCAAAATGCATCGGACACTGATCGCGTTCTCGCTCGTATTCCTGTCAAACGATCACACACACCGGTGAGCGCAGTCTCATAACAATTTCAACTTCTAACATTGTTTAATTTATATCATACTCGAAAGTCCCTCCTCACCTGTAACTCTAGCGCGACTGCTGCGCCTTCCGTATAATTTTGACTCGTCACGTCTTGTTTGAGGTCGCAAAATGGGCCGATGGCCTGAGACAAGAGCACTCTGTTCAAGTCTGCCCTCTGATATACCCAGCAACGATATTTGCTGAAAGGATCTAATTCGTCGTACGTTATTAGATACGACTTTAAATTTTCCTTCCAATATCCAATACATTTCATTACGTAATCCGGATCGCCTGTAAAAATAATATCGTCAATAGAGCTGTAACACGAAACACGATAAACACGAAACACGATAGCTGGACATACAAAATACAGTGAATGGAACTCACTGTAAATGTCAACCGGTTTTCCCAAGTGATCCACAGATAAGCAGTACGTTTCGTCGATGGCGATCTCCTTCTGATCGGTATTACAGACCGAGAAGTCGGAAATATTTTGTTTGCAGTAAATATTTGGTCGCGGAGATTTGGTGACACCGCCTAGAATCCTAGTCTCAAATAGAACATCTCCTCTTTGGTGGAACATATATTTACCGGCTATCGGGCAGCGTACCGGAACGGGATTTTTCGCTAATAAAATTAAGATGTAAGGTAACTCAAGCGAAATATCGTGGAAATATGACAGAATCTACCTTTTTGCATCGTGATTACCTAAGAACAGATCAAATTTCCATGCTTCCTTGTTGGGAAACTGGACCCAAGAACACACTGTATGGAAATCGTCTTTTATCACAGCCATTCCACGTCTGTATCGGATAACATTGTGATGTCGTCGCACGAAATCGAAACAAACGTAATCTTTTTGGCTGCAAATGCATTTTAATTACTGCACAAGCACGAAGCGGTTCATACATTTTCATAACTCATAACGTATAAGAACACTTTTGTCAAACTCGCTTAACTTGGCAAATAAAAAGAAGTGCATTTGTTACGAACGGTCTGGTAAACATACCATCCATCAACGGTCAGTCTCGCCATCATAACCCTCGAGTCTCTTTGTTCGCGACAAACGTAAATTGTTCGTCGATAACGTCCCACGTCCGGATACCAGGTTTCGATGATGTGCGTTTCGTTAATGAAGATGTCCGCGTCAATGTTAGCAGTGTTTATCCAATTTCCGGACATGTCCTCGGGCAATCGGCAACCAGGCTCAACTATCTCGGCCTTAACCGGCGTGACCCGCAAACGTTCGGGGCTCTTTTCCACAGTTTTAAGAGTATTACATTCCGCGGTGATTGAAACACCGATGTACAAATCGTCGTCGCGATTCTTTAAGAAGCATCTATACTTCTCATCCTTCCGCGACTCCTTCGTATTTGCTACCGCAAAGAAGTGATTCTTGTCGACGAACCAATCGCCCAAGCAGCTGTATTCCACCACTGAAAAAGAAAAAAAAGTTTACATCTATATCTTTCGTTGTAAATCGTTGTACATCGAAACGTGTACAAAGACATGGTTCACAAGGTAAGTATTTCTCATAAGGAAAGAAAGGAGTCTAATTACATCCATCAAAGGTTCCTTTCATTCCGGGACATTTCTTGTAAGTAATGTTAAATTTTTGATTGGTTATAAGAAACTGAGTTCCGGCAGTCTGACAGGATTTTATTTGAGCATCTGGATTATTACATTCTCCTGTAAATCTAAAGCGATTCTGAAATAGTAATAATATATAGAGATACATCTTTAGTGTATAATTAATGTGCATAAAGTGATAAGTGCATATGTGATTTTCTAGTCTTACTTGATAAGCAAACTGCCAAACTCCTTCCAGAGAGGATCTGCAATTCACAGGCACGTAATTCTCAGAGAATAATGTTATCAATTGCTGATTCGCGTTTAAACCTTTACAAACGTTATCCACGGTGGGTTCTATCCCACTGGGCAAATTCACACAGCTCACTGCAACAAGATGTCACGACTGATAAACGTACTAATAGAGTAATAGATTATATATATCTTTCACATTGACGATAATATAGATAATTTTTTGAATCAACTGGCACAGATCAGCTTGTCACTTGCCTTCGAGCTTCTCCAAGACGTTTACTGTCCTGACAATCAGTTTCACGCAATGATAACAGCTGTCATACTTGACTGGAGTATTAGAATCTCGAAATACAAATGTGTAATTAACATGATATTCCTCTAACACGTTGACACATATGCCTCGTCCAGTCATACTGTTGGCATTTATTTCCGTCAGAGTATTTCTGCCGTTTTCCCATGAGAACCAAGATCCCCTGATGACCAGCGGAATTTGGCAATCACTCGTATTCTGACCAGCAACTGCCAGATAATATCTCATTAAAATTAAACATGCAATTATATTCCAATATACTCTAATGTCATATATTATTTTATAACAATAAAAAAAATATATATATATGTATATATATAATATAATTTTATAATAAATATATATGCAATGTTCCTTCCGTGAAACAAAACAATGAGTTAAATTTTAAATGAATTAAGCAAAACACGTACATACATACGTGAAATGTGTCAAATGTGTTTGATTCACGTATGGGCAGTGGACACCTTTGGATTTTGGATTTAAAAATGTGCGGCTTTACGAACAAATGGAATGTAATATAATGTGACGAGATATGGATATGGAATTTTATTAAGTAGACAAGTATCGCGATCTATTAACAGTATTAATTCTATCGTGCTTGCACGTACAGCACAACATTCGACTCCACTGTCCACTTTGCAGAAAATTGATTGATTGAAGAAACTTACCATGGCATATAAGACACGTTACGAGAGGGAATATGAATAACCAGCCCTTCATCGTGCTATATCATTTAGAAGGACGAAAATAATGTCAAAAATGTCAAAAATACGACTGTGTTGTGACTGTGATAATATGATAATAATTGATCATTTGAGGCCTAATAAAACACACGCCCAACACCCAACACCATTAGGCGCAGTTTCGAAGCCACTAACGGTTATGACTGGTTATGACGCACCCCTTAAGTACGTTCCCATCAATGCGACATATGGACTGGACATGGAACTTATGAGAGCAGAGCCTCTAGACCACGTCGTCAATTGGCTGATTGAAAATAAAATTATCTGATTGGCTGGTCTAGTGGAGAAACTCCAGACATCGGGGGCTGTGTCGCTGTGAGCGGTGGTGAGCGGCTGTGTGTCAATCGCAACGTGGTCAAATGGGAGTAATGGGACGCTCCCAATGTGCACAATTTTGTGGTTCTCTTCCGTTAGGTTTACGATTTTTTCGTTTTTTTTTCCAAAGAGAATGAAAAAATCGTGGACATTATACCTATAGGATTTCGGGGTAACAACTGGTAACAACCAAAACGCGCGGGCATGAACTTCTGCTAATTGGCACTTGGCAGTGCCCATAGACATAAAGCCTTGTGTCCACGATGCTAGAACTGTGTCCAAGTTTCGGTTTAAGCCAATGAAACTGCTGCTTTTCTGTAAGAGCTGCAAGTTGATTGGCTTAAACCGAAACTTGGACCAAGTTCTTGCATCGTGGACACCGGGCTTAAGGAAGAATTCACACCTTAGCAGCTACGTTTTTGCTGGTTTTTGCCTTTAGGTAAAAGCTCACATAGGCTGCGGTCCAGTTGACGCTACAAATGCTTCGAAGCATTCCTCTTCTCTTTTCTTTCAATGAAGAAAGAAGGAGAAGAAGAACGCTTCGAAGCATTTGTAGCGTCAAATGGACCGCAGCCATAGAAACAGTCTTCACTGTCTTTAAAGCGCGCGCGGCGCGCGGAGCATCCGGTTCCGGTGGCATCCGGGCCGAGCCGGGCCGGGCCGGGCCGGGCGGGGCAATGTGCCGGTGAGGTGTGACCGTGTGAGGTGGTGTGAGGTCAGTGAGGTGACTGAGGTGACTGAGGTGGGATTCCGGATAATCTGGATTCCGGACGGCGGACGGCGGACGGCGGACGTTCCGGAATCCGGATTCCGGTCCGGGCTGCTTGATTCTTGATATGAATGCTGACATCAGTTATATCACCATAATCACAAGGTGATTATGTGCAGTTGATTCAGTTGAAGTTGATTGGTTCACCGATATTTCGTTGTGTAAAAATTGCAATCTTTCGAAATGTATTTAGTTGGATTGACTGGTGGTATCGCCACCGGTAAAAGCACGGTTGCTGCTGTTTTTCGGGAACACGGTGTTCCAGTTGTAGATGCCGATATAATTGCCCGAAAAGGTTAGGATGCAAACTTGAAATGTTAAATGATACATTGTATTATTTTTAAACGACATTTATATTCCTTATGTTATTTTTCTTCTAAATTACATTTGCTTCTAAACTTCATTAGATTTTTTTTCCTTTGGCATAAAATCAAATTTAAAATTTTGATTACGCCTGAAACAGATGAAGCGTTAGATTCCAGAAATTCATGGCATTTTGCGTTTATAGCGATGAATATTCTTTATGTATGTAAAATTAAGAAACTTGTGGATAACAATGTTTACGTGTGTGTATCCAGTTGTCGAGCCAGGAAAACCAGCGTGGCATAAAATACAGGAGGAATTTGGCCCGGATGTGTTTTTGGACAACAAACAATTGGACAGAGCAAAACTTGGAGATTTGATATTCAATGATGTCGAAAAGAGAAAGAAACTTAATGCCATCACGCATCCCGCGATATATAAAGAGATGTACTGGCAGACTATCAAATACTTTTTGCAAGGTCATTCGTTCATAGTCATGGATTTGCCGTTACTTTTCGAGACAGGGCACATGTTGAATTACCTGCACAAAATTATAGTTGTAACATGGTAGGTACGGTTTTCAATTAGTATGCTCACCAATGAAATACTATTAAAGATCAACTTTAATAGTATTACTTTATGTAACACTTAAAAATAATATTTTGTCGGTGGTATTGTGTTTTAGCTAAAATAGTGTATTGTTTTCTCCTTGAATTGGGGGAATATATGAAAGGAATTTTAGCTCTTTTAATTGCCTATGAATCATCCTTTGTGATTTATCACTTCCAGCGAAGAGGACCTTCAGCTTCAACGATTAATGGAACGCACTGGATTTACAGAAGCTAAAGCAAAATTAAGAATAACTGCGCAAATGTCCTTGGAGAAGAAAGCAGAGATGGCAAATTTTGTAATTGAGAATTCCGGCAGTGCAAGAGATACCAAGGAGCAGACCATAAAAGTGATCAACGTGCTACGATCTTCCAAGCATCATTGGAAATTGCGTCTTCTAATCGGATTTTGTTGTACCGTACTGTTAGCTGGCACGTATTGGTTCAGAAACAGGAGTTCTAGATCTTTATCCACTGCAACGTGAAATTTTTTTCTACTAAAATTATTCAGTTTAGAAACAAATAGACGTTTTCTGTAAATCATGGTTGCGTGATAAGAGCGAGCGTGTATTTTGTTAACTTTTGTACAGCAATGCATTTGGAAAATCGAAATTTTTATCAAGTATGAAGCAGATTACCGTAATGTATACATTTGTGGATTTGCAATTTTATTGGGCTAGTCAGTGCGTGATAAATTCAATTCTTTTAGTCGACGCGAGGAAATAGATTTCTGTACGAGTACTATTAGTTACACAAGTTACAACTGTTCCGTTACAGATAATTACTCTTTTATAAAACTATGTTTTAATTGCAACACTGTTAGAACTAACGATAGGGCAAAGGGATACATAGTAGTTAATATTTATGTGTTTACGTGGAAGGGGCGCATGCATGCATGTGCGTTATGTACGTACGTACATTTTAGGCAATAAAAAAGTTACTGTAGAGTACCTACATAAACCAGAGCTATCTTACTTGTGATCGAGTAAGAGATAAGGAAGAGACAAAACGAGGTAGTTGCTCGTGAGCGCTTGATCAGACAGCTCTCGTACAATTGCTACATCGAATTACAATTAAACTTTTTTGTATCATCTGTATTGAAGATGCATCGTGAATGAGTCATGTAATTATAATTGCTACTAGCAATGCACTTATCAAACTGGATGCAAAAAATTATATAATAAATGTAAAAAAAAAAACCAGGTAATATATATTATTGCTATTAGACTTCTCTAGAATGACATATCCTTTTTCATTTTTTTGTTTATTTAAACCAATAATAAAAAACTAAAATTTGTACCCATACTTTGTTATCTATACAGAAATTTCGCGCTCACAAGTACTCGAGGATGAAAACCACGTTCGTCTTTTCTTCTTTTTTAATAAAGTGCCTTTTAACATAAATTTATACGTAAAAGATTATACATTTGTATGCATATATAAAATACGCGAGTACATAGTGCTCAATTTCTTACGTTAATTGTCGCAAAATATATACAAGTATCATATCGAGTCGTGATTAACAATCGTGATACAAAATCAGATGTATATCCATATTTGGTGTACAGCGCATTTCTTATATACACTGCATCTCCCATATACTGTGTATAAATGTAAATTTATAATTGCTTCATCGTTCTAATAGAAAGTTGCTGCTTACTTAGTAATAAGTAAATTATAAAAACTGGTAAAGGGCCATAAGTACTTAATTAAAATATTATTTAATGCGAGTTATATGCAACCAAACATTTGCTTACTAAAAGTAGAAGTAGAAAATTTCTCTCGGGTAAATAAAGGAGCAATGGAATACCACTATGTACAATATCCCGTACGAAATAGCATAGTAAGGTTCCGCAAATCCAGACCAATAAAGCGCGATGCGAACCTTTTCTATTAAATATATTTCTTAATATGCTACAATTCCTTACTTAATGTATTATATTTTTTCTAACCTTCTTTGTACTTATGTTAACGCATTATCTAAGAGAGATATCCCTTTGTTTATTTATATCCCCTTACTTTACAAATTTTTCGACGGTGCTCTTATCTATTACTATTCTCCAATTTAGCTTTACACAAAGATAAGATTAATATGATACTACGCAATGACACTATAACGCAATAAAAAGAAAAGAGATAAAGGAACATAAATGTCACGTCGTAACTATATCTCGTAATTATAGATTGTCATTCCTGTTATTCTACAATTATACACACTTTGAACATATATAGCTATCGACATTATCGACAATCGTTATTGCGTAGTTGTATATTATCGTATATATAGAGACACGATAGTGTCTCGCGCCAAGTACACGCAGAACGCGAGATCACCCCGTGTATCTGTACACGAGCCGGAGCCGGGGAGTTGCGAGAATCCGAGATAACCGTCATTCAAAAGTATGTCACCCGTACTCAAAAAGTATATATATATATATATATATAATTTTATGCCTTTCATTTAGTTTAGATGATGAGAGGCCAAATAGTTCCAAATTACGTTCGTCCTTCTTGAATTTGAATAGCACCATCATGGGCCTGCGTAAAAAACGCAATCAAGTAAATCCATTGCTGATGAAAAGCGGAATGGGTAATTGGGAAGGCATACAAAGATCATTGGCGCTAAATTATTGCTGCAAATATTTCATGAGTAATGATCGTAATTTATTTATAAATCATAAGACGAAGATGGCGGTGAGAAAGAAGTAAAATAATAGCAACAAGAAAAAAGTCAGATATTGTTATAAAAGTGTAAATCAAGTTTTAGAAGATGGAAAACTGAAGCTTAATAGAAAACTTTCAGTGTCTAGCAATATAAGCAAAGTTATCTAAAGTCGTGGATCAGCATAGTCAACTGATTGACACCTTGGAGAATGTGTGCTCGTGATCGTGGACAAATTGATGAATGAGACGAACGAAATGTCGCTGCAAGAAACCGCGAAAGCTTTCAGAAATTTGCAAGACAATTATTATGAAGAGTACAATACGAATTTTGTGAATTAGCCAGCAGTTTTGTAATGCCAAAGATAAAAGATTGCCTGTTCAATTGCAATCCAATGATGCAACCAAAACGGCTGATTAATTACTTGAGCAGTGGAAGTATCTTAGAGAATGGAGCTAGAGTACAACTCTCAAGACACGGACTATGCATTCATACGATCAATTAGTATGGAATGCTTGGATGCCGATCAGAGGAATCATACAATAAGTAATCCCTAGAATATAATATACGTCAATAAATTTATGGTAACTTGGGGCCAATTTCACCAACTACGGTTAGCTTAACCGACGGTTAAAGTTAACAGGATTGACCAACAGAAATGAATCCACCCTGCTAACTTTAACCGTCGGTTAAGCCGTGGTTGGTGAAATTGGCTCTTGAAAAAGTAAAATTAATCGTTCTTAATCTGCTATTCACAGAGGGAAAGCAAAGAAATTACGTTTACATATTCGAAATATAATTACGAAGAGATAAAGACGCGATATTTTAACCAAATAATCCTTTTAAATACTTGTTTCCTTTATGTCTTACCTTGCACAAATGAATAGAATATGAAAAGCTTTAGAAAGAGAGAGAGAGAGAGAGAGAGAGAAAGAGAGAATGATTATTACATCAATACAAGTGTGTCTATTTACTACGGTGATACACTGCTTCATCCCACAGCCGCTGGTTTCTATCTTTCGTATGTACTTTCGAGCGTACTTGTAAGTTCCATTTAGTAAAGGTAGATGGACGCGCATTATGATTCTTGATTCGCCTACATAGCCGAGTAGGTGGTACACCGTACATGTGTACATAGATATCCTATCAGATATTGAGTTCTTAGTCTCGTGACGCAACTTATTGCAAGACAGGCCTAAGTTCCTGCGTCATAATAGGATAAGAAACGAGAGGCGCGGTCGCGCCAGATATCGACAAGGGTAAACTGGCGGGTTGCTGCGTGTTCGGTGGTTGCTGATTATTCGCTTGGGGAGGCCCGGAGCCACTCATTGAAATAGTTTGCTGAGCCATGGTGACGATCGGCGGTGGTATCGAGACCGGTGCCATAGAGACCGCCGCGATAGAGACGGGAGCTACGGTCGCGATGCTCACGGGAACGGTAGCCACGCTGGCAGTGACCGTTCGTAGGGTGCCCGCTGCCACGGCCGCGTTGACCATTTGTTGGGGTGTCGGAGCCTGCGACGGCGGAACTGTATTCGTAATCGTAACTGCCGGAACCGTTACAGCGGTCACGTTTGCGGTTCGTTTGCCTGACATTCTCAATTGAGCGTTTTGGTCCAATAGAAACTCGTTCGTCGCCGTCAAATCGCTGACCTAGTTCAAGACACAAAGTGTACCCAAGTACATGAGTAAAAGCGAAATCGTGACATTTGGGCGATAACTTGTTTCTTTCTTTCTCGACGATATACCTGCTTCTTTAACTCTTCTATCTTCTTCCTCAACAGCACATTTTCATCCTCCAGGACAATGGCTCGTGCCTCGTTACGCGGTATTATGGGGTAATAATAGCTCGGCGTGACCGTCGGTTGAGTCGCATGCTGCTGACCGACGATTGGAGAGGCTTCGAAATGTACGACTGTTTCACCCGATACCAATCGCCTCTTCGGTTCTGGCGGTCCGATGTAATCGGCTGGATGCGACGTGTTGTAACCGCCATTATTAGCAACCAAATTGTTATGATCCTGCATTTGCCAGTGGAAGCTGCAATTGTGAAATAAAGAGGAAGGAAACAAAGTTATTACGTTAGAATTCTGCGCAAAGCAATGTTGCAAGTTAAGCTCCTCTAAGGCACAAGAAAGACATAAGAAAAAGGGAAATCCATATGGATCCTCGATTACGATGCTTACTTTCTGTCCTCCTCGTATCTACGCCCATCGCCGCCGGCAGCACCGCCGTTGCTGGTGCCGTTGAACGTGTGCTGCGGTCTGGCCACGTTGTGATGGGACGGCGACATCAGATTGTGCTGCGGCTCCTCCTTCTTCAAATGCCTAAACTTGCAATTGACCCTCTGGCAGCTGCCCTTCATAAAGTCCTTGCACAACGGATGATCCGGCTTGTCGTTGTTGCAGATCTTGGATCGGTTGAGGACGTGAGGCGGCAGCTCACCGGTTGCTCTGAAACGCTTCTCTTCGCTCTCCGTGCAATGGAGAAACTTGCAGCCCGGCCAATTACACTTGCCGTTTTGGAAATCGTGGCAGAAGGTATATTCCTCGACGGGGTCGTCCTCCGAACGCTCGTGAAGATACTTGCAGCGTTTTCCCCGGTGGCAGACATTTCTCAGAAAGTCCCGACAGATCCGACTCGCGGCGTCGGTAGGGTCAGTCGCGTTCACGTTCAATCCCCCCGCCATCCCGACCGCCTGCTGATGCTGT
This sequence comes from Temnothorax rugatulus, assembly GCA_035220575.1. Lineage (NCBI taxonomy): Eukaryota > Metazoa > Arthropoda > Insecta > Hymenoptera > Formicidae > Temnothorax > Temnothorax rugatulus. The sequence continues at coordinate 214,268 of JASTWL010000113.1, forward strand.
CCCGTCGTCGACGTCCCCGCCGTCCCGCTGCTTTCCAACTTTACCTTCAGTTTTTTCATCGGTGGCACATGGTGACTCGCACGTCGAACTACGATCGATCGACGAACCGGCTAAGCGCAGCTAATACGACGCGCGCCCCTGAATAAAGAAAAAGAGACGACGGTAGATTAACAACGGTAGTGTAACAACGATATTATTAGTGCTTCGACAAGGAAACTTTGCGCCGTATTTGCTAAATACGACGTACTTACGATATAAGCCGTTGATCTGCCGTTGATTCAAAACTCATGCTCATGTATTTGACTTAATCTTTACGGCGTTAAATTTAGGTGGCGATGGGATATATTAAAAGTACGAGAGACTTTTCAATCTTCTTTAATTAATTAAGTTAGTTTTTTTTTTTATCTTTATTTCCCCTTTTCGTATAATAACTATTACATCGGTAGTAAGATTATATCAACATTACTATGTACAGCATTTTTATTTACCATATGTACTTTGATAATTTGATATATACGCTTGATCTGCCAAGAAAGTGAGCTCGCCTAAACGAACGAACGAACGAGCGAACGAGCGAACGAGCGAACGAGCGAGCGAGCGACCGACCAACTTGCGGCGTACTTTTTTGGAAAATGTCACGTACACCTTTGTTTTCGCCGCGACACACAATGATTCTGTTATCTAATGCGGTACAAGTACGCGGTAAACATGGCACTCTCTAAACTAAACTAACGAATTAAGAAAATACTGTCAATTTCCCCGTTTTACGTTTCGTATCAAAAGAATTAATATAGAAAACTACGGTTATATTGGATCTTCTCGCTTTAAGACGTTATTAGATGATATCAAGGCCATTCCAAGGTAGAATCGATAGAACGGTACTGACAATGAGTGCTGAGAGAAATTTGCCTTCGAGAAGTAAATACATACGTATCCGCTTATTAATTTTATTAGGTCGCTCGAACGAATATGCTCTTGTATATTGTCACGCTACCTAATATGTATACATATGTACGAAGGGAAGAAAATCAAGATATCATTGTGCAAAGAAAGGTCAAAGGACCCAAAACTCGCCGCAAGACCATGATGCGTTTCGCGATCAAATTTTCGCTCGAGAACAATGCACTTATCATCAGAAGAGGCGCGAGAGTAACGCTGCAACATATATAATATACGCGTGCTAATGTATACGTGAGCGACCGATTGTCTCTCTCTTTCTCTCTCCGACTCTTTCACTCTCGCTCTCACTCTCACTCCCCTGCAAAGGTCGTTTCCAACTCTTAAAGTCGCCCTCAACTAAAGAGCTTGAAAAAAAGAAAGCGTGTTATCTGATTCGAATGAGACGAGTACGAATGATTATGTGTCGTTTTTGTAATTATGTAGCGCGCGAATTACTTTCTACAATTAATTATATACAAATGTATGAAGATTTTGAATAATCGAAAATGGCAATGTGTGCGTGTGTATGTTTATCTTTTTTTTTTTTTTTTTTTTTTTTAGATGCACGGGAGAGAGTATATTCTCGTAAATTCTCTATCCGCAGTAAAGGATACAGATTTAATCTTTAAAATATGCTATAGAGGGAAAAACGTATCGTTTAAACAAGCAAACATGCAACGAAATACATAATATATTATAAAATTGAGCCGTATTAGGAGATATGATACTTAGCAGCATGTTGAACATTTTACGTGGTATCGTGCCTACATTTTCTCCAGCTACTTTTACTCCCCAGAGAGCGTATAAGTCGAGCTTCCGTGTTGTGAGAGATATACATACATATATTCAATAAACGATTTTTGTCCCGTCTTTGATCTTGCTCCTCCTTCGTAAAGCGTACTAACGCGACACATTATTCTTGTTTAACATCGCACTTTATAACGAGAGGCTCCTTATCCTTAGCCCCGAGAAGACTTGATTCGGGAAATTAAACAGAGAGAGATATATTTATATATATATATATATATACACACACAATTCTTAACGATTGTTTGTATAAAAAACATTAAATTGTGCTCGATGTAGTCGTCCTCAAACGACAAAATGGATATCTTAACGAAATTTACAGTCAATTACAGTCGATATTGTAAAAGAAAGAAAAATAAATGAAAAAGGATAAAACGTTCGTCGTGGAGCGTGTTATATGTACAGAAAGGAATATTAGATGGCAGGAGAGAAAGAGGCGCGATTAGAATATCTTCTCCAGTAGCATCCACACCAGCATAATCGCGATAGGTGCCACGTAATGTATCGGTACGGTGTAATTTGCACTTAGCAGATCACCGCACTGTGATTTGAGGGACACGTATTTCTTCGACAGCTCCGCTTTCTCCTCGACGAACGCGTTGTACTTTTCTTTCACTATAACCAGCTCCTCGTTGACTTCCTGCATCCGCTGCGCCTCGTTCTTCGCGCGGTAGTACAGCTCCTTCAGCCTGTCAATGACGATCTCGTTCGGCTCGCGTATCAGCCAGTCCTTCAATTCCTCCAGCTCCTTTTGCACCATCTGCCGCGCTTCCAGGCTATCCTCGCCTCTTAACGAATCCAGAGAACCGATTAACGTCTGCAGTATATAGTCTCTGGAATGAAAAGCTTGTTGCATCGTATCATTTTTCGTGACGGGTTTTAAAGTTTTAACGTAATCTCCTTCTGCGCGCTCTTCGCACTCCGGCTCAACATCATTATCCTGGTGGTGGTGGTGATGGTGGTGGTGGTGGTAGTGCTGCTTATCTTTTTTGTCGCGCTTATCTGTCGCAGGATCGACGATGGAACTGTCTAACGTATCCTCAGTGCCCACGGAGGCACTTTCTTCCGTCGAAATCTCTGCGACTCGATCATCTTTGGCAATTTGTTGGCAATTTATTGGCTCGTAATGTACATCCGATTGTGGACGGTACACGGCATTCGCGAATCGTACCTCCATCTTTCCATGTGCCTGCTTGGACGCCTGCTCCGTGTCCTGCTCCTCCTTCTTATTCTCTATAACGCTCTTCTCGCTCGTGTCGTCGTTCGTAATACTGCATGTGTCGTCGGTCGCTTCCGAGTTTGTGTCGGAGTCTCCATTGGTATCGCTGTTGTCTAGGTTGTCCAGGTTGTCCAGGTTGTCTAGGTTGGCCAAGTTTCCATTGACTAAAGTTCGTCTGGACGATAACGACGATAACGACGATAACGACGATAACGGCGGTGGGACAATATATTCCGTGAGACTATCTTCAGCCATCGTCTGCAAGTCGTCCATCTGGTCTTTGGTGAAAGATACGTCGGATTTCAGCTGCTTCGGATCAACATCTGACGAATTAAACTGATTATCTTGCTCACTCTTGGTAAAGTAAAAATTAATCTCGCTGTCCACCTCCATATTATCGACATGAATGGAATTCAATTTGTTAAGAATAGCGTTTATAGCCTCTATGGGATTCTCCTCGCCCTTCGAGTCCAAGTTCTCGCTCATCTCCAGCTTTAGGTTCATATCTTGCAGAGTCTGCGCGTAATTTCTCAAGGCGGTGATTTGCTTATAAATGTTGACGGAATCTAATCGAGAATCGTGCAACCTCGCCCGCAAATTCTTCTCGATTTTCGATTGATCCTCGAGCCGTTTCGCGAGATCACGTTTCTCTTGTTCCGCGCTGAGCAGCACATCCTTTACCTTCTCCTCGCTCTCCATGAGCTTGTTGGTGGTCTCCTGGAGCTTCTTCTGCGCTTCCGCATATTTCGCGCTGAGCTCCTGAAGCTCCGTTTGGGTGTACTTGGCTACGTTATGCAAACTTTGACATTCTTCCTCGGTTTCGTTCAAACGTCCCTCCAATTGCACAAGTCTCTGCGTGACCTCCAGTTTCTCCTGCAAAACTTTCTGTAACGCTTCCTTGGCGGCGTTCTGATATTGCGCCTTCTCATCCTGAAGCTTGGCAAGCTCGTTTCTGATTTTGTCCTCGGTGTAGTTCTTGGAATACACCGTCAGTTGACTCTCGACGGTCATTACCCACGATAGTAGACGATCCTCCGTGATCAATGCCTTCCACGATTGGTTGGCGGCTTTCCGAGTATTCTCCACCAGTTGCTGCAAGTAGCCCAGTTTAGAGTACAAGGCTTTCTCTCGTCTCGACGCCTCCTGCATTATCTGATTGAGCTTGTAAAGATCCTCGAGGGAGACGTTCCCAGCGGGTGAACTGACGGAGGTGCTGAGACTGGCCTTGGCTTCCTTCCCGTCCGGCAGGTACAGCTTCAAGGTCGCGACTATACACCCATGGGTGACCTTCTTCGTATTTTCCACAACGTCCACGCCAAATTGCACTATATCCCCGGAGCATACCTCCTTGGGCGTCGACTCCAACCCGGAAGCGCTGAGTCTCTGATTATTCACAAACGTACCGTTGCTGCTGCACGTGTCCTGCAAGTAAAACTTACCGGAGGAGTACCATAGCAGCGCGTGATTTCTCGACAACACTTTGCAATCGAAAATCGCGTTGTTCGTCGCGGCTCTCGCCCTGGCCACCGAACGACCAATCTTGACCGGTTGCTCCAACGTCAACGTACGCTCCTGGAAGGGATGGGAATTGTCCCGGCAGATCAGGACGCCTTTCGCGGTCATCTTGTTGTTGCTGTTGTTGCTGCTGTTGTTGTTATTATTGTTGTTGTTGTTGTTGTTGTTGTTGCTGTTGCTGCTGTTGTTGTTCTGCGTATTGTTCTGGTTCAAGTTGGAGTTGTTCTGCCCAGCGGGCGAACTGGCATTTTGTACCCAACCACCGCTGCTAGCTACAACCATAGCCGAGATGGATGGTAAGCCGAGCGAATTCGAGGAAGAGTCCTTTCACGAACGTAAATCGAATCGTTGTAAATCCCGTCGGAGGAAACAGCGAGAAGAGAATTATCAGCTTCGAGAGCTGTATCGCGTAACCGCGACCCCGTGACCGTGACGGCTAGATCTCGGGCTAGTGTGCTTCGCACGTCAAACGTGTCGAATATATGAGCGCGCTCCTCAAGCTCGGTCACGAGGATCCCGACGTGACCTTTCGGAACCTGTCGCCTGACACGACGAGGCGTGACGACATCGTGTCTGGCATGTTTTCTTCCTCAATGAAATATCACTGCACCCGTGCACCGGCCGTCACTCTCCCGCTGCGGAGCACTCCTCCCTTATTTTCGTCGAGAAATTCTCTCTCGCCCCCGCTCTCCTCCTATCTCTTTCTCTCTCCCTCTCTCTCTTCCTCCTTCGTTCGATCAGCGAATGTCTCCGGACTCAACCACGGAACTCAGCGGAACTCCGGTCCCGTTTGGCAGACGCCACGCATCGACCGATTCGAGGCGAGGCGAGGCGAGGCGAGGCGACGCGAGGCGAGGCGAGTCAATCTCCCAGGATCGAAATCGGGTCAGCGAAACACGCGGGATGTCTCCGTCGCGACTCCGAAGACGTCGTCCAGCAGATCTAGCTCCCGTGCAGGCGTGAACGCTGCGAACACGCTCGGCCGAACGTGGGTTACGCTCTCTCTCGCGCGCGCGCTCGCGCGATGTCGTCCGCGCCAGCCTGACACGCGTCGGACACGCGGCGTCGGCGACCGGAGATGAATCGGCGACGGCACTACCGCGGACTTTCGCGTACCAACGAAAAATATTGCGCACGTACGGACGACGTATGGGACTCCGTGAAAATACAATGGTCCGCTGTTCCCCGCGTCCGGACTTTGGAGTTTGGAGTGCCAGCCGTGTTCCAGTTCCGCGTTCCACCGTTTCCTCCCCCTCCCCCCATTCCTCCTCCTCCTCCGTCACGTTAGTCATGCGGGTGGGGAAGAGGGGCGCGTGGCGCGGAATACCTACATTACCTACCAATCTACCTTGCCTACCTAGCGCCAAGGTAATAAGGTATACATATCATACATATACATATACGCCTCTCTCGCAGAGTCCGGGAGAAAGGAAAAAAGATAAAAGAAAAAAGAAAAATTCGATTATAAGAATACATATAGATAATAATAACATCTTTCTCATTATGTCAATTATGTGACATGTGTGTGACGTTCGCCATATAACGCGGACGCGTGAAAAAAATGTCCCTACGAACTTGTGATTATTTATTTAATCATAAAAAAAAATAATGTATCTTAAATTGCATATTTCTTTTCCTCTTTTACAATGCTAGTTTTACATATTAATACGGATAATATGGCCACAATAATTTTTGTAAACGTAAACCAAGTTGAACTCATTTCAGTTCAAATCATGAAAAACTCGAGTCTTTCGTCCGAATTTTCGAAGGAAAACTTTTCGAAAATTTACAGGAATCGACCTTTCCAACACGGCCTTTCCACGCGAGAATATAACCTCTCAACTCTCAACGTACGAGCATAACCCAAGAGGACAAAAAAGTACGCGTTGAACATTGCATCTCGCAAAATTTATTATTAATCTCCTTGAAGAAGGCTAAGAAGCGAGTATAAATCATCGGAAGCTTGAATCATCGCGAGAGAATCTCTGAGGTATTACATTTGTAAATTAGATAATTTTCACGTCACATTTGGCCGTCATCGCGTACATCTTGTGACAAAAATCTATTATTCTGTTCCCAGTGCGTCACGAAATACTTTCCTATAACGTATTAAGTATAAACAATCCATTTAATTCCGAACATACGAACGATGTCAGACGATGAGGATTACATGTCCGATAAATTTCTACAAGATTCCGAACAGCGTGCCTCGTCGAGTCTTATATACAGACATTCTGATAGGAGAGAATTTACATTGATGAAGAAAAGGGCTGAAATTGAGTCTAGGATGAAGGAACGCAACAAGTCGATGCGAGTAGTCGAAGCGGAAAAAAGGGAGGAAGGCTTGTCGTCTGCCATTACCAGCGCAAATAAAGGTCCGTACTTAATCTATATAGATTATATAGAATGCAGATAAATTTCTGATGGATTTCTAAGAATGGAAAAAAAGTGCTAATTTTAATTGCGAGAAATAATTTCGAGATTTACCTTGTTTCCAGGTTTTGAAATGCTAATGAAGATGGGATACAAACCTGGTCAAGGAATAGGCAAGACTCAATCGGGAATGACTGAACCAATTCCTGTAGAAGTGAAGGCGGATAGGCAAGGTTTGGGAAAAACGCTAAAGAAAAAGAATTCGTATAAGCATCAGAACACAAATGCAAAATTAGATAACATGGATACCAGAGATTTCCGTAACAGGATAGCCCAAGAGAAGGCGGAACAGTTGCAAAAGATCGATTTGTACAAAAGTCAGAAGGTTTGCCAAGAATTAGATGCTAAAGAAAATATCGAGGAACCTGAAGAATCGTGGTTTTGGCTAGAGAGCAAGGAAGAAAAAGGCGCTGATGACACTAACGACGATGACGATGACGATGACGACGATGACGACGATGACGACGACGACGACACCAAGAACGACGAAACACTTAGCAATTTAGAAAAACTCGATATTCTTACTAGATATTTAAGAAAGAAATACTTTTACTGCATCTGGTGCGGAACCAAGTTCAACGACGAAGACGATTTAAGAGATGATTGCCCGGGAAGTATGAGAAACGACCATTGAATACGTTAAATGTATGTTATTGATAATATTATCTTTACGCTACGTTAGAAAACTGATATCAATAAATTTTGGACGTCATTAAAAATATTCTCTATTCTTGTCGAGCGTGTACATTAGAACGCGATATGATACACGAACCTTAGGTAGAATTGCATTATTTAAATACATGATCAACCCCATTGTGTACACGAGACATAAAAGACCCATTAGCGGGTATGATGCGAAACATGGAAAAAGTCATGTCCCGGAGGAGAAAAAATCGAGCACTGAGCAACTCTAAGAGCAACTCTAAGGAGAGTCGTTATTCCTCACCCTCACGACCGAACTATGCTATTAAGGCAGCAGGGGATCTCGCTATGACCCCTGGCTTTTACACGCGATGGAAAAGAGAGTGAGAAATTACCTATAAAAGCATCTTGTTTGACTCTCTCTTCTTTCATTTCATCCGAAAACTTGTACGGTGACTGTTTGTTAAATATTTCAATAAAAACGAGTAACGATACTATAATGTTGGTAGTCCCCAAGTCATTGCTAATCCTCGTGGTTTATGTTACAACAATCAGCGATGCTGAAATAACCGAGGTAGATGACGAAAGCTGCGAGACCCTACAGTCGGAAGTACGCATTACCAAAGACGAATACGATGAGATAGGACGTCTGAGAAGAACATGTAGCGGTGATATATCGGTCACCAAATGTGAAGGCTTCTGTAACTCGCAAGTACAGCCAAGCGTTGTCACTACTACGGGCTTCTCGAAGGTAAGTCGATGTGCAAAGGAAGATGTTTAAGATATATTGCCTGTAAGTTGTAATTATCTTTTTTTTTTATAACAGGAGTGCTACTGTTGCCGTGAGAGTTATCTGAAAGAAAGATTCGTCGTCTTAAATCAATGCTACGACGCGGATGGAATTAAATTGATAGGCATGGATGACGAGACGATGGAGATCAAGATACGAGAACCCGCCGAATGTAAATGCATCAAGTGCGGCGATCTCGCGAGATAAGAGCAACAACGACTTGAAATATAATCTGTATATTCTCTCAGTGCAGTGAAATCGCAACAATTATACATGACAGTTATTATATCTGTATGATAGATAAATGAAAATAAATGAAAATATATTATATGTAATGACGACAAAAATAATTAGTATTTCCAATGTATTTACAATATAACCTCTCCCCCCTATTTATAGCCCCGATCTCTCTCTCTCTCTCTACACATATATATATATGCGCGCATTTTTATAATACTTGTGACGATAAATGCAAAATTCCACAAAAGTTAATTTTCTTTAAATACAATCATACAGAACATATATGTGTATAATTTAATCTTGTATATCGTTACAGATAAATATAAATCATTTGAATAAAAATTTGATATTTGATATTGATATTGATATTGAATTTTCCTTTAACGAAAATGTTGGCGCACAAATGATTAGCAAATTTTGAGATTAAAATCTTTGAACTTTGACTTGATTCTATACATAATATAAGAGGAAGCTTTATTGAATCGTACACATGAATGTGTGAGTGCAATGAAGAATATTTTCTACAATGTATATCGTAGTTTATTTTGTCATCTATACATTATTACTTAAAACAACAAGATGTTAGAAACGTTTCTTCTCAACAAATTTGATCCTACAAACTTTAAACTTTTAGTTTTCGAAATTTTCAATATTTTTGGATAACTTATTGTTAGTCCTAAATCAAAATGCTGTTACGATAAAGTTTAATAGAAATGCACTTGGAAATAATTAAGATATAATGGTCTATTGTTGTTTATTTAAACTAAATATATATAAAAGTGTCGTTTCTGTCATTTATAAATCGATTCTTATCGAATATTTTTAGTAAGCTTAACTCTTAAATTGTGTGAAGAAAATTGTGCAAATATTTTGTCATAAGTGAATAAAATTATCTTGGCCACATATTTACAATGTTTTATAGAGTATTAACGCCACATATTAAGAATATGTTTGGTATGTATATTATAATTTCTAAATATAGAACCATGAATAGACTTTTATGTTATTTAACAAGAAAAAATCTAGCACTATTGTATATATAAATTTAGCAAGCATGTCAGGAAGAATTTTCTTATGTATATCTATATATATACGTGTGTGCGTGTGTGTAGTGATTTTGATACATAGCGTTACTGCTAAAATATAACCGAAGAAAGGGAAAAATACGGCCACCTGCGGCGTATAAAAGCTTACGACGTAGGACTTACAAGCGCAGTAAAGTGATAGGAAGGGAAGGCAATGTACCGTTCGAGAGACAAGCTCTTCCGTTACTTTGGTAAATAAGCTAGCGTCTAACAGTACGTTTGCAAAATTTAAGTAATTTCCTCAGTCGTCTTTCTTGCTAGTTGTAGAATATTTTTTGCAAATTGTATGTAAAACAGATGTTAAGTATTTATGTACTTACCGTGGACAGTGATCAATGGATGGCTGTTATGCTTGTTGTACGGTGGCACAGAAGCGATCGTTGGGGTCGACGAGTGTCAGGCAACGCGCGTGATACACTTCCTTCAGTATCCAGGTTGTGTTCCAAAACCGATTCCCAGTTATGCGTGTAGAGGACGATGTAGCAGTTATCTGCAGGTAAGAAAGGCCAGTTATACGTCAGTGACAATCTTGCAATGTATGCAGTATGCGCGAAGCGTGCAATCTATATCTCAACTGATAGTTTCACTATTTTACAATCTTAAAGGCAATAACAATGTGATGCATAAGGGCAAGAGTTGTACGTTTTCAAGTGGGGCACATGAAAATTTCTTAGGAATAGCTAATGTGGTACCGTGGGGTACTTAATACTCACGAGGCATGTTGAAACATAATATCTTGCATAAACGATTCTGAAACTACACATAGGCGCATTCTCTAAATCTTATTGTTAGCCCTACGAGCGGGGGAGTCTCGTACGTTCCATATAGCCAAGTATATACGCGCATGAAGCAAGAACACTTAAGAAATACGAATGTGAGTCGTGACCGATCTGATACCGTAAAATCGCAAGTATTACGTCTGACGTTTGACAGAGTCCATTATCTTTTCTCTCTCTCTCTCTCTCTCTCTCCCTCTCTCTCATATACACACACACGCACACGCACACGCACACGACACTGTTTAACGCAACGAGAGAGAACTGAGCGCTGAGCGCGCATGAGACATGAGAAGACACGTACATACATATGAGAAACGTTCGTCTTGTTAACATGCACAGGTGTCCGGGTCCAAGATGTGGCAAATGGAGAGGAGCTGCATGTGCTGTCAGGAAAGCGGCGAGAGAGAGGCTAGTGTCTCTCTGTTCTGTCCGCGGGCGAAACCAGGGGAGATGAAGTTCAGGAAGGTGAGACGTGAGACGTGAGACCACTGACCGCCCACTGCCCAGTCGCCCACGGACGCGGCAGTCGGCACGGCTGACGCGGTTGACGCGGTTGACGCGACGCGATCGTTCGTTAGCCGGTCGTAAACAGAATCGCGTGAACGTGAACGCGATTCATCAGACGCGATCGCGCGCCGTTCACTGTTCACACTCGCTTTCTCTCACCGATCACGCTTCGACGAGATCCGCAACAAAAACAAAGCCTGAAGCCGTTCGAGTGTTCGACGTTCGACGTTCGACAGTCGACACCGCACCACGAGTTTCTCGCGCGGCCATATTGTGTTTCGTGCGCGCCCAATCGGCGCTCGGCGGGCGTCCACTGCGTCCACTGCGTCCAGCCGTGAACCTGGCGGGGCCGTAGTCCCCAGTAGTTGCTGCACCCGGTAGTTCCGTAGTGCGCCGCGTAACTAGCAGCGGCGCCTAATTTCAAATTTTTAAAAGCTTTATTGCAATCGACTTTTGCTGTTTGCGTTAATTCACGCGTTCATTTTACCAGTTTACCTGTATCTGTTTATCAGGTTATCACCAAGGCGCCGTTGGAATGCATGTGCAGACCGTGCACCAGCGTGGAAGAGTACGCGATAATACCCCAGGAGATCGCGGGATTCGCCGACGAGGGCCCATTTGCGACGTCCGCGCACTTCAGGCGGTCCTCCGGCTTGCGATAGACAGGCACAAGGCACAACGCCCGAGGCACGAGGAAACTGGAAAATCGCGCCCACCATAACGGCGCGATTCATTTTATTTTATTTTATTCCCTATTATATATTATGATAACTAATAAAGAGAATCTCTAACGAACATGTGTCGATCATTCTCGATCGGACGAGATATGCGAGCGAGGCTGCAGCAGATTTATAAACTCGCGCGATATCCACGTTACGTGTGCGTGCAAATCGTGCAATTCTCTTCCCTGTCCCTCTCGCGGAATTGTAGATGCTCCTTTGCTAAAAAAAAGTCTTATTATTTCTCGTCACGAATATTCAATGTTGTTTTCCTGGAAAACCAAAAATCTCGTCCTGTATTTTTTTTCACGTAGTTACTCTCCTACCGTAAACGTTCTGGGACCACCCCCTCCCCCCCCCCCGTGTGTGTATACATACGCACGCACACACACGCGCGCGAGAGAAAACGGCGCATATCATCAGATGGATGCAAATCGTTTCGTGCAAAGTTGCGTTTTACGGATCCTGAATTCTTCAGCTTGCCTAAAGAAAGTACGTCTGCAATAAACTTGGAGAAAAATCGTTGCGGAAAGAGGGAAAAAAGAAGAAACGTCATGATAAAGAAGGTTCAGGAAAGGATACGCGTAGAACAGGAAACGTAAGAGATAACACCAAGCACTCGTGACTCGTATGTCCGAGGCTGAGAATAAATTATGAAACATTGCACAGACTCTGTTAATATACTTAAATAATAATATATATATTTACATACAATATATAGGTATGCTTCATGTAATTTGAATCAAGTCTGTAATCGATTCGTCCGTGTGTGTCTCGTATTTCGAAAATGGTCGATCGAAGGTTCTGACAGATGACGCGACTTCTTTTAGGAGACCAAAGCAAAGACTCGATATACTTTTGCAAAAGTATATCCGACAAGTCCGTACGTCTATTTCCGTATTCTCGCGAAAACAGTTCGCAATTTCCCAAGAGTGGATACCTTTACAGGTACGATAAATCGTGTGGTATCGGCACTTAACGATAGTTGCCGGATAAACATAATATTTTTTGATAGCTGTACACGCACACATGCACACAGAAAATCAGTCTCTCCTATACGAGCACGTTCGAAACAAAGGCGAGCTCAACGCTGTACCTCAAATCAGTTTAATAACAATTTTATACAATTTGCTACAGCATTAGCCACGTAGACACATCCCAATGTTCCCACGCGCCGCGCTCTGCTCTCTCACACTCTCTCTCTTTCTCTCTCTCTTACTTCTTGTGATTATAAATAGCTAGTGTTAAAAAATAGTACCTTAATATGTATATGTGTGTGTGTATATATATATGTATATGTGTACATATTTTATATATATATATATATATATATATATATATATATATATATATATATATATATATATATGTATAGATATGCACACCATTTGTAATCTTTCATTTTCTAATTTCAACGTGTTCTAGATTACAGATCCTAACTCCGCAATATATATCCTTCACTTTCGCTCTATCTCATCATGTTTCACGAGTGTCCTTTCTTATAATATAATACATTATAAGTTCTTATTTGCAAAGATATAAATTAGTAAAGTATTCCGTTACAATAATAGGAAGAACCATATCGCTGTCAGTATCAGACTTGGTTTTATCTCGGTATCTCTGTAATTTTCCTTTTCCTTACTTTCTGAATTTCTTTTATCCCACTTAAAATTGACCTACTCTCAGGTTGCATATTCCGATCTGCGATTTGTTATCTAAATCTTGTAACAAGCACTTCGGTTTGTGACCCGTGATATTAGCGTTAACATAATTGGAAGTAACGTTTTGTCTTCCCGATTCCAAGCATGGAAAAAAGACGCATATTCCGGTTCTATTGAGCGATCGACCTATCTCGCTGCAGACAATTTACATAAGAAACACGATAATTATTTTTCGAGCCACTTTTTTTTGCTTTATTTAAACTTTGAACCATTTTATTGAATTATATATAATAATTATTTTGCATAGTTTTGTAATAATTAATAGTTAAACTTTATCTTCATTATGTATACTGTATTTCAAATACAGCTGTCGTTTGTTTATTTAGTCAGCACTCTCACTTCTCTTTACTCATTGGTAAAAAGTCGATGGAGTTATATAGATTATATTACATACATTTACGTGTCACTTCATTGTTATTTATCGTACCGTTCTTTCCTTCAATACTTGGGAGCGTTCCTGCGTTATTTCTTTTTTTTTTTTTTACGAAAAAAAAAAACACAACTGCAATTTGATTTCGGGACGTTGTATTTTCCTTTTAACGGGGAAACGCGTATTTGAGTCTTTTTAATAGACGATAATGCAATCGATCACAGTATCGTCAACAGCCCTGATTCGCACTAGTTGACAATTCCTCGACACTGGAATTATCGTCCGGCTCTTGCAGATCGGTGAAAAACGACGTAAGTGCGACGATTGAGACGCTATGGCCTTCGACATCCGGTCCTTCCGGAACTTTCTTTTGCCACGTCAAGAACGCGTCGCTTGATATCACATTGTCCAGCCATAATCGGTTCATAATGGGAACGAGGGTACCTAAAACCAAGCAAAACTCGTAAATTTCGCACGCTTCATATCCCTACATCCATAGACTAATAAGAATAATATAAAAGTGTACGGTATACTTTTTTATATGTATAAAAAAGTTTTACGTGCAATAATAAATTTAAACATTTTCACTTTGGACTCACCAGGTGGAAACTCGATCTTTTTGATGTATCTTTGAATTGCATAAAGACATTGCAATTCCAATAAGTCGTTCGCGTCGACATACCGTTGAATCAACGTTTGCAGACTAGCAAAAGTATCTAGGTTTAGCTTCCAAGTGCCATGATGTCGTTCTGCGCATACAGAGAGAGAAAAACACAACTTAGAATATTAATGTAAAAAATTCCCAAGTATTTTGTTTCCACAAGTCACGTCAGTATCCTTTTGGCTTGACAACACAAAAATATGTATCTTTACTCTAAATAAAATGTATCATCATATTCATTCTATCGCAAAATCATTCCATCGGAAAAATCATGATTTAAAAGTATTTTGAAAATAGCGTGCTACGATACATACCTAACGTGGTTTCTAAGATGGCAGTCATTAAATGTCTTATAAACTGGGGATCCTTCTCTCTACTACCAACATTTGCCTGAAACAATAAAGCTAATTGTGAGAAAACCATCGATATAAATAGCTATACAGAAAACACACGTGTATGTCAATTATGCTGCACTTACAGTTATCCAACTGCAAATTTCGTCGAAGGAAGTATTTTTTTTCATGAGCCTTGTAAGATTTTCTTGAATTTTCTCAAACGAAAGTTGCTCGGTAGCAGCGGAGTCTTTGGCACTATTATAATCACCAGTTAAAAACTCCAAATTCTAAAAATAACAACAATAGAATTAAGATCGTGCGCAGGTAAGACTAGCATTATTGTCTTGGTTACTTCCAGAGCAAGATCTGAATATAGAGCAGAAGAGACAGTAGTGAAATAATTTGAGAGAAGGAAAGGGGAAGATGTAACGAGATTTAAAACGAAGAGCAGCTAATTGTTCCAATCGTGAAAAAGAAGTATACGTGCCAAATTATAGTAATACTGAAATGTTCTTCTCATGTAAATCTCAAAATAAAAAAATTACACCGCGATAGAAAGGGCAAGAGAGAAAAGCGAGGGGAAATGGAAAGAATTATTACACGTTGGAAAATTTTTCTTTTTTTCACAAACGCAGCAAAAAAAATTTTGTACATTCTCTATCGGAAGTTCAGTCAATGCAGTCAGTCAATGTTTTCAGTTGATTTAATCGATAGCATTTTACTCTTGCATCGCGCCAGCAAGATTCTGTCGACAGAACGTAAGTTTTATGTAGACACAAATTGTTGCTAATTTACAACAATTTCTAATTGAATTTATTGTCAATATTTTATTTATTACATCTCTTTATATCTTTTTTAATTAAATTACTAAGACAAAATTTTCAAACTTGAAGCAATCGCTTCCGAATCACTTTTCAAACACCAGGTAACATTTACAACACTTATTAATATAGTTCAATAATATATTGGTGTTAAAAAATTCTTTTTATAAACAGAACACATGAGACAGATAATAATATATTAGTAAAAACGATGAAAAGTAGAAAGAATAAAAAAGAAATTAATAAGGAAGATAAAAAGCGGAAAGATAGTGCGTGAGAGATCACTGACAACGAAGCTTGAAGTAACACAATAGTTTATTTAACAACCAAAAATAACGCCGAAATTAAAGAGTGACATAAATTTATAAATGTATTTGAATTTATGTGAACTCGGAAACGCGGGCGTTTTTAAGCGAATTCTCTCTATCAACACTTTCTCGCTTGTAGTGTTGGATAACCCGCGCGTGAATGAGAACTGACCATCTCAATATCGATCGATGACAGATCTTGACCTACTGACACACTGTTGACGAATGGCGACGCGCCGTAAGTTCTATGGGTTTTTATACCCACACGAGACAAAGAACGCGCCAGGGATGACGAATGCTTAGCTAAGGTCAAAATGTCGTGGAATAAAAGCTTCTCGAACTGAAATACCGAAGGTGCATATAGCCATTGTCTTTGAAATTAGAGTATCGATCGTCGAAAAGACCGTGCCGGAGAATCAGAGTGACTCGGCATCGTACGGAGAATAATTCTTATGACGTGAGTGCGAAGCAAACAAGGGGCGATCCGCTGAATAAATATCGTGTTACACTGCCGCTGTGACTCATGACACAGTCGTCTAAATGAGAATAAGAATATTCAAGAGCATTCGTGATCTCGAGCATTCGCGATCTCGAACAGATAAATAGGATAAAATGAAAGGAATAAGAGAAAGATTTTAGATATTGAAATTGGAATAAGTACATGATAAATTCACAAACGAAAAGAGACAAAACAAAAATACTTGCAGATAAACAAATTATATATATGCGTGTGTGTAAATGTAACAAACACAACTAACAAGGAAAGGTCACTCCCTGTAAATGGCGTTGGTCAATAAAAAAGTTTGCACAAGAATAGAGGCAAATCTACCACGCATCAAGATGCAATATGTCTTGGCAGACCGTCACAAGAGTAAATGTTATGATCTCGCGAAGTCAGTCCACACAGCTTACCTGTGAGAAGTGTAAAGCAATAAGCATTGTACATTAGCACATATAAATGTTTATGACGCTCCACGCTTCAACTAACTTTGGATAGTAGAAAGAAAGAGCATACTGTTTTCTGTATTTTTTGGTAAAAACGTGGCAGAAAACAATGAGCCACGTCACACAACATGGTTATAACATTTGTCCTTGTAACGCTCTGCCAAAATATATTGCATCTCGGTGCATGATAGATCTGCCTCTATTCTTGTGCAAACGTTCATTGAGCAACGCCATTTACAAGAAGTGAACTTTCCTTGTTAGATGCCGACAGGTGCATTCCTTAATTTTCCAGTTTCTTTTTACATACTAATTAAGAGAAAAGGGAAGAATTCCACAATTTTCTCAAATATATCTTACTCATTTAGATTCGCATAAATGTAGCAAATCTTGACGGAAAAATCCGCACTAAAATATTTGTCATTTACTAGATCGAAATGACGAAAATAATTTGAAGTTGCTACGCAAGTTGGTTGGAGTGGCAAAGATGAAAATCGAACCCGAGAGTCTTTCGTCTGTCTGTTCTATACCTTTAAGCTATCCAGTTCTTATAAACAATTGAGAACAATAACGTGAACAAGTCGAGATAAATGTGATAGAATGATTAGACTGGCACTGTTCTACGAAGGAAAAAAGAGGAGAAGGGGAGAGGAAGTGATATAATATACGATCATCGAGAAGTACTTACGTATTCCTGAATGATTTTATCGACATTCTCTCGTTCCGGATCGATTAAGTTACTCAGTTGAAGTCCACTTTGGTCCCATTTATCGGCAAGCCATTTAGGCCCTTTGTTACGAGATACTTTTGTCATAAGTTCTCCAAGGAATTTGCCTACAAAGCCTTGTCTTCTCAAACTTATACATATACTCTTGAATTCGGATAATAGGATAGCTCCGTCCTCTATCGAATGTGCTGCAACACAGATTGTCATGCATGTAAATCGATTTCAGATTAGTAGGGCGGATAAATTATTACATATTTTTTCAGGCCTGTTGAGCTATAGCACCCGCACGGCATTTTTCTATGGCGTAAAATGTAATCGTCATCACGAAAGAAATCTTTATCTTTATCTTATCTCATCTCGCGGCTAACCCGCGGCAAAAAGATACGCATGTATTACTTACACAGTATTTCGGCTAAGTAAGTCCAAATTTTCGGTATATCGATAACCAAATCATCTACTATTTCCAGCACTTCTTCCAATCTGAAACAGAATTTCTCCTTGTATTAGCAACAATTTTGGTGAAAAAAACTTAGTATTAACAAAATTAAATTTATGCAAATAGCATCAGTATCCTTTTGGCATTAGTAACACAAAGATATTTTTCAGAATACCTTTACTCTGCATCAAGATTTTCATCATTAATATATAAGCTATTATTTTGCTATAATTTACTCTACAAACAATTAAGATAACAAGAATGGGATAACTTACCCATTCTTGAAACACTCCACAGGTAAAATATTTTGTCGAAGTAAATGGGACAACAGTTTCGAAACCAGTTCTCGTTCGACAGGCGACTTCTCGAGAACATGATTAATACACTCGCGTGTAAGTTTGGCAAATGTTGCATTATCAAATTTCTGTTGAATCTCTAATCCCGTATTCTGCAAATGAAAATAAATATGCGTTAACGATATTGAATTTGTGATGTCCAGAATAGAGTCGAAGAATTATCTTTAAATAATAAATTATTTATTTATTTATTTATTTTTTATATGTTGTCCTCCTTTTAGTTAGTGTGAATAGCATGTAGTGCTATCACACGGAACCAAAAAGAAGGTATTGCCTATTATTGCACGCCAATGACTCAAGCATCTCCTATTGAATCAGAGATGGATCTAAGGAGCGTGCGTTGGTTGATAGAAAATATCTCTGCTCGCCAGAAATTATATATATATATACACACACATACATAAACAAAATTTAAACTTTATGGGATGACGTGTGGCTCTATACGAGAGCGTTCGATTCGTAGTCAGCGGATCTCGGGTTCGATCCCGACCGTCATCTCATATATGGTTCGGTTTATAAAAAGTTGACAAGAGTTTGATAATTATGAATAAAACAGCATGAGGCAAATTGTAACTCGTTTCGGGAAAGATAAATTGATATCGATATCACTTTAAATCTTAAAGAACTTACTTCAACAATCGGCTCCTCCAGATAGTGTTTCAGTATGGAGTTGTAAGCCTTTGTGAATTCTTGCTCCGACATCGGAACCTTGTGGCTTATAGCCCCAGACTGGGAGGCAGACTTCAATACAGGCGGAAGCATCGACACATTCCTTTGAGAATTATCCAGCAACGAATGACTCTCCCTGCTCGATGCACTGCCCGACTGATGAGTGCCATTACGGGAGCTCCTACCGTCTGTAAAAACACAAAAAATCCTTGTTTAAGAAATATTTCTTCAAAGAGCCTGTTTAACGATACGTTATTGGTAATGTAAGTTACATATATCTGTGCTTATAAGAGAACATACCATAAGACTTGTAATCCCGGCTACACTCTCTTGGACCGGTTGATCGTGATCTAAAATAACAGATAAAAATGTATAAGTGGTTGTCGACGTTCCTTTAAATGTTAATGTGAAATTTGTAACATCTCAGAACTCATTTTGAAATCATTTAAGTTTTAGAAGATTCAGAAACTCTAGTCTGTAATTGTGTATCATCATAAATCGTTAAGTACGAAGCAGAGATTAATAAACATCCCTGGCAAATGTATGTTACAGAAAAAAATGGCGTGCACGTATTGCGCTCTTTGTAATGATTCTATAATTGGACATGATTACACGAACCCAAATAATTAACCGGTTTCTTCTTTAATCTTGTGAATGTTTGAAAAATAACTAACTTACCCAGAAAGTGGTAAGGGCGGCATTCTCTTGTCCTGGTCTAAATTGGACATATTCTCTAAGCACGCAAATTTGTTGGAACTTATCGTCTTAGAGTTGTTGGCGGGGTTAGTAGCCCTCCATAAATAAGATGCCCTGTTGCCGAGTTGCATGTCGTCCATTGGTGGCTGTTGAAAAAGATAATGATCATTTTGTTGTGTAACAAAAAAAGTTCCACTCTTAAAAATGACAAACAACAGATTTATTGTTGCCATTTTTCCATGATGCCGATTGTTTCTCTCTCGTTGCTTACTTCGTGTTGTGAGAGTAACTGTCAGCGTAAAGATCGTGTTTTGACAATTATCTCAAGCGGAGTTATTCCATGAAATTATATTTTTTAATTTAAATTTCACGCGCATGCGCGCGCACACACATATACAACATGATTTTAATCCTTTCTAAGTTGAACACTGTAACGAATTCATTATGCATGAATTTTGTATTATTCTGCAGTGTAACGCGCTTCAGCGCTAAAAATTTTTGCAAGAAACCTCAGGTACGGTTTGTCATGATTTCCCCACATATCAAATTAGATTGTATCGAAATATTAAGAGACTTAATAAAAATACAGTTGAAAACTAAAAAGTAATACTTACTAAATGAGTAATTACATTGTTTATTAGATGTGTTATATTGCTTTTGAAATTGTTCACCGTTAATTTCATTTTACGGACAAATGTGCCAAACACGTAAACATGCCCATAGCATTTGCGGTGTTCCATTTGCTAGATGTATTTATAGGGCACGAAAAAGTCGCTCGTCTGTTCGCGCTCTTACGCGTCTATGACTTTGAAAGGATTAAAATTTATTTCTTGTGTTTTTCTTTTACATAAAGCTCATAATTACAATTAAGAAAAAATTTACACTGTGTAATTTTATAGATTCTTTAAAACAACTACGGATGCGTTCTGAAATGCACCGACAGTACTGAAAATCTATAATAGTATATACACAAGACGCGCGCGCGGACTAGAGATTTTACGTCCGCAGTACGTTTCGGAACGAATCATGTTTTGTTTATATCAATCGCTTTACCTTATTATTTTATACATAAAAGTGTCCAGTACATATACATGTAAAAAAAGAAAAAAAAAAAAACTAATTCTTATGACTGGACATGATAATATGGACCCAAACAACTAACCGGTTTATTCTTTAATTTTGCAGTTTCCACCGAATACGTCACGGGTCTCACCCTTCCTACTGGTTGACTCCAACCATCGTCAGTAGGACCACCCAGTCCACGATTTCTTTTCCTATCATTATTACGGTCGTCTTTTCGCGCGGTGTTCAATGGAGCGCTGTTTGCATGCACTTGCATGTCCAGTCTTTCAGATTCCGCTTCTTTTTGAATTTGGTCTATCGTCTTAGGATTGTTATCGTTTCTTCTCGGAACCCATTTATTTGCTCTCAAGTCTATAACATCTTGAAGCATGAAACGAATCCTAGAACTAATTTTGCTGTGGCCTTTTCGTGCAACAAGCTCTTGCATTCTATTGAAGTAATCCTGCATCTCCTAAGAATAGGAAGAAATAAGTAAGAAATTAATTTAAATAATACATATTACCGCCAAATGAATACTTTCAACACAGACATTTTACACACAATTGGACGCGAATAATAAGACCAGCATTACAGTTTTACCTCAGCAGGTCCTTTTAATTCCAAATCTTTGCCAATCGTTGTTAACAGTTTGCATAGACACTCCAGATTATCCTCATCATTCTGTTCTAATAGGTGACGAATACATCGGTGCATGATTTTCGTTGTCAAAATCTGCTGTTTATACAGCTCACCGATGAATCTAAATGAATGAGATATGTTTGAGAAAATTAGTTTTTTTTTTATGTAAGAATTTTGTATTTTATCGTGCAAAATTGTAAATTATATTGTATCGTCTTCATACGGCTGCCAATAAAGCGATCGAATTGATCTAAACATACTTCCCAGACAGTACACATGTACCGATTTTGGACATGGTGCTGGGTTTGTAAATATCTTGAGAATGCGTTGAATAAAAAAATTACTCACCTAATATTTCCTACAGATTTAATTCGTATCCTGCGCTCCTCCTCTTCAAGCGCCAACAGAAGTTCTTTCTTTTTCTCCTAATAAGTACAAAAAAATAATCGGATATCAAAATAAAATATTCCATTGGAGAAAGAAAGATAAAGTTTGTTTGAAAACAAAATAAAAATATACATCGTGCAAGAGGCTTACCGGGTCATTACACTCGTCAATTTCCTTTAGCCTTCGATTTCTCGCGACATCATCAATTGGATTCTTTTCGAATTCTTTTTGGCAACGCGTGATGATAAGCTTCTTGAAGCTAACGGAACTATCTTGAGTATCAGGACCTGCGACTTCCATCATGCCCAGTTCTTTGCACAACAAGGCATATTCGACAGAGAAGCTGGGTTCGTCGACAGCTTTTTCAAAAACCAAATTAATAACTCCATTCAAGCGTTCTTGCGTATCGATCGGCAAATGTCGGACTTGCTCAACCAACGTGTTGAACTTTTGCGGAGTGAGTTTGTTCAATACACTTCGTACTCTCTTATAGAGGGCTTCCGTTTTCGCTTCCTCTTCAGTAAGACCAAGCTGCTTCAATCTCGTTGGTTTCCATGCATTTTCTGTTTCTCTCAGTTTCACGTCTTCTCTCAATGATAGTGAAACATGAATAACATTTGGTTTATTCGCTTTTGGTTTACCCCGGTCACTCTTACGACTCGTTGGTGGCTGTAAAACGAGATATATCTCATCGATATCATGTATCAAAGCTAAGATATTCGATAGAGTTATTTGACACGAAGAATGAAAATTTCAATCAGAAGAAATGTTAAAATGTACTATTCGTCAAAAGATTTCAGACCACTACTTTCTTCGTGCGGCATCATGTTTACTTGTCCTTCTCCTTCCATAAGAAAGCAAGATACATATCCCAAGCATTTCACTTAAATTCTACTTACCGGACGTGTACTCATATTTGTCTTTGCAAATCCTGGCATTAACGCATCATGCCTGGGAATGTTCGCATCCTTAAAAGCCCTCAAGTCCATAGTATTATGCGTATTCTATAAAAATCAGACGCAGATGTAAGTAATAAAACATCGTTATTAATAAAGCGTATACGATATGTCACGTATGACAAACGATACATGAGACGTAGGTGAAAAAGCAACGCGATGTCATATACCTGTAAGCTATCTTTCAAGACAGCCTGCAAATTTGGTAGATTAGCCGGCTTTAGTTTGCTGTTGGGATCAAATTGTAGACGTAAGAGGAAATCCCGGTCGTAGGACTTCCTACCGGTCACGTTGACCGGGCTCCACTGGCCCTCTTTGTACGAGTATTTGAGTAATGGAGCCTTATTACCGCTAGGTGCGGCAATTTCGGTCGGGGCATTACCGCTACCACTGGAAACCTCGACTTCTTGCTTCTTCTCCGTAATCACCGATGGAACAGTCGTCGCGTTTTCGTCGTTGGACGCGTGTAGCGCCGACACCTTAAAGTTCTCTTCATTTTTCTGCGCGACCAACGCTTCCAAGTGCATTTCTTCGATGACCGCCGCGTGATCGACGACGTCATTGGGAGATGCGATGGGAAGCGCGTTAAACGCACTATCCTCGGATTTGATCGAAGATTCCTTGCTGGTCGGGGCAAGGTGATCTACGTGGGCAACGTGAGACGCTTGTTGCGCGGGAGCGCTGTCCTTGGACACCTCGGTGGACGCGTGCTTCTCGGTTTTCGCGTGAACGGGCAGAATCTCCTTCTCCTTTTCCTTCTTCGACTCATAATTGTCCTTTTCTTTGATATCCTTGCTGATCTCTCTCCCGGGCTCCTTGTTACTGTCTTTCGAGGCGGGAGCGTGCTGCTCCTTGTTGTCTTGCTTAATTTCCACTGTTTTCGCCGCTGATACGGTATTTACATTAAAGGCATCCATGTCCGTGCCTTCCTTCTCCGCGCCCTTGCGATTGAGTTCGCGGGGTTTCAATTTTTTGTTGCTCTTTTGCTTCTGCATAGCTTTACCTGGAGAACGGAAGAGAAAACCACGTTGGTGAGACAATCGAATACGCTACAATACGAATACGAAAATATGAAAATATCAAAATAGAAGGTCTATTAGCGGGTACAATTTTCAGGAACGCGTCGCGCAATACATTCGATCGATCTACTATACTTAATCATCGATTGTACCGATTACTACGCCAACGCATCCTGTGCCGATCAAGGAACCGAGAGGAAGGAAGCGAAAACCACTCGTCTGGCTCGCTACCTTCCTTCGGGCTTCGAAGGACCGGTTTAAAGTCGAGTGACCGAATCTTTCGCATGACTTTTAGGAGCTTTTATTCAACGGGGAACGTTCTCGACGCGTATCGGCATAGGTGCGTGCCAAGTCGGGCAGTCAGGGGCAGTCAGGGGCGGCGCGTTTCGCGTTTCGCGTTTCGCGTACCGTGATCTCGGGATCCCCGTCGATTACGACTTTTGGATCTCGTGCCGCTTCTGCCACCTCCGCCACCTCCGCCACCTCCGCCACCTCCGCCACCGTCGCTCGTTCTTCGATCGCCCATGTTTCACATGTGTTCGCGCGCGCACACGTGCAATTCACATCTCTGGATGGCTCGAGTTTCCGATGGCCGCGCGTGCACGTATGCGCACGCGCGCGCCCGCGGGCGCGCGCGCGGCACTGATTCAGTATTTATTTATAAACCTGCCAAATCCCTGCCAAACGTGGCGTAAATGCGACACGTAAACGCGACGGGGTGCAGCAACGACAAGAGGAAGAAGAATCGCATCCTCGACAAGCTTATCGGCGCGACGAGATGACGACGTTGTCGTTATTATCGCCGTCTTGGCATGTTGCGCGATCGGCGATTTCGTTCTCGATCGAACGCTGCGTCGATCGCGGTGACATCCAGAGGCCGATGACGCTCGCGCGGGAATGAGTCCGCGTCCAACTCGCGGCCAGGCTTGGATCTCGATCCGCCGCGGCCGCCGACGACGACGACGGGACGACGGACGACGGACGACGGACGAGATTCGCGCAACTCGTTTTACTCGTTGGTCAACGGCGACCGCCGTCACAAACGATCGTCCCCGACTGAAAGACACTTCGGAAAACCCTCGGGCCTGGCTAGCCGCGGCGCCCGACGACTTTCACGCATCTATTTTAACCTGTGAACTGGCGCAAACCGACAGGCACGACATAGGATTTCTTAAATTAGTCCCGTTCGGTCGGTTTGCGCGTCGGAGCAGGCGCACTGGGCGCAATTTCAACGGTTCGACCTAACCCAAAAGCGCGCTCGCGCTCGCATCCGCACAGAAATATCGCCCGAAAAAATTCCTGCGTCCTGCGCTCGCGCGGGTCGTTCGTTTTGTTTATTCATCGCGATCTCGACGCGTGGGGATCTGTCCTAGCTCTCCGATCGAAAATCGCACGGCGAAACGTCGATTCCTCCCCCGATCGGTGGGGGACCTTCCCTGAATGGCGAGCCTCCTGAATCGGCTAATTATTCGACGTGGGCGATATTTACGTTCACCGTCCTCGGTGCTGATCTCGAATTCGATTCTCGATATACGAAAGTAGGTTGAAATCGCTTTAGTTTTGCTAAAGCAGGTCGTGGACCGCGACTCCGTTTCTCTCTCTCTTTCTCTCTCCCCCCTCCCTCCCTCTTGCAACAAATGTTAAATCACAGATTCTTTTTAGCACGCTCTCTGCCGCATAGAGTGTATGCGCCCCATGATAAACTTTCCGTTCAGGGCGTTTGACATTTTCGATCCTACATGCATCATCACAAAATGTTTTACGAAAAGGCACATATTGATACTTGAATATGTACGGTACAGTTTGTAAAATCTTGTTTTTCAACAGTAAATTTATTTTTATAAATATTATACGAGGTGTTATAAATAAACCTGTTAGTCTCGGCAATGTGGGGGGCGCATGCGACCCACACGCGGCTTGAACGGAAAGTTCTCGAAAACTCTATTCAACAAAAAAATGCGTAAGAGCGAAGCACGGCGTTTCCAACTTAAATCGCAAATTTTGGTTCGGGATCGTAGTCAGCGCTTATAAAAATTTACGGGAGACGATTATTCTCGTTCTTGGGCTCGAAAATTTTTGTCATTTTTTGTTCAACAGTGAAATTAGGCCGGTAGGAAACATTAAACGCGTGAAACTTGTTATCTTCCCTCTTCAAAACGCTATGTTAAAATTGCGCACCGGGTGCGCAAATTGAGGGAGTAGCATCCCAGAGTGTCTAATAAATAGCGATTCATTCATTATTCGTTCCCTCTCTTTCTCTCTCTCTCTCTCCTTCCTTCCTTCCTTCCTTCCTTCCTCTCGAATCCAGCGAAGGGAATTCGATCCTTCCGACGCGACGCGAAATGAAAATCGCGAGACGGCGAGAATCGCGTCTCCGAAAACGCGGTGACGCGATGACGCGATGATGCGCGACCACGGATCTCGAGAGAGAGACGATATAATTAGATGGCTTCGAGAGATCGCGGAGGGAGTCGCGCGCGCGCGCGAGAATAATCACTGTCGGACATCGACGAAGCTCAAAGAGCATCGCGCCTGACGATGGAAAAAATGTTTGACGCGCCGATATACTCCGTCTACTCCGATACGTTTATCGCGCGCCATTTCCAAACGAGGTTGCTAAAAGCCACGTTTCTTTCCCCCTCAAGCACGACGAGATGTCACGTCTCTTTTTGGTTTAAAACAAATTTCTTTGTGTCTCCAATTTGTTGTATCTTCCAAATGTTAAAAAAATACACATTTGAAACGTGACCTAAGCATCCGATTTTATCCGCGAATGTTTAAATCGCAACGATCTTGAGTTTGAAAGACGCTCACGTCCCGTTGTTAATACTTTTCGTTATAAAACGTCATAACGATACCTCCTCCCTTTCTTCGCGGTACGGTAAATAAGACGTCACGTCAGCGTCTCTTTATATAGTTTATATTATCCAGCCACGGACGACACGGAGTCGGACGAAAGTTTGCCCTGTGTTTCGAATTTCGAATTTCGAATTTCGAATTTCGAATTTCGAGTCTCGATGTGCGTTCCGCGCGCGCATTTTCCTTCGGATCGAGGGATCTCTGGTTCGGCGTTTTCCGAGATTACGCGCGCCGACTTTTCTCAAGCCGCGGAAGACTTTCACCCGATCGCCGAATGACGAGCAACGACGGCTCAAGGTTGCCCCGCCAAAAGTCTCGTCGCGATATTTTTTTTTCTTTTTCTTTTCGGCGCACCCGCGCGCTGCGTGCTCTTGTGAAATGGCGTTAGCCGAGGACGCCCGACACCCGTGACCCGACACACATGCACGCACGCACGCACGCACGCGCGCGCCCGCCTTACCATTACCACACGCGGCGCGCGGTCGTGACTCGTGAGCAGTGACCCCGGCTGCCGAGGGAACCTCTCTTCCCGGATCGAGAGCGTGCCCGATTTCGGCGACGATACATCGTGCATCGCCCGGGTCGTTTCAATGGGAAACTCAGCCGGGACGACTTTTGACGCGACGTGGCGTTTCTGCGATCATTTCAAGCTCCTCGATATGGATCAACTACTCTCCTACTCGCAAACGATTCATATTCGTAACATAAGGAAGAATCTTGATGTTTTATTATCGACGAGCTGAAGGTCGATTCGCGCGACATCTCAGCACACGACTACACGACAGTACGAGGAACTTTGAATTCGTAAACGCTCGACGACTCCGAAGATCGAACGAAAGAATGGTTTCGCGAAGGTCGATCTATCGAGGACGAACGTCGGCGCGCGGACCAATATGGTGCTGCATTCTCTTTCGATCATTTCACAAAATGGCCACGCGCCACCGCGTGCACGGCGTGATCGCGCGATCGCGCGATCGCGCGACCGCGCGACGTCTTCCAGACATCGTTCCGGTCGTTCCAGATGCGAGATGCCGTTGTTGATCGCGCGGAATTGGATTATTCGGCAATCGGCCGATTTTGTGGCCGGCGCGAGATGCGACCAAACGAGCCGTGCGTTCTTGCAAAGGAGCATATTCGGAAGAACGTGTCCACCACGTGGTGGAAAAAGAAAAGCCTCGGCGTCGAATATGTCGCGACGTTGCGACATGTGCGCAAAAGTCGGGAAATTGCGACAAACGCGCGACATCTAATTTTTCGAGATGACGCGACGAGGAAGGAGGGCAAGGAAAATCGGAGCGAGATATCCCCCGGAACCCCCGGCGAGAAGCTACTCGACGGCGACGGCGACGGCGACGGCGACGGCGACAGATTTCGGTGGCCATATTGAGCGGTCGCCTTCCTCCGCACGATTCCGCGGCGCCCCTGAATACGCCCCTGAACGCGCGATATTATCGGCGAGAAGCGAGACTCCGACAACGTATGGTTCGCGCGTTGCATACCATTTACAAATCTAACGAAACAAATAAGATAAGTAAGCGGACGCGCCGCTCCGCTCCGCGCCGCGCCTCGCCTCGCCTTTCGTCTCCTCTCCTCTCGTCTCCCGCCTAGTTACAAGCCTCGCCTCGCCACGCCACGCCGACCACAAAATGTCGGAAACCACGTTGTCACCGAGGTACCGACATCTTCGATCACGTTGCCGAAAGGTGCGACGGGAGATATCGAGCAAGAGAGAGCGAAAAGAAGTGATATTTCGTGTACGTACATCTCTCGACGTAGGGTCTCTCTGCTCCTTTCACGCTCCGCTTCGTACACACGTTCGCACGCTCTGCTTTTCGTCACTTCACTGTCTCGCGTTTTCGAACACGCGTTTTCGACACGAGCTTTTCGCTAGGCCGAAATTCATTCCTCGAGACCAACGAGGAGGAACGAGGCCAACTCCGAACTCTCGGATGGATGTACAGAGGTGGGAAAAGGATTCGGGTAAAAACGACGCGTGTATAGGGCGCTCGTCGCAATTCGATTAAAAAAAAAAATATATATATATATATGTACAATTATCGCGAAGGTCGTTGCAGTTACGTTGCAATGTACAGACGGTAAAACACAGCGCGGAGAAACGGTATATAATAAGCGTATTCGTTGCCTGAGCGGTAAAGCGATGCGTAAAGTACGCGCGCGAGTTGTGGGAGATAAAGGAAAAGGGAAGAAAATCGCCGGGATTCAAAGTTCGGAGGCGAATCGAATCGATCTTCGGAGGGTCGTTTCTCGAGGGTGGGATAAAACGTATTCTTATTTTTTTTTTTTGTTTAAAAAAAGGTAAAAAAAAAGGTAAAAAAGGGTAAACTAAAATAAAAAGGAAGGGACAGAATTGGGAGAAGAGAGCGGTGTAAAATGCGACCGGCTAGCGCAGCACGTGCTGGCTACTGAAGGCCGTCCGGTTCGGTCCGGTCCGGTCCCCTCGACGACGATGGAGGATTTCCTCCCTTCCTCCTCCTTCCTTCTCCTTCCTTCTCCCGTTCCTTCCAGCGTTCCAGCGTTCCAGCGCCGGTTCACCGGTTAATCCCGCTTCGTTCGTCATCGCGCCCCGTCGGCCATTTTCGCGCAATCGCGTCACCGTCCGCCTTAGTCCCGACTCGACTCGACTCGACTCCGATTCGCTTCACCTCACCTCACCTCACCTCACCTCGCCACGACTCGCCTCTCCGTCTCCGGTTCGCCAAGATACCTGCCTAACCACGCGATCGTATCGTAGCGCAGAAAATAGACGAGGAAACCGCGGGACCTTCGTCGTCCGTAACGGTCATCGAAAGAATTCCGATTGTTTAGACGCGAGACGCCAATGATGATTTTTCAAAGCAAAGTAGGACAGAGAGGAAGGAAAAAAGGGGGGGCGGGGCGACGCGACGATTGTATCGATTATCTCAAGCGAGCGGATTCAGCGGATTGATCCGAGTATCCTTCCCGCGAAAAATATCAAGTTACCTAGCTGTCGCAAATTAATGATAGATCGATTATCCGTTCGGTAGAGAACGTCGTCGCGTTTCCATATTTCGTGTTGCGCACCGGCGCCGGCGACTCGATCGCTATTTGCCTCTTAAATAATCAAGTTTTCTCGAAGGACGAATCGAGAACTTTCGCAGAACTTGATTGTGTGTACGCAAACGCAAACGCAAACGAGATAAATATAAGAATCGCTGTATCTTACCCTTTTTCATCTTGCGACTCTCGTTACAAGCTGGAGTAGAAATTTATCGATGTTCGAAATTCGAATAGGAACAACTTTACGTATAAACAAATGCCACTAGACAAATATATCACACTCAAGTCACGTGACACTGAAAATCAACGATGCTTCGGATCTTTCGGACAGCGGAACTATCGCGACACTTGTAAATTTTTTCAAGATTAAATAAAGATCCACTATAGAGTTCGATTCAATTTTTAAATAATCAATTACACAAAGAACGAGACATCTAAAATAGTCGGCTAACGTAGTGAAAACCGCGTTGCGTTTTTGTTAGAACGATCCGCGGATTCAAAAAAAACCAACGTTCCATAATTTTTTTGCAACTCTCGCATTGATCTCGACGTTCGATTCGCTCGTTATTAAAGAGACGCGTGATAAAAATGCCCGGATATACCGAAACGACTGCACTTCGCAGAACCCCGACACGAGACACGAGACACGAGACACGCGACTCCGATTCTCCTCGTGGCTTATAGGTTAGATCAAGTTAGGTTAGGTTACGTCGAGTTTTGGAGGGTGCCCTCTTCAGTACAAGTGGTGAGATTCACGGCGACGGCGACGGCGACGGCGACGGCGACGCCGACGCCGACGCCGACGTCGACGCCGAGTTTTGTAACGGCACTTGCGCACTTGCGCGCGTGCGCGCTCGCGCGCGGGAACATTTCGCGGTACCTTTCAGGCAACGTGTTCCGAAATGTATTGACGAGATCCTGACGACTGAGAATCGTCTGTCAACGTCAATTTAACGTTTATCGGCATTCCTACGATATTTACGCGATCAATTTTTTTTCTTTTCAGGATATTCCATATTAACATCAGATGACAAGACGTCAAAACGTAGGCTCTCTCGTTCGAATCGAGCGAACCGAAAATTCACGCTTATCTGGAAAGCGCGGTTAAAACTACCGTCCGTTATCTCGGCGTGATATCGCAAACGCGCGGCGCAAAGTTCAAATGAGCGAAACGAGTAGCGTCTAGTTAAAGTCCTGACAACATTCTCTTAGAAATGCATCGCGTTTCTTACCAACGAATAATAATCGTACGCTTACTTGTGATCGATAGCGCCAGATACCTCTCTCGGACAGATATCGCGCCCCGCGAGTGAATTTCCAGTCGCGAGTAAAAGAGAGAAGGAAAGAGAGAGGACGGTTGACGGTATCTTGGAGTAAAACTCGTTCAAGGCTGCGCTCGCATAAGCGTAACTCGAGCTCAAGTCTCGGGATTGACGCCGCGTGTGATGGCGAGAGATACGGCGCGCTTTCTTTTTTATCCATCCTCTCTTCGCAAATTTACAAAGCTATCGATATACTTTATCGTTTAATATAATAACTTGCGTACGATTAGGTTTCGTATCTGCTCTGTAGTTAGAGATTGCATGCGTCAAGATTTTAAGCAAGACGACTCCGATAAACAATTTCGTTCGGTTGACGATAAAACTTGTTCAGCAAGTGGAAACACTCACCGTCTGACGGTTTCTGCTGTATCTCATTTCTCGGATGCACCACCTCCGTTTCTGTCTTGTCACCGACTGCGTCACCGTTCGTCTTCTGATGATGGTGATCCACCACCTGATTGTGAACAGGCGTAGGAGTGGCGCCCCGAGAGCCGAGGCTCTTCTCCCGGGTTTTCCTCTCCTTTTGCTCTTTGGTATTCGAAGGCAGCTCGGTGGCGTTGGGTTTCCTCCTCGGCGGCGAGTTTGACGAAGTTTTGGTTAGATTAGGGAATGGCTCCCTAGTAGGAACGGGATTGGCGCTCGAGGCAATGGCGGACGGTTTCGGGATTTCCTGGGTAACGTTACTCCAATACGGAGTAATCGGTGTCTGTACTACGTTGGGCGAGGAGTTGAGATGTTTGGTGGCTTCGGGTCCAGGTCCGGTTCCGGTTCCGGTTCCAGTTCCGGCTCCGGTTCCGGTTCCGCTTCCGATTACAACTGCGGCTGCAGCTACAGCGCCAGTAACCCTAGCGGCCTCGGATTCGGTTTCGGCCGTCACCGTCACTGTCGCCGTCACCGTCGCCGTCGCCATCGCCGTCGTTGTCGTTGTCGCTGTCACTGTCACAGCCGTTGTTTCGGTGTTAGGAGTCGACGCGGTAAGCTGTACCGACGCGGAAACAGTATCTTTATTCGCGGCCACTGATGATACGACGGGTGACGATTCCTCGATCGTCACGCTCTTCATCTCACTCCTCGGCTGAAATTCCTTCACGGGAAGTTGCAACGCTAACGCTTTCGACTCCGTTTTTGTCGCGTTCGGATCGATTTGCGTCACGTTACTACATGTACCTAACGATTGACTACTTATCGTAGGAGGTACGGTTTTGCCAGCACCAGCACCAGCGCCAGCGCCAGCGCTAACGCCGATATTTTTTGTCATAGGCGAACTATTGCTACACTGACTATTTGCGTCATTAGCGGGATTGGTTTCAATATTCGATAACGACGTTTGCGCCGTTGTTTGTATCGTGTTAGGCGCCGTTTCGGACGCGCTCGTCGGTACCGTGTCGGATCCCTCGGTCGCGGCCTTCGCGACGCGAGCCGCGAAATCGGCTATCACCTCCGCACCGTTATTCTGTAACAATCACCAAATCTGCGTGATAGACAGTGGCACGTGCTATTCATTCAGGCATTACGCTTGATAACTAAAATTTTGCTCCAAACTCAAATCATAGGGCGAGAGAAATCAAAACAAAAGCACTTGGACGAACGAAATAAATGTTCAAGACTTTACAAATCTGTCACCCTACAGCCATTGCATCCTCAACTGGTATATTAGTACGTACCGGACAAATTGGAGAAAAAAATTATCGATATCGAGTTACGATACCGAAATTAAACGCCACCGCGAGAAAATTTTTCTGTTAAATTCCGAATATTTTCGGAATCACTAATCGATCCATCTTTTCCGATCTTTTTCATTTTGTGCGATCTCAGTATTTACTTAATCTGCTAGAGGACATGGCTCATGTGGGTGTACAGATACACAAGTATTAACAATCGGCTGTGAGAGTCGGTTTCAAATATGTACATACATAAGATACTCTTGCGTTATACAGTTAGCTATCTAGCGAGCACAGACTTGAACGCTAAACTCTCTTAGCCAATTGTCGATATACTTCGATGTAGCTCACCTGTGGTTGTGGCGTTTCGCGATTACTGGATTCACCACTCTGCGTAGTTTCATTATCTTTATAAATTTCATCGCTTATATTTTTGCCCGTTAGCGGATTTACTATGTCCAAAATGGCATTCTGTCCTCGAGGTTTCCGAGACCTGGTAGTGCTGTTAGTATTTGTCGCACCACCATTATGTCCCGAGAATACATCTTTAAAAGAATAAGATAACATTTTTCAATTTAGATTACAATCCTGTTTTGCGAAAGAAAATGAAACTCATTAGTTTAAAAACGTATACGTAACACTCCAACTTGATATTCTTTAGCTCTATCTTTTTGAGTCTTTAAAGAGGTAGAATACGAATAACAAGGACGAACCAACATACGTAACAAGTAGATTTGAAAGCAACGTACCAGCTTGCGACATAGGTATACCCATCGAAGGCAGGGGTTGGGCTTGTTGAGTAGGTTGCTGAAGCGTACCTTGAGGTACAACTGGAGCACCGGCTTGAGTACCGGCCAGCGGGCCTGCGACATGTTGCGCTCCACCGCTGACCGCACTTGTACTCGCCCTAGTCAAACTCATCGTGTTTGACGCTGTGTAATAATCTGTTGGAAAATATAACGATTCATTTGACTTGTGTGAATCTGGCGTCAAGGGGTAACGTGAGTAGGAAAACTCACATCCATGCTGAGGAGCGGGCGCATGAGCATATCCGAACACATTTGGTAATTGGATTGGAGGTTGAAAAGGAAAATACGATTGATTTTGATGCGGCTGGTGCCTTTGAGGTGGACCAGAGAACTGGAAATAAAGAGAGACAATTTATTACATTTTCATTCGACCATATGGATATACTTTGAGAGAGAGAGAGAGTACATTTGGTTATAGATAAAAAGAGGATAATGAAAATGTAATGAAAATATGAACGTAATACGTGTAATCAGTACCTGATGAATCGGTAGTTGATTGTTTATGGGATACACCGATTGCTGATGAGGCCCCGTGTGAAGACCGTGGACTTGACTTTGACCTATGTACATTGCACTTGCCTGTACCGGCAAACTAGCCGGATGAGGATATATGGCAGGCGGTTGCCCTCCACCTCCACCTACCCCAGCCATCCCGACTACTGGTGTTCCACTGGCGCCTTGGCCACCTCTGTGACTGATACCTCGCGGTTGTTGCGGCCTTGGACCCGTTTGATAATAGCCCTGCGCGAAAGATGGACGAGAAACGTAAAGTTTCTTTTCAAAATCGACTTGTTTAAAAAATCAAATAAAATGAAGATTTTCTTCTTCATTACGCTAACAGATACGTACTTGAGACGCCGGTCTGTTTTGCGTCGGTACGTAAACTTGCTGTAAAGACGGCGGCTGCGTCTGTAAGTGGGCCTGCTTTCCCATTTCCTGAGGCGATGGTGTGTGTACAGGTGGTGTCGTAGTAGGCGCTGGACCTTGTGGGGGTTGCGACTGCACTCCTGGGGTCGGGGCTTGCGAGGGTACTTGCCCTCCGGCGGGACCTCCCGGTGGTATACCCGCTGTGGATTGCCCTATCGTTTGTATGCCGCCGAGCGGCGGAGGCCCTCTACCCGTGGGTACTCCTACATTACTCGCCGCGTTTCCGCCCACTTGGCCCCCTGGTTGGGCGCTGTAGTTTCCATGAAACTCCGATCCTGAAACAAAATTTACAACTTACTCAACATGTATCGGTATTTTTACAACAATCATTTTTACAACAATTGTCTAATTCATGCGAGTTCTCGCTACTTGAAATCGTGCGAATCACGACCAAGGGTTTGTTCACATTTACGTTTTTATGGTGCAATAAATGCGCACACATAAAACGGCAACTCGAATAAGCCCAGGTTAGGTTACGCTTGCGATACGAAAACACATTTTCCGCGGGATATTTTTATACCTTATACATACTAGATTTCCTTTTTGTTTAGACATGCATCTCATAGAATTTTGTAACAGATTGCCCTGCTTTCAACTTTCAATACATAAAATATGCGGCAAATATGTAAATCAATGTTGTTCTTCGTATACTATTAAAATAGCATGACACTGGAAATATATAGATCATTTCTTTGATCATTTACATATATTTCTTCCGTTTCTTTCGTTGAGCAGATGTTATTGCAAAAGTCGCTTCGACCATCTACGCTAGATGCGCACACCAGAAACCGAAATGAATCATACTAGATCAATTAATCTCGTTGTGTCTAGATGTGACATTATCTTAGATTGTTCTACCAAAAGGACTAGTCTCTTCGAAAATAAATTCGCACATGCCTGTACATATCATATGATAAAAAGAGATAAATTCGTTTATTTATTTCTAAAATACGTAAAATCTCCAATATGTAATAATAATTGTCAGTCTCACAGAGATCACTAAAATATATAGATATTAGAAAAGCAATGTATCATATAACTAAAATAATTTGCAATACCTTAAAAACATTGCTTCTGAAAAAGAGATGAAAAAAAAGGAGGAAAGCAAGACGACGTGCTCGACGAGGGAAAAGTATCCGAGTTGTTACGAACTAGCGAGGAACAAATTACGCGTCAACTAATTACGAGCTTACGTAGCATAGATAGACACCCGAAACACGTCGCGCGTTCAATCTCGATAACATTGGCCTTACGTTTCTTCGCCTTTGCTTTTTGCCTTCGTCGCGCCCCGTTTGCCCACGTCGCGTCGCGTCGTCCCAATTGGTAATTACTCGCGAAAGACGAATACATACGACGCCGACGTGCCGTTGCGACGTGCACGAAACGTTGACGTCAACGTTCCCCGTCGGATCACTCGGATCGCCAAGCGTCAAGCGTCAAGCGTCAAGCGCCAAGCGCCAAGCGAGATAATCCCGCTGGGGGCAATCGTCCTCGAGCTTGACGAATCCATCGCGGTCCGCGCGGCTCGGACAAGAGGAGACTCTATTCGACGGATGTTGCCCCATTTTCCTCCTCTGGCGTTAAGCGTAAACGAACGCGCGCGGAGGCAGGGGAAAACGGACGGTTCCGAGTCGAAGAAAAATATGGGATCGTTTGATCGTTTCCCCATAGATGATTGCTCACCGTTACGAGATCGTCCGCGCAGATCTGCTCCTCTCCTCGTGAGCCGCGCGGGGCGCGGGTTCGCGCGATGATTCTCCAGACGGCGGCGTGTCGTTACAAAAGCGCAACGTTGCGAGCGCGACAACGAGACTCGAACGTGGACAAACGCATCGACGGCGACGGTCCGACCTTACGGACGGCCATCTTTGCACATGTGGGCAGGGGCCGGGGGCGCAGCGCTGCCATCTGTGGCTCCGCGGCGGAATCGATTCGCGGCTCGCGGCTCGCGGTTCGCGGGCCGTCCAGGAGCGACCCTGCCGGAAGGCGGAAACGCGCGCCACTCCGTCCGCAGAGTGCGTATGCGTATTGCATGTGCAACGTATCCAACATGCGTTTCGCGTTGTGTTTCGACTAACAATAAATAGATCTCGATCGAGGGTGCGACCTGGAAATCCAGGAATCGGTCTCGCAAACACGAATCCGAAAGAAACGCGCCTTTTCCCACAACTTTGAATTAATTCCTAAATTCCTTAAATAGTTTTACACCAAAGAAAAAGCTAGCTTTCGAGCTTGGGCGAGATAAACGTGAAACTTTTCAACCTTCTGCCAGGTCCGCGTACCTTTCCTCTCGCGTCTCGCTGACGGGATCACGTCGTCGCATCGAAATTGCATCTCACATCCCACATCCCACGCCAAGTTACGATCGGGAGGAAAGGGAGGAGGAAGGGAACGGGGCCTAGAGAACGCGCGATCGGGAATGCGGAGTGTCATGCCTGGCCTCGTACGTCATTTCCGGCGACGAATGACGTATGCAGGTCTCACACACCCCACCCATCGCCACCGTCACCGTCACCGGATCGCCGCGATGCGCCGCGCCGCGCCGATTCCGTCGGCCGTCTCGGAGGCCTCGGCGCTGAACGATGAACGATGCGCCCAGCGCAGCGCCGACTGCGCCGTGCCGCGTCACGCGTCACGCGTCACGTGTCACGTGTCGCGCCGCGTTCGATGCACGGTGCGCTGCGCACGATTTCTTAATAAGACTTTGACTCCGGGCAACGTTAACGAGCCTTAAACACGCCGTCCACGCCGATCGGAAGCGTTACGGCACTGCACGACGGCGGGACGCTCGACGATTGGAGGCCTCGAGCCGTGAGAAGGATTAGGTTAGGTTAGGGTTAACCTCGCCGCCTCGCCGCTCGGGAAGCCACGTGGCGCGCGCGGCATCGGCATTATCTGTGAAACGAGAGAGATCGCTCCGTGGAAACGCTTTATCGTGAATCGTGACAGCGGCTTCGCAACAACAGGAGCAAGATTATCGCGAGGAGTACCGATTTCCCGTCCCTCTGTACATATCTGTTTCGCTTTCTCGCGGGATCGACCCGCCGCCGTTGCCGTTGCGTCGGACCTCACAAACGTAACGACAAACGAGCGACTGACGGACTGACGGACTGACGGTCGATGTCGCGCGGTAATGACCGATTTTGTGGAGTCATACAAGGCGGAAGCTCGTGCACGCATCGCAGGTCGCGATTCGTCAAGGATAGACGCGCTATATTATTCGCTACGTTCTCGCGTTATTAATCACACTTCATCCAGTGTATTCTGATCGTTAATTCTTCCCAAATGGTTTCTCTCCCCCCCCCCCCCCCTCCAAGTTGCGTATTTTGAGTAAGAAAATTTCTTTCGAGAAATCTTATCGTAATCTACGTTTATGAACAGAGAGTTTTAGAAAGGAAATTTTGTTAGCGTAATACAAATTCTCAGTAACGTAGCTTTGAAGGATGACGTTTCGAAAGACCCAAATTACAAATTTTCTGGCTTCGATCGCATCGCGGCATCCTCTAACAGCCGTGTCTCATCGAGAGGAGAGGAGAGAAGAGGTGAGGAAAAGAGGTTGAGATGGAACGGGACGTATCGCGCGAAGGGAAAGGATCGAACGTACCTTCACGACGGTACAAGGTGGAAAGCGTTTTATCGATTGACCTATATCGTGAACTGTCTAAAGCGCCGTCCAGGGGCGCTAAGAACTAACCTAAATAACAAGCCACCCCGATATATCGATATCCGCATAGCAGGAAAAACGCCCGATCGCCACTGTTCAATAAAAAAAATTTGAGTAAATCTCGACTCATACATTTCTACATATCGCGTAGACGCCGCACGCCCAGAATGTCTTTCCTCCAGTGACTCCATCCGCATCCGAGACTCCGACAGAGAACACAGATAGCGACTAAATAACAATAGTAGAAAAAAATGTTGCATTCACTAAAAACAATTTATCTAAGCGACGAACCACAAAACGGAGGGGATTAAAATCGATATTAAAGCTTTGCATACGTCATCGTTTTAATGTGACAACGGCATTGTGCTCATTCTCGCGAGGAAAAGAAGAGGAGAGGAGAGAGAGGAGAGGAAAAACGATGAGAGAGAGAGAGAAGACGCGAGACGACGCGACTCGAACCCATGCGTCCGCAAATAGACACAAATGATTCGACTCTTGACAGACAGGTCACCGGGTCAGATTAACTACCCCCGGTGCGCCTCGCATCATTCCGCTCCGTGATTGCGTGCACCCGCGCGCCGATATTCGGGCGCGCAATGTGTTGGTCGTGCGCGATAAAAAAAGTCAGAAAGGTTCAACGATCGCGATGACAAGAGTGAGTCGGGTGGTCTCTCTCGAAATTACGTTAGCGCAGGTCGCATCGCGCGACGGAGTCAAGGACGGATCCTGCGGGAGACCGAGAGGGTGAGGATGAGGGTGCGTGCGTGTGCATCGGAGATAGGAAATAAATACAAATAAGAGCAGAGAAGCGAAAGAAGCGACGACTGTGCTACCATCGTCGGTCGCGGGTCTTTATGTCCACGATGGAGCAAGTCAACAGCCGCGTTCGCTATTTCGCACGGCATTTCATATCGTCGCGCGTAAATTTGCGCATGCAAAAAGAAATGACGCGTGCGTTAGGCACGTATCGCGAACTACGTATTGGAGATTGAGGGCTGCGTATTGGAAATTAGAAATCAACCAATTGGGACAAAGCGATAGATTTTAAGTTGAAGAAGAGAAGATAAAAATTATCCGATTGGTCAAATTTCACTCTCCAATTCGCAGCCCTCAATCTTCAATGGGTTGTTTGATGTGGGCTTTAAGGCGTTTTGAAGGTTATTACCGATAGGAATCGGAGAAGCTATCGATGCGCTGCAAGGAAAGGTGCGAACAGAAGCATGAATCAAGTCTAATGTAGCTCGAATTAAGATAAGATCAAACTACACACACACACACACGCACACGTCGTGTAAATAGAGATGCTTCAAACTTCAAACTGTGAATCCAATGTCTCATTTCGCCCCGTGTTATCGTTCACGACGTTGTCCGCACTATCAGCATTTAAAACGCACTTGCATTATCTTCTGAGAGCCACTTCTCACGGTACAAAGAATCCTCGTAAATTAATTATATCGTCCCTTCGAAGATTCTAGACCGCGACTTCAATATCATCCATCTTAGATAGAAAATACGTATAAAACGTAGAACAATTAACCAGAGTAAATTGATAGACCAATTTTTAATCGGTAAACTTGTTGAAACAATTTTTTCATTGTATCATACAACACGTCTGCGATACGGCAGCTTGGTACTTTGAGGTACGTAAATTATGGATCGATATAATATGAGAACGTTGATATACTTATCGTTCATATTAGAGTTGTAATCAGCAAAATTAGCCTTAGACGCCATCAAGTACGACACCATTAACGATCGATTGGGAGTTGGGGTAGTTTTAGAGATGGGCGATCCAAGTTTGACATTACCATCGCGCACGTGAGCAATTTTTCTTTCGAGTGGCAAAATATTCTTCTGTGACAAAAACCACTCCCCAGAAACAAAAGTCCATCCCAAGATTGAGTAAATATTGTAAATAATGTAAATAAGCGAGGAGATAAGCGAATGACCCTCGATTCGAAAAGATACGCGTATACGCGTAGATGCGGATTTCGGTATCGATATGCGTAGACAGACTTTGAAGATCGATGAATCGTTTTCCTGGCTTTCCGTCACTCGTCAGCTGTTTGGCGCCCATCCAGCGCCCAGTCTCGCGTTCGGACGACGCGACGTAACGGATAATTAACCGATCGGAGATAAAATGGTCGCTAGACGACTGTAAGACTGTAAGACTGAGATCGTTTCGAGGTATCTGCGGGAGGTTTGCGAAGATCGCGGATCTCACAATCGCGCAAATCGTAATCGTGATTTTTCGTCCACGACGCGTGGCG
The DNA here is from genome assembly GCA_035220575.1 of Temnothorax rugatulus. Classification (NCBI taxonomy): domain Eukaryota; kingdom Metazoa; phylum Arthropoda; class Insecta; order Hymenoptera; family Formicidae; genus Temnothorax; species Temnothorax rugatulus. Next base: position 254,599 of record JASTWL010000113.1, read on the forward strand.
TCGCGTGGCGTCGCGTCGCGTCGCGTCGCGTCGCGTCGCTCGCGACAGTTTCGACCTCGCTGTTATCTCGCGGAAAAGCCAAGACGTCTAAAAGACGAATTGCCTAATGTTAAACTTGCACGCGCTCTCTTCTACTTACTATTCGCGGTGACTCGGTATTGGGGCGGCATTTGCGTTTGCTGTTGTTGCTGCGGGGGCTGCTGCTGTTGCTGCTGCGGTTGCTGCTGGTGATGTTGATGGTGGTGATGACCGAGGTGGCTGATGTTGACGGTGAGTTGGGGGTGCGTCAGTTGATTGAGGTGGGGACTCGGCGACGGCGGCGGCGGCGGCTGATGGCCGGGATGCACATGGTGGTTGTGACCTGGCTGCGGATTTTGGGGATGCGACGCCGTGAGATGGTGGTGATGATGGGGACCGCCACAGTGCGGCATCAGACAATGCATGGGTCCTAAGGCACCGACGGCGACACCCACTGCGCCCTCCTTCGAGACGCCATATCTCGAAACCATTCTTCCGGATGGAGCAGCCCGGTCGCTGCTCGCGGCGGCTTTTCCCTCGCGCGAGCGACTTTGCTCGCGCTCGCGCTCGCGCTCGCGCTTCTCCTCCTCCTCCCGCTCCTCCTGCTCCTCCTCCTCCTCCTCCTCCTCCTCCCCGCCTCACCCTCGCCTCGCCACACGGCTGAGATCCTCCCCTCCTCTTCGCTCCCTCGATCGGTGGTTAGAGACGACCCGACGCCGTCGACGAGGCCCGACGAGGTGTGTTTACGTAACGGTAAATGCGGTAATAAAACGAATTCGCGACCATCGTCGCGATCCGTCGTCGCGCCTTCTCTCGATGCTCGATGCTCGATGTTCGATGCTCGATGCTCGGTAGCTGCCGATTTTCCCCAAAATTGGCGCGGGGACGACGATCCTTGTCCTTCGGGTGGCGCGCAATCACCCGCAATCACGTCGCAACCGCTTAGGACGGTTCACGGCCGTGCCTCCTCGCCTCCTCGACAAGCGCGTGCACACCTCGAGCGCGACACCCGTCAACTCGTCGATCGTCGGCAATGGCGCGCCATGGTGACCGCGCGCGCGTCTATTCCTCCGCTCAGCCGACAGTCCTAAATCTCCGCCGTCCCCGGTGGATGATGGCCCTCGTCGCGCTTCTCCCCACGAGCGGCATCAAGCATAGCCGGGCTCGTCCCGGATCGGAGTATCCAACCACGAAAGGGGGATAAATACGCCAAACGCCAAACGCCAAACGCACACACGTGGTCGGGATTCTCGACGAGTCACCTTAGAGAGAGCAGAGCCTACGCCGATCACTCACTTGGCGAGATCACTCGCGAGACGTGACCTCGTAGCACCTGCGAAACGATACGAGACCTTGCGAGAATGTCGCGCGACCGTCGCGCGCGGCCGTCGCCGACTGTCACGGGAATATCGTCGCCGTCGCGCGTGTACGTCGCGCGCGTCCTCGGCATAGGTGGCGGACTATCGCGTATCGCGGCTCGTCCAAAATCGATATTTAAGGCTCGACCGTCGCGCGTCGTCTCTCCCTGCCCGCGCGCTCGCGCGCGCTACAGCGCTTACATGCGTACGTGTGTATGCGCGGGTCGCCCACTCCCGCGCTCCGCGCTCCGCGCTACGCCGCTACGGAAAACTGCGTGCCGTTCGTGACGGAACGTGACGAGCGGAACACGCGGCTTACTTTACGTCGGAGTCGGCTCCGCGAGCGCGTCGAGGACGAGAAAGATTTTTACAATTAGCGGTCGGCCCTGCGCCACGGCCGGGCCGTGAAAGATCAGAAAGATCGGGACGGCGCGGCGGCGCGGTGAGGCTACTGTTGTCCTCTGCACGGCGCGACGATCGGGCGCGTTCGGTCGCGCGCCGAAAAGTACCGAGCGCGCCAACTCTCGCCCGAGCCCGAGCCCGAGCCCGAGCCCGAGCCCAGCGGGTAACCCTCTCGCGTTTGTCCGTTCGTCCGGGATTCGAGACTTCGGGATGCGCGTACCACGTTCGAACGGGAGGAAAAGCGGGAAGGAGAGCGAAGAGCCGGATGATCTCGAGGAACGATTTCGACTTCGATTTCGATTTACCATCGACGGCCGCCGCGTCAATCGTCAATCGTCAATCGTCACTCGTCAATCGTCGAGCGTCGAGCGTCAAGCGTTCTCTCTCACCCGCGTGCACGTCCGCCCGCACAACCGCCACCACCGCCGCCACACATAGCGCGTACACGCACGTACAATGGCGCGCGGACGGTCTTATGGCGCACAACCACGCTACCCGATGGATAGACAGGGGGAGAAAAAAAAGAGAGCGAGAACGAGAGAGCGTCGCCCTCGCACGCTCGCACCTCGGCACTCACCGCTTCCACTCTTTCGAATAAGTACGACTGACTTGCTTGTCGCTAGAGTACGATACGATCTGAGTCGACATTAGGCGCGAACCCTTCGCCAAGGGACGCGCTACGTTGAACTGAGGCAGACCAGCCCTTCCCGCTTCCCGCAGCCCGCAGCCCGCAGCCCGCAGCCCGCAGCCGCACGACCTACGACGAATCGCGTACCGCCAGCTGACTCTACCGCCATCTAGCTATTCCGCGACTAAATGACCTCCAGGAACGTAACGACGTTTCTGTGAGCCTCGCTCCTCGCTCCACGCTCCGCGCTCCGTCCCGCGCGCCATGGTAGCCGGTAGCCTTTCCCCCGATCGCTTCTCCAAAATTCGTCAAATTTTATTCGATAATCTACCACGTAATTTGCGACAGGCGGCTCTATAGCTTGTGTCGCGAAACCTTAGTGCCGCCCTGACACGATTTTACTTCTCGACCGATGAGAAACGCTTCTCATTTTACTCCATTTGTTGCAGACACGTGTTTGGTGAGCTACGACGTAGCTCGCTGCAGTTTTAGAGTGTCCGCATCTACTCTGTTACAGAATTTATATGCCGATTGATTAAAGAGCGCTGAATTTTGTTTTTATTAACGAAGCGCAGCAAGTGGCTGCAAATTATGCGTTGGGCTTTATTAATGCTTAAGGAAAGACAAAGAATTGCTTTAATAAACGCAAATTATTCGGTGCTTTGTTTAGTCTTTATAACGTGTGGATTGTCTCTTTCTACGCAATTAAACACATAATTATATGTTGCAATCTTAGCAATCCTGTACATATGGAGGGGTTAAAGCCATAGTGGTGTAAGTCAATTTTTTTGACCACTTTTTTTTCTTCTTTCAACATATCTGCATGTGTAGACTGCATCTATGAACTTAACTCGATAGGTTAAAAAAAAGTGACTTACACCACTATGGCTTTAACCCCTCCATATATACTTATACGTACTGTTCGATTGCGCTTAACCGCAATTGAAAAAAGGAAAAACGAGCAGTAAGCAAGTCTTTTTACTCTTGCCTTGAGACACATACGTACGAAATATGTGACTGGGAAAAAAGCAAAATTAAGAATGTTTTTACTTTACGAAATCCCTCCCTCTTTCTTTGCCACATTTCCGATAGAGCTATCAACATTTACTTAAATATATATATATATATATATATATTGATTTCATCTCTTCGCTCGATGGTTCGTTGCGATAATAAAGAGAACCTTGTTTCTTCTAGTTTCCTAGATGGTTTATTGCCAGAATACACATCGTGTATTTATTACGTAAGCAACGTACGTATCGCTCGCCGTACGTATTACGCGTTTTATCACAAAGAGCATCACAAAAATAAATCTTGTCAGTCTGCTCTAACGGCGCAACGATTGCTAATTTATACGTACCTGCAAAATTGTCACAAAGAAACGCCGGTAATATCTATATACGCGTCCATAGAGCACAATGGACAACGATGGCGTACGCAGACGCAAAGGGTCGAACCGTTCGACCGACCCTTCGGATGTCGTAAATGCGGCAAATTCAAATATGACGACATATATGAATAGATTCGAATGCAATAACACTCAAGAAATAACATTGACACATATTTTTCAGCAAACAAGTACAAGTACCTACGATGTTAAAATGAAATTTCCCAAGGTCCCCTTTCGTCTTTCGGTTCAAGAAAACGAGTTGGCTACTTACAACTTGTTCGTTTGTCGACATGCATTTGAATCTTCTGCAAATCTCGAGAAAAATGTCGAAAACTCAAACGGATACTCTAAAGGCATAAAGGTCACCGAGAAAGTTTGTTAGTCATTTATAATATGTAAAAGTAATAAAAATATTAGTATTTATAATATGTAAAAGTAATAAAAATATTATACTTTTAGACTGAGAATTCTGAAAGAAGTGAAAAGTCGAGGCACTCGAACAAAACTTATTCACGTCGAAACGATTTCCTGTAGGATCTTATTATTGTTATACTCTAACACGTAGATCGACCGTTACGGAAGTAAATACTCTCGTCTTCTCTCTCGCTGCAAAGGTCACTTTTGTACCCGTTTCATAAAAGCCTTGAAACCTGCCACGAACGAATTCCAACGGTTTTCTCAGAAACACTCTGAAAACTAACGATCTTTACAAATCTCACAAAATTTCCCTTAAATATATTGGAATATATAAATTGCCGTGCAAATTCAAAGCGATGTAAAGAAAAACTACGACATTTGATAAATAATAAAATTCTAATTATAAAATAATAACACGGCGATTGATGAAACATGACGCAACTTTGCGCTAATCTTGCAAATTATAAACATCTTGTGAAAATTGTAAATATCGGGTGTACATCTATACTTATATGAACAATTTTTTCCCCCTTTTTTAAGTTTCCTAAATTATTTTTCAAGAGCCAGAGGAAAGGCAACATTAATCGATGGAAACAGTTGGATTGATTCATATTTATTTTAAGAAGAGAATAACAAGATAAAAGTTCGTTTCGATATGTCTACTTTCTATTTTCGTATCCTTCCTTTGCCCGAATTCCCTGCTTGACGGCATACAACGGATCTTCAAAATTAATAATTGAAGAAATTGAAGATAACGTTAATATCTACTTTATCGGATCCGTACTTAAAATATGGTTTTACACTTAATATAGTCGTATCAAATGTAAATACTATATTGAGTTTCAATGTCACGCTGAACTCTTTGCTGATAAAAAGTAAAAGATCGTCACATTTATCAAATATACAAACATTCCAGAGATCAAGTAAGTTTTAACACTAAGCATTTATTAAAAGAAAATTGTTTAAAACTTTAAAGATTGAAGATTAAGAGATAAATATAGAAAGACAAAAATTTAAAAGATAAAAAGACTATAAAGTAGAGAGACATAGCAAACCGACATTTTCAGCCATCTCGTATCGCAATGTTGGACAAAATTCTAGCAGGAAATTCTTGTGTATCAGTCGTTTACATTCTTCTACATTGTTTCGTAGGTTTAGAGTTTTTTTTCCGTAACGAGAAGAAAGAAAGAAGAACGCAGGCAGGTAGACGTATCAGGTATCATCGAGTAGTCGAGCGATTCGCAAAGACGTGCGGCACGAGCGTGGGCGTATATCGGGCGGACGACAGCGAAGGGCGCGTACAAAGGTGGAAGGTGGCGAGTAGGTGAGAGAGAGAAGGGTGCACAGCAGCACCCACTATCCAGGAGAGATGAAGGGGATGACGAAGGGGAGCGGATTCGCGAATCGCGGTATCGCGTATAGGTGAGGCGGTAACCCAGTTTCGCCAGTGCACCAGGCCAAGCTGCAGCACCGCCGTGAACCGATCGATATACCTATATGCACCCGGCGCGCTGCCCACAGCCTAGATTCGCCGCTTCTGGTCTAGGATAGGCGCGAGCAGGGGGATATACCGCGTGACCCCCGTGACCTACATCGCGGGGGAGAAGAAGACGAACAAGTTGCGCGCCGTCCGTCTCGGATCACTCATTCTTCCGCATTTTGTTCCGTCGCGATTACGACAACTCTAGATCGTATCTCCTTGCTTGGGAGTTATTGTACCTTCCTTTCGTTTGTACCCTCCTCCCTCTCTCTCTCTCTCTCTCTCTCTTAGAAAGAAAGTTTCAAAAGTGACCTTTTCGCCAAATTTGCACATTTGGAAAAGAAATACAGTTAGCGATACTCGGACGTCGACAAAAATCGAGTGATTTATGGATTTTATAGGCAGGAATGTGACCTGGCACGCAGGGGGGTCTAAACCATCTTTTTCTTTCGCTTTGTTCTTCAGTGCCTCAATGGACGTATTGTTATCCTTCGAACATCCGCCGAGTGCATTCTTCTTTTCTCATCTGAGCAAAAAGAAAATCTGCCAAGAATTGGGATAAGTTTCCGAAGAAATATAAAAAAATATCGGGCAGTCTCTACGTGAGATTTTGGAGAAAACGGACATAACCCGTGCCCAGGAGAGATGGAGGAGAAGGAGAGAAGGCGCAGACCTATAACCTCCGAGCAACCTTCGGCTGTCTCGACGCGAAGGTTTCAGCCAGACGAGACAAGCGGAGGTTCAAAGTCCTCGAGCGAAAACATGGCTCGGTCTGAATCATACCGAAAATATATATCACGGAGACCTCTCGAAGCAGTTGATCTCGCGCAGATCTCGAGCAGATCTTTTTTCGTCATTTACCTAAGGCGCAGATTCTTATCCGAGAGTCTGTAAGAACGATTCAACTTTTTAACGATTGGACGCGAAACGACGGGCCGACAGTTTTCCTCGCGACAGTTACCCCGCAACGTCGCGTCGCGAAGATCGGGAAAGAGGAGGGCCGTAAAAGTCATTTTTCCCCGGGGTCTTTGAGCCTCCGAGGGCTCCGAGCCGTTGACCTTGGAAAGGTAGCATGGAAACCTCGTGGTGTCGCGAGCGATAGTACGATCTCTCTCTCTCTCTCTCTCTCTCTCCGTCTCTCGCTATCTCTGTGTGGGCGTTCGGTAGGTTAGCAGCCCGCGGAAAGTGGGGGAGAGAATGAACCGCGCGGATCGAGGAGGGGAAGGTGGAGAAAGAGGGTAACCACACGCCGACGAATGTCTGGATGGGAGACGGAAAGTCTACGCGAGGGAAGGGTCGATATTTACCGGCCTTCTCTCGCCCCTTCCTCCTCCCCTCCTTCCCCCCTTATCCCTCTGGTCCTCCCGTCCCGTCCCGTCCCGTCCCCACCGGGCAACGACCTACCACCCTCGCACTTCGTACGACCGTTGCGTGGATCGTTCGTCTCCCTCGCCACCCTTGCTCGCGCGCGCCCTACCCTACGCATTACGTGTTACTTCGCGTCCTCTAACCCTCGAGCCAACTTCCCCCCTTCGCCCGACGTCCCTGACCGCCTAATTGAACGACACCGTGGTCACGTCGGTCACGAACGATTGTGCGCGTTGTGCGCGTTGTGCCCAACGTCCCCGAATGATATCCTACGACCGCGCCTATCTCGATGACACGCGAGACATTCTTTCGCCGTCTCGGGGTCTCGGCGTCTCGGCGTCTCGGCAAGACGGCATTCGTTTCGCTAAAGCAATTCGTTGGCCAATTACATCGCCAACGAATTAAACATTGAGATTTCATGATACGTGATATTTGACAATCTGACAGTGACCGATGATATCGCTCGGTGAAATTTGCAATTTACGGTGGAAAACGTGCGTATCGCGCTGCCACGCCGTGTGAATCGAGAAACTAATCTCGAGAAACTCGGTCGGTAAGCACTAAGCGGAAAGTATTGGCGTAGATCACGCGAAAATACTTAAACCCTCCGTGCAGTGTGCATTCTGCATACTGCATACGACCATACGTGAGTCTACGGCGTCCGAAAAATAGCGTCGAACGTAACAAATCGACGTATGCACTGGGCAGGTACCGAAAAAACGTATGCACACGGAGGGTTAATATTGTCGAATAAATAAATGTATGAAAATATTAACAACATATTATCGGTCATAATGCCTTGGCGCTAAATGGTCCGAATAACATAAATTAAATATAAATTTAGCGCGGCGATGAAAATTTTTTTACATTTTTCTCGATCAAATTAATCGCAAATCAATTAAGTCACTGTTTTCTTTCCTTTTTATCTTTCCTCTTTATCTTGAAGCGAAATTCGCAAATGTGCGAAATATTAGAAAGAAAAGAATCGAGATCTTGGAAAAAACAAATGTTATTCACAACAAATTAGTAAATGAGTAAAAATGTTTCTTAAAAAATCCAATATTTAATTTCTAACCATTTAGTTCAAACTATTTCTAACATAAAATACGGAATATCTCGTATTTTTACTCGTTTTTACGTTTTAACGGGTATTGCCGCTCTTCTAATTGTAAGTCTGCAACCATTTTATTGTTAAACATCCTGTAACTAACTATATAACATTGTTGGCAAATAAATCCGTGCTAATAACGTAGTGCACGCAGCGAAACGGAACCGAAGCGGAAACGACAAGACTATTCGCCGACCTGATAACATCCGCCTCTTTATTGGCGCGTGGTAGTGACCACGTGGTAGAAACATTCCGTGTTCGGGCGCAAAAATTGCAGTGTCACCGTCAAATTCTTTCTTCGCGCGATTCGCCAAACCTAACCTTTACTATAAAAACACTCCACAGTTTCCCAGAAGGTTCGGATATTTTGCTTGTCAATCCCAAAGAGACAAAGATTTGCAATAAATCACCGAATTCTCTCATAAATCCTGAAGACAAAAATCTATAGTGAATCAGGTATCGAATAATTCCTGACTTGACTTGACCGAGTACAGCTGTTGACCACGTGTGTGCCTTCAAACAGCCTTTAATAATAATTGTGTCTATACGTTGCCAATCGTACAATCGTATAATTCTCAAGAGAAAGTTAGTCCCCTTCTTCCCTCTCCTATCCCCACAAAGAACAAAACCACTTTCCAGACTGATCATGGTTAAAAAATTCACCAACGATACCGCCCAAAAACTATTTCTCTTTTAACAAAAAAAAAGTGGAATTTCTTCTTTAAAATACTGAGAACAGATGCTCGAAAAAATTCCTATAAACTTGACAATTCTCGAAATGGAGAAAATGAGAGAAAGGGCTATTTTAGCCGAATAGTTTCTACAATGCATAAAAAGCATTCCTTCGAGAAACCTGAAATTTTTGTATCTAAAGCTTTGGAACAACACATCGATTTTTCATTTTTAGACAAAACAGTCATTTTTAAACAAAAAAGAAAAAAATCTTTCAACTGCATAACAAGAATTCGTTTTAAAAACAATGCTATAAGTACAAAAGTATATATAAAGACACTGTCGCGTAATGCGGACACCCCCGATACGTATCTTAATTCTTTTAATAAACATATAAATAATACAATAAATAACATTTCTTCGTTTTCTTAATTTTTATGTAAGAGACAATTTCTAGATAAAGAGATCAGTACGAAGGCAGCAAAGTCTGGCCTTTAGATTCTAAAAAAAAAACTTATCAATTTTTATGAATTTGCAGATGTTTCCATTATATCGTAAGATAATGTAAAAAAGATAAATAAAACGTGCGTGTGTCAATCGCGCGGAATTAAAGCACACTTTGAACGATTTATAATTCGAGTTCAAATTCGGATCCGATAGAATACTGTACAATTATATTTATAATCTTCATACCGTGTATCTTAATAAATGTGTTTTCCAATACATGTCTCATATGTTAGACAGATAGATAGATAGATTTTGTTTTATTTATGAGATTACAAGAACTTTGTGATTTACAATTACTTGGCAAAATATACACGTATGCAAGTATATGTATACTCGGAGTCCTGAAATGTTTCCCGCATTACACGCATTATAAAATGATAAATGGAATTCTATCCCGAGTCCCGACGTGAATTATCAATTATCATACAGACCTGGACGGTCTAAGGCCTGAAGCGAGCTTAACGTTTGACTCGCGTGGATACTTAACGTGTAACTCGCGACGAAATTAAAAAATTATCCAGTCGCGTGTAAAAGTGCGCTTTCTACCAGGAACTGTTTAGGAGCTGGTTCGGAGCGGAGTGGACGGAATGGCCGGTACACTTGGCACACGTGCTAAATGTCACAATGCTAGAGCGTGCGACTTAACCCGCCAGCATGCAGCAGTCTCGCGACTTGCCCCAACCCAAACCATTTTATTACACACGGAACGCAATCGTACGTAATTCGCGTTCGGCTCGTACATCGACAGAAATATACGAAAAGAGTAACGCGTGTAACGTTCATTGAAGACACGAGTCGGACACGAAGACGAGTCACGCGAATAGCGTCAATCGGAAAATTCCAAAATAAATGTCCCTCCTTTCTTTTCAAATACATACGACATAAATAATCGAAAAAGCAGCTTGAAACGGCAGTAACGGAAGTAACGGAAGAAACGGATGGACAGGAAGTAAGCAGCGCCGCGCGGAAAATTCCGCAGCAGCGATCGCAAAATCGCTCAGAAACCGAAGATAACGAACGGCACGTGATCTAGATAATACGACGATCTATGCAACGAACGTAACGTAACCGTAAAATGATCAGCCGGCGAAGAGGGAGAAGCGAGCGAATGAAGAATGAAGTACGGTTAGTTTCTCCCCGGATGTTCGGTGGCCTCTTTCTCGAGCGAGCGGCCTTGCCAGGAATGCGCATTTTCTGCCGGTTCTCCTCCGTCTATCCCTCGGCTTCGATTCGAATCTATGTATATGCGCCGATGGCCACCTTTCACCCATCGTCGCGTCGTCGCGTCGTCGCGTCGTCACGTCGTCCGCGCGACTGGCGATTGGCGAATTGCGAACCTCATTATTCGAAACCGAACGACTTCAAAGTCGGTCGCTTTACGTCATCAGGAAACTCAAACAAGACGAAGCGCGAAAAACAACCGTTAAGCCGCCTAAAGATAGCTAAGTGGCTGCATAATCGAGCGCGAATCTACGTCAAGGAGTATCCACAAATGGAAATATTTCGACCCTCGAACGCGCGATTTTAAATCTTTTGCGAATTTGCGTGATCGTGTCGACGTTCATGGACATTAAGTAGACGTCGCCCGCGCGCGTGCATTCAGATTACGCGTGTCACTTCAAAGGAGACGCAAGAATTACGCGACGCGCGTTATAACAATTATATAATATCGTAAATGGACAATGACGAAGCTGCACTTGCGCAGATTCCTTCGAATCAGTCGTTGAATCCTACCGTTCTCTCCCCCCCCCCCCCCCCCGGACCCCCGCCTCCTTCAAAGCCGGGGATACCTGAGGGAACGAACGATAAAAGAATGGCAGGCATGCGTTCTTTACCTGACTTACTCAGAAGGCACCTAAACGTCCTAAACGCCGAAATGTCCGTCCAGGATTCGGTTTATAACATTGATTTGAACAAGTTTACTTTCGTACCTGCTCCGTCATTGGCTCTCCGTTCGTATTCTCAAAAACGTACAACGTCCTATCTTAACGGTTTAGAACGGTTTCCAATTTACCGTTAAGCGCATCAACCGACAATGGACAGAATGTTTGGCATGCACATCAGATCTCGGAATTAATCGATCTGACCGCTTATTACTCGACCATCTTACTCGAGCGAATATCCATTCGCAAGTCGGAAAGAGAAAGGTACCGACTCGCGATACGTGCGAATAAACTGGCTGATGTATTCAAGTTTGTTCGCGTTACGAAAAAAAATCGTATCCTCTCGAATAGTCATTCATAGCTGGATATTTTATTTAATGGATTTACATGAATTTCAACGGTCATCGGCGCGTTACGACGAATACGTGTCGCGTCTCGCCGATCGAGGGTAAATAGAAAATACTCGGGCACGTGACGCTACAATTATGTGCCAATGAAGGAGATTGGATAACGTCAATTAATAAATGGTGGCGGAGAGGCTTCAAGTTTTTTCCACGTACAGAGCAAACCGGGTTTATTCTCCGTCCTAATTGGAAAAAATGGCGCTTTTCTGCATTCTTTGGTCACAGCCAATCTCGATTAATCTCGAGCTGTAAAATTGTAACTAAACTTGCCGTCGCGTCGGCGTCGTCGCGCTCGGGTCGACTGGCTCGCGCGCGTTACGCAATTTCACTCGCGTTGCCCTTTGCAGCAGATTCCTTACTCGCCGAGACACGACTCGAAACGAGACCTTGACGAGCTCGGTAGACGAAGCACCGGACGTCTAACGGAGCGTCGCGTCGCGTCGCATCGCATCCTCCGCGTAAAAACAGACGTGCCACACTCGCGATCGAGTTCCCGGAAAGCTTTTCGTTTCGGAGCGACGCGACGTTCCAAGACTCCCCGCTCCCCTCCCCTCGTCCTGTAGATTAACATTAAAGCCACGAGATATTCTTATCAGCAAATAGAAAGGAGATAAGATGCGTCAGGTATACCGAAGTATATCGACCAAATAACATATTGAAATATCAACGCCCTTCGACTCAACGAAAGCAATATCTGAAATATTCCAAGTATTTACGGAATGCTATTTTTCACTTTATCGGAGCGGAAACACAAATAACGTAGGGCCGATCGGAAGATTAAAGGAGATTAGATGGGCGGGGACGAGGAGGGAAGAGAGCGATAAGCGTTCCATCGCGACTGTCCATCCCGAACAAATAAAAGAAATATACATATGTAATTATGTATATTGGAAAGAAGCAAAGCCGTTCGTATCGCGCTCTCGTATACCGTCAAAATCGGGACGACACGTGTTTACCAGCCTAATGTGCGAGCCTGTCGCGCGTTTATTCGCCATTCAGACCATTCAGTAAACATCGAGCAGACGTAAGACGGAGCAGGCATTGCAGGCAGGTCAGCGGCGAGCGGCGATGTTGTCACGTGGCCGCGAGCCGCGAGTCGCGAGCCGCGACCAGACGTCACTCGACGACTCGACGCCACCGCGACATCTTCCGCAAGTTTCGGCAACACCAATTTGCGTAATATTTCCATCCGCTAATAATATTACGCGTCGATAATGACACGACAAAAAAGAAAAATGAAAAATGAAAAAAGAAAAAAGAAAAAAAGAAAAGAGAAACGCCGCGCGGAAAGTTGACAGCACAAGTGCGACAAGTACATACGTGAAATATAGAGGAATGCGGGGGCAGCCGCAGCCGCACCGGCGCGGGCGCGGGCGCGGGCGCGGCGCCGGCGTCGCGACGTCGGCGCGCGCGTGATAAACTCACCTATCAACGTGGACATTTCCGCCGTGGGCCGTCGTCTCGGGCGCGGTAATCGTCGGCGAGCGTTACACTGGCGATAGATACGTGGCCGTATCAAGTCGGACACATGTTTTTTCTCTTCCCCCTTTCCTTCCCCCTATTGACGCGATCGTCTATCGGCGATCGCGCCTGTCCCTTCTTCGTCGGCGCACGGTGACACGCACGGTGACACGCGCGGTTGCATGAGCGGCAATCTTTATCGGGAGTGTCGAGACGAGACGACGAGACGACGAGACGACGAGACCGCGAGACCCGCGCGTTAATCCCCGAGTTTATTCGCGTTACAAGACGCGAAAGAACGTTCCGAGGAAATTATATAACCTCCGCGCGTACAACGGAACGGATCTCTCTTCTATCTCTCTTTCTCCGTTGCGTTTTCGCGAGCGACGTTTTCGGGCGCGTTAGTAGCGATCCGAGCGGAACCCGGTCGCTGCAGTTGCGCTACGCGCGACCGCCAACCACCCGTGCTCCTCGTTAACGGAGGGGGAGAGGAAAGAGAAGGGAATAAAAAAAACAAAAACAAACAAAAAGGAGGGAAAAAGAAAAAAGAAAACGATCGAATCTTACATGTACGTTCGACGCGACACTCTCGCCCAGTCTCGGCAACGGAGCACTCACTATCGAAGAATCGTAACACGCGGTCGTGTCCGCGACCATATGCTCGGCCCGAAGAGGTTGCGAACGGCAAACGAAACTCGAGTGCGGCGCTGACTGCGTAGCGCCGATTGCCACATGTACATACCAGCCCGAAGCCCGAAGCCCCGAAGTGGCCGCTCGGCTGCCTTCGCGCGACTTCGCGGAACTTCGGACGATTCCGTGAGACGCCTCGCTTTGCGCGGCCTTACCCTCCCTCTCTCTCTCTCTCTCTCTCTCTCTTTCTCTTTCTCGTGGCCTTCCTTTTCCTTCCCCCTCGCTCTTTCTAACCTCTTACCGTCATTCCTCTGCTCCTACATGTACGCATGGAAGTTTTCCAAAAAATCTTTTCCGACAGTCACGATAGTTTTCACGCGACTTGATAAACGGCTTGATAAAATTATTTAAAAACTTCCTCTTTACTCTGTCGTAATAAAATTTTTCGTATGCCATGACATAAATTGGTAAAATACATCAAGACCGGTTAGGTCTATTACTAATATTACCAATTTTATGATGCAACAATAATATTAATCATTTTTAATATATTACTAGTTTAACAATTTTGTCTTTCGATTCGTGGGTTAGTAGACGTGAATATATCTTACGATTAATCAGTTGTCGTAAGCACCCGTTATCTTAAATTTTATCTGGAATTTAAGACAAAAGAAGATTCGTTAGTAGGCAAGAAAAAATTTCAGACGATCTCTGGCCTCTCGATATGGCTAGTTGACTACTGCGAGGAAACGAAAGCCTCGGAAGAGGGATCGTACTTGTGAAATCCACTTGAAGAGACAATACATTATCTCTGAATCTGATTGAATCTGATTTGAATTAAATATGCATATGTAATTGTATCGAGCGTTGTTAGTTACAACGTATCGTACAATCCTCTGGTCGTCCTTGGAGTCTCGAGATGGGCAAGGGGGGAGTAGGTGCATCAATCTCTTCCAATCCCCCACGTATTAGAATTGAAATGCATCATTTTACCGTATCGCACGTATTAACGTATCTGTACAAATTATCGTAAATTACCGTCCGCTTAATGACTTGGTGACGACTTGGTCTAGACTGTCTAGAGGTAAGCTTAACGACGATTGATGTCTCAATACGGTCAACTTTTACGTACAGTGGAAGTTTTCAGTCATTTTCAGCAATGTCTTAATTTTAATTAAGGGACTTGTCAGAGCATGTACGAGGAAAAAAGTTTCGGTCGAGACTGATGTCGTGATGTCTCGGCGAATCGGAGCGCTTAGCGGAGTACGTATGGAAACTGCATAAATTAATGTACTAGTTAAAGCACCAATGACATTTTCTCTTGCGAACAATATAACAGAAAAAAAATACACAGAAAGATAAGAATACGCTGGCGAAGCGTTTTATTTAACGCCACCAGTACGAAAGCGGGATATTTTATCGCGCGTATTAGAAAAAATATTGTGCGGCGCAGGATTCTTCATTTAGGACATTCAGGTACATGTAAAACTATCCCGAAAAAAGGGGAACGATTTTTTTAATCGTTTATGCGAGATATTCGTCGGCCATTTGTCCTAATAGGTATATTTACACTCTCGTGCACATTCGATGTTGTTGCTTCTTGGACATTCTTGGTTTCCAAGACCCGGCAACGCAATCGAATCGTCGATTACCGTCGCGTCGGAGACGGAGACGGAGACGGGCTACGTCGCGTTTCGCACGCAGGAAGCTCCTCGCCTCGGTCTCCCACCTCCGCTTTTAATAGGCGCGATTCAACATTCAACAGTTTGCTGCACGTCGTGCCGGCCAATCGTGGTCACCACGTCGTCCTCCTCGTCCTCGCCCTTCTCCCCGCGCATGCTTATTATCCGTCCTCCTACCTCCTACCGTTTATCTCGCGGCGCGCGGTGAAAAGCCGTCAGCCGTGTCCTTGTTTCGAGAGCTTGCGGGAGCGAGGAAAGAAAGAGGAAACGCGGAAGGAGAAAAAAAAAGTAGACGAGACGCTACGCCGATACGTATCACGTATCGCGCCGATACGGGAAACGAACGAGCGTGCCGAGATAAGCGGCCGATTGTTCCTGATAAAACGTTACGATGGCGAGCGACCGACGGCGAGCGGCGAGCGGCGAGCGGCGATTTGCGTTAGCTAGAGAGCCAAGATGAAAGTGAAAGCACGCGTTCGAGCCTCCGAGCCGAATCTCTAGGATCGAGACTTTACGCTCTTGACTTGATCTCCTGAAAAACAAAGGAATATTCGCGATTCCGTAAATCCGTAGGGACGTTTCTCGAATTCCTGGAAACGAATTAATCGGGGAAACGAATTTACATTAATGTAATTATATTAAGTATAAAGATGATTCCAATTATATTACCATGTGACACGGTAGAGACAGGTAGAGAGCGTAAATAGAAGCGTACGATCCGAATGATATTTGACGATACTTCCAGAGCATTCTTATACCGATAGCGGCGTCCGCGTCGAGAGAGACGGTAAACTCTACTACGTTGACTCTATTGATAATCGCTACTCCGAGTAACTGCTGCCGCCGTTGCTGTCGTTGCTGTTACTACAACCACTACTGTTAACTGTGAGAAACCGCTTTAACGAGATTACGGAAGCTAGGAAAAGAGCATCGCCGTCGTTCTACTTGCACGGCCGAGTTGTCGAACTTAGCATAGCCGACATCGCGGGAACGGCAGTTTTGCTTTCACGTCAAGTCGCACACCTGTATGTCTGTATGTCTGTATGTCTGCATGTCTGTATATCTGTACGCGCGTCGCGATGGCGATGAGCGAGGACGTTTCTCTTTCTCTCTCTCTCTCTCTCCTCTCTCTCTTTCGTTCTCACATTTCAATAAAAATATGATAAAAAAAGAAAAGCCCGAAAGCAAACGGTAATTTTATTGTAAAGACAATCGACGCGAAACATACAGAAATTAAGGCCGAGGATTTGAGAACGTTAGCGTTGCGCTGATAAAATTCGCACGGGAGATGTCGAGAAAGAACAAACAACTATTCGCGATCTACCTGCAATCCAGACTCAAGGGGAGGGAGAGGAAAAGATGACCGTCTACTTATCTTTCCGCGAGTGGCTCGTTTAAACTTTTGTCCTCCAAGAATCCGTTTTCCATTTGCACACATACGCGTTTCGCGTATTTTCAGCGCGATCGCGTCCCCGGTCCCGGAGAGACAGAGAAACTGGCGTGCCGATTCGCAAATTTGGAAAATTTTATCGCGGCAACCTACACCTACTTCTGGTGTTCTGGTTTCGACTGTTCCTCTTTTTATTTCTTATTTCGCCCGGATATCGGACGAGCTTCCCTCGCATCCTCGATACGTACGACGTGGGTTAGCAGTTGGTTGTTGAAAAGAGAAAACGGCGGAGGACGTCGTCGTTCCTCTTTTCTCGCGGCGTACGGCGTACGGCGTACGTGCCACATGCCACATGTCGCGTGGTCGTCCTAACCTCAAATAACACTTTTCCCCGTGGAGAAGCATGCGCGGTCGGACGATTCGGCGAGGCTCGCCACGAGGCCACGAGGGGAGACCCTCGTGCGCGTTCTCGATTGATGATCAACGATCGGAACGTTCCCCGGAACGCATATCTCGAGGACCGAGGCACGTCCGATGAAGCGAATTGGGATAAATCGCTCGACAAATGGTAGATTCGATAGACTAGCAAAGGAAAAAGGGTAAAGGGTGATAGATGCGAGAAAAGGAGACTTACCGGCATTCAAGAAGCGGGTGTTGGTAGTCACGACAGCACTGTAGGTCTGCGGGGAGTGCAAGACGGGCTGATTAAGGATGATCTGGTGCTGGTGCTGGTGCTGGTGCTGATGCTGGTGCTGGTGCTGATGCGGATGCTGATGCTGCGCCGGAGGATGATGGAGTTGTTGCTGCTGCGGCTGTGACGGCGGCGGCGGCGGCGGCGGCTGCTGCTGCTGCTGCTGCTGCTGCTGGTGATGCTGCGGCTGCGGCTGCGAGTGATGCTGCGGGTGATGGTGGTGGGACAGGTGGTGGTGCTTCCCCTTCGTCGGCATGCTCATCGCAAGCGTGGGTCTCCCTCGTGCAAACTGACCTTCGAAGCCTGCGATCTCCCGCGGTTCGCACTCATAGGTACGTTATTTTCCTTTTCTCGCGTATTCCGTTTCCGCGCGACTTCCACGTCGACGGCTGATATTCGCGGCGCGCGGGATCCTCTTCCTCGTCCCCTTCCCTCCGCAGGAAGAGATATATATATCCGCCGCGATCGGAACGATCACGGCGATCACGCGTCCGGATCGTGGGCGCCCTGCGCGATCGGCAGCGATCCGGCCGATCCGGGGCTGGCAGGGACGATGCCGATGACGATGACGGTGACGATGGAGCGAGCACTCGAGCAGGCAGGCAGGAATGAACGAACGCACTCGCACTCGCGCACGCACGCACGCACGCTCGAGCTCCCTCGTTCACTCAACGAAGACGATTCCGCGTGTCGCACAGGGGCGCACAGGGGCGCACAGGGACAGGGGAAGGGACCACGCTCGCGCACGGGTCTTGCACGTATTGCCGCGAATCCGCGAATCCCGCGAATCCCGCGTTCGTCCGTGTCCCGCGGGTCCCGCCGCCGCCGCGCGACGATCGTTCGTTTTTCGCGGTAACCCGTAACTCGCGAGTCCGCGCCCGCGACGTGCGCTCGACCGCCCACAGGTCCGCACACCAGAGAGAGGAACGTTCCGCTTGCGCGCGATCTCTCTTCGCATAATCGTGTTCGCCGGCCAGTCACCGAGGGACGGAGACGGAGCAACGACGCGAGATACACTTGTACAACGTGCGACCACGCCGCGTCGCGCCGCACCGCACCGCACCGCGCCGCGCGAATCTGCAAGAGCGTAATTGTGCAATGTCGTTAGTCGTTACCACGCGTACTCAATCGCTCGATCGCTCGCTCGCTTCTACTGCCCGTCAGCGGCGTCAGCCTGTCCCGTTTCACGCGACGGCGACGTTTGTAATGACGTAGGGGGAATGACCACGTTCTCACTTCTCACTTCTCGGACCAGTCGGAACTCGGAACTCGGTCTCGAAATTTTCACCAATTTTCACCGTTGACCGTCGACCGAGTCCCTAGGAGACAAATGCCGCCTCTAGCTCTAGCAGCCTCTAGGCCCTCTAGGGAACTCGCCATTTTGTCCCGTGTCGATCGTACATACCGATTGGTGCGAACGGGATCTGACGCCCGCGATCCAATGGGCGCGTTCGACTTGCAGACCTTGCGGCCACTTACAGCGGTGATTGGACCATTTTCTCTGGACCAACCAATCGGAAATTTGGATTGATGTTTTACGACCAAGTTTTCGAACGTTGCCGATTAGCTGCAGCTGGCCAGAGAGAAAAAAAGTTTATTTTTCTTAAACCGCAATATTACGAGCAGACAATCTCAATTCCTGTATCTCAATTCCCGTTCTAATACTAATTTCCTCAAAGATCAAGATCAAGATTGGCACTGTAAAAAAAGTGTATATGTATGTATATGTACATACCAAACATACGTACATTCTCCCAAAAAGTTCCCTACGTTGTTAATAATCTCTATGTTTTGCGGTACTTGAAAGTGTTCCAAGTGAAAAAAATACTCTCCTTTTCAAACTAATACTTTATGACGTATGTACGTATCGTCTAATAAGCAAAGGATTATATCTCTTGCATTTCGGCACTTTTAATCTAACCTATACATTTTCCTTCCTTCCTTCTTTCCTTGTCCTGTTCTACATTTTCAACGCTCGTCCGGCTCGTCTCGCCGAAAATGAGTTCTCACGGAAAAGCAGAGACCGACAGACTCAGAAAGAATTTGGAAGAACAATTGGATCGGCTTGTGCAGCAGTTGGAAGATTTGGAAGATTGCAGGTTTTGTTTCATTCTGTCATCTGTATATCTGGACATTTATTATTTATAAGTATGACGCGAATTAAAATCGAAGATAAAAATATTTTTTCTTATAGTTTGAAACTTTAGCTATAGTATCCAAACGTTTATTTCCAAAAATTTATATTTTTTTAAAGGTATTCAGACATAGGTACGTGTCCAGGCATTTGTACATTTACCTTATATATTCATATATGAATTTTTTTTCCTTCTTTGTGAGTTATCTTGGTTGTTTGTTTGTTAACAGAGTTACTTTAGATGAGACGGATTATCAGGAGTATAAGGAAGACACCATGGAACAACTCCGTGAAATTAACGAGAGTCTGCAAAGAATGATATCTGGAAACATGACTTTAGTCGATGAACTTGGAGCAACGCAATTGGTATATATTTTATATAATTTTTCTTGACTGAACAAATTACAATGATAAGACGTGTTGCCGGATGTGTTTCTATATGGTCGTTATATGTATATTCTTAATAGGCGACTCAAGCAGCTGTCGGCGCAGCCTTCCAAACCCCAGCCGTGATAAGAATGTTTGTTAAGCGGGAGCCTACCGGACTCAAGGAACGTCTCTCGCAAATTGATCGAGACGTGAAATTAGGGAAACTGAACAAAGAAGCCGCCGACCGCCAACGGGGAGAAATACTGACCGCTCTAAGGCAACTTGGAGAAAAGTTGGAACCGTCTGAATTACAGTTGTTGGAGCGATTATCTTTAAATAATATAGATACCACCAGGTATGTGCAAGTTACCGAAACGGCGGGAAAGGGTAAAATGGCCCTGGATGTAGTCGGTAGGGAAGTTAAAGCTACGCAAGATACTTGAACTTGATCATTATAACAGTAATCTTTATAACAGTGTCATATTATTTTTAATTTATCACTACGTTTTTAAAAAAACTTTTTTAAGTTTTGTTAAGGATCTTTCTTATCGAACAACTTATATTCATACGGTGTGTTCTTATGCTAGTTTTCTTTATTTTTACATTTCTTTTTTCAAGTTTTCATGAAATTTTTGACATTTTTACCAAATTTTAATCCCACTAGTAAACTAAATACTTGCGCCGCTATAAATTAAAATCTATGTAACTGTGCAATTGATTTATTGTCTATGGAGCTTGTCTATTGCTGCTGTAGCATAGCAGTAATATGATAATATTATGATTGTTATTTGGTGTGAAGGAAATGGTTCTCTATTATTGAAATTTCATATACAAATATAAATGAGTAATCAAAAATATAAATGACACAAAAACATATCGTATGTAACTTTTATGTAATTTTTAGTATATAGATATGAATAATTTTATGTTATTTAAATATTTACTGAAAGTGCAACAACATACAGTGCGACAGTTGTATCGATTTAGATTTTACAATGTGCATTAGATGTAACGTATATAAAAGCATCTTGTATATTGTTCACAAGATTGTTACATGAAATCATAAAATAAATATATCGTGTGTTTCTGTGTAACTTACCGTTTCTATTTAAGGACATTATATTTCAGTCTGATAAGGATTAAAATGAGAATCATAAAGATATAATATATCCCAAGGTATACGTATAAATATAATGAATAACTGATAATTAATGACTGGATAACAATATACATTTTTTCACATTATTGACAGACGTAATTATGTTAAAGTCTGTTATTAATATACCGTATACGAAACAAAAAACTTATCTAGAAAAATAATAGATCAAAAAGATTAATAAATCTGTGTGTACCTTACGAATTATCTTCGCACATACACAATCTCACAATTGGCTCATTTCTTTCCAGGATCTTTCTTGCCTAAATATATAAATATCAATAAGTATAAAACTATGATTATTTAAAAACTATTTTGTTATGTTGCTTGATGCAAGTAAAAATAGTTTAAGATTAAGACCTGCGTGTACATATAACAGTCCTTCCTAGAGAGGAAGTTTACGAAGGCATATCGAATTGGTGTCAAGAATATATTAACGTGCTTCTACAGGCTATTCTCTGATATGTGTACATATATGCATACATACAGCCTATTTGAATACACTTTTATTCTTCGGAGTCTTCGATTAATTTAAATCGGATAGTTAATTTTAAATAGTTTAATTTTCTCTAAGTTATCACGCAAGATTCTTTAATTTTCAAGTTTTCTTTGCAACACGATATCTATTATCGATTTCGAAAAACAAAACAAACGGCATTCTGCTCAATTTCGTTTCTAATCGCAGTACTTCTGGGACACTGTATACATGCAGACACACACATTCATACATATATACAATAATAGGTGTGCAAAAGCGTCCAGATAGACAAATAGAGAGAATTATAAACTCTTTTTCATACATTAGAAGGAGCTTGCACCTTCATATACATGTATATTATATATATATTTATCTATATATATTATAATATATAAATATATTGTACGTATATACAGAGTGGTGATTTATTTCAATCTTATCAGGGCAATTATCTCGGAAAGGGAACGTTTTTGAAAAAATTTTTCAGCTGAGAGAGTTGTAGAGTTGGTAGGAGAATAAATAAAATTAGTTTTTTTATATTTATTATTTTTTTTTTAAATTGATTTTACCATTATTTGTTCTCCAGACGATACAACTTTTGTCTGAAACACTTTTGCCTGCCGAGTTCCATTTTCGAGATATTTGGCTGGACTGTTTAAAATAAGACACCTTGTGTACACATGTATAATATATATTTTTTATAACATAATTTTTTAAATCTGTTTGAACGCTTTCTTATATATTATTGTACTCATCATATTCGTCACATGAATTAACGCTTACGCCTGCATACTCTTTTATGTTCACGCTGCCAGTGAACCTGTTGACAGTCTGTGCTGCAGTATGCGGTATTCCAACAACAATGATATATCGCCTCAGCTTCGCAATTATAACACTATAATAAATGATAGATATTTAAGAACAATATATTTCAAAGAAGAAATCAGAAAGACGAAAGAGAATTTACCCATTGTTTCTTTTTGATGTCAGATACGATTTGTTGATGTCTATCGGTTAATTGACGCAATTCTTTGGCGTGCTCCGCTTGTAGTCTCTCCAATTCTCTGCACTTTTCAAGTTCTAATTCACGGCGCAATTTTTCTAGCCCCGTTGTTGTTGGTTGTTCCGAAGTTCTGCGTTCTCTTTTGATCTGAAAGTGCACAGTTGTCGAAAAGTAATTGAATAGTGTAGCCGCGCGAATACGTGATTGAAGCACTTGGCCAAAGATTTACCTTGGCGGGAAGCCCATCCGTTTGAATTTGTTCAGTTTGTACGAGAACGCACTTCGATCTCGGTTCTTGGCAGCTAGATGTAACCATATCTTCTTGGGAGCCTTCCTTCTTTAAACCTTGAGGACATGTGCTCGTTATGCTTTCTCTCGCGGGTTCATCTTCCGCCACAGGTAAACAAGGCACCTGTCTTTCTTCATTCTCGGCGTTAGTTTTCGCAACGTCTCCTTTATTATCCGTTCCATCGTTTACATTTTGCGTTTCAGTATTGCCATCTGAACTCAAGCGTTCGACTCTCACTCTCAAATCTTTAATCAGCTGCTTTGGCAAACTAGAACCGTGTGATGCACTCTTCGAACTCGACGATTCCAATTTTCGAATTTTCGCAGGCGTAGGATCCTCTGTTATATTTGAGTTATCTTCCTTATTTTTTCCCAACTTTTGCAACAAGTGCTGATGATGCTTTAGCTCTTCGAAAGCCCTATTCCAAGCGGTTGATTTTTTTATCTATAAAAAACGTTTTTAATTTAAAAAATGTAAAAAAAGATATTTTTGTATCAATTATGAAATCAAGTGCTTTCATAATTGAAAGAAATTAGTGGTACGTTTGTTTCTATACTTTTTTGTTCTATACTTTTTTCTTTTTCTTTTTCGAAAGCATAAGTTTCTAAAATTTTTCAATCAAGCTGATTTCGTAAGATTTTTTTCTATCGCAATCATGATACGAGAGTGTCAACGCCGTCACAATATCGAGCGAATAGTATAGAGTACTATATGGAGTATTTAGAATTAGATATAGATTTTCACCTGCAAACTTTGTAATGTGGAAGAGATTGGCCGAATGAAAACTTTCTCGATATTAGCCCTCATGTGGTGACCTCCGAAAAAACGCACGTCGTATACATTGCCATTAACTTGCATGACCTTCGCCGGCCAATATGGATATCCCTTTTGCTTTGCATAGACCAATTGATGAGGGGGATTGCACGGTATGCAGAACCACATTTTTTCGGATTTTTCATTCGATATACGATAACAGTCCGCACAACGACGTATTTCCTGAAGGTCGTAGCAACAGTCTTGATACATCATGCGTCCCATGTCCGCTATCACGCTATTAACTGTTAGAGCGACAAGATAATGAGATGCTTAAAGAAGAAAATGCATCGAATTGTAGATCCCTTACCTCCGTGATATATCATGATGTTATGTAGAATATTATGTGCATCAGCCTCAAATTCGGCGAGATTGTTGTACTCATTATTGTTCGTTTTCGCGTCCATTACCGCCAAATCCATGTGACGCTTTATGAGAATCCCTGGCCGCCATGCGTCTTCACCCTCGCTCACCCAGGTCAATCCCGAAAAACCGTTGGGTGGTGTAACGATCGGATCATTATTGAAAACAATGGTACGATTTGTAATTTCCGGCGGTAATTTCGCTTTCAGATGGCCACACGTAAAACTAAGAATGTGATTGAGATCAACCTTGTCGGGATATACGTCGCTATTTATTTTCTATAACACACAATTCGTACTTTTAACAAGATATCGCCAATACGCGAGATATACGCATTGAGAGCTTTCAGATGCTTACCTCGCAAAAGTTGCAAATCTTTAATTTCGTATTACTGGGTACGTAGCACTCTGAGTGATAGACCCTGCAGCACTGTTCACAGCATTCGACCGCACCTGCTCGTTGGCATTTGCAACAGTACCAATCGTGATTATCGTCCTGTGATACGTCTACCGGCGGCAATCTGTAACTCTCTTGCTCAACGCCGCTTTTCGTGGGTACTTTCTTCAATAAGACGAGCCCGTCCTCGACCGCCTTGTTGAGCTCCTCTTGAGCTTCTTGTTCTGTAAAGCCGTAAACACGAGCCATGTGCCGTACCATACGGTCATTACTAGGTAAGCTCCTTTGATGTACCGTGATTTTGATCGTATCCCAAATCCGCTGAATCATAGCTGGATCACTTCTGCGGCGTACAGACATATCGATAGCAACTGTAATGAGAAATAATTTATTGGCGCATTACCGAAAACGCTAGCTTTAATTAAATATTCCATTTATTATACTTTTAATTATTATTTCGTTAACCAATTTCATGATGTAATTAATTAAAACGAATGACAATACAAAAATTCACAACAGTAAGAATATAGATGGCTGAACCATTAGCAACGTTTAAATTGATAAGTATTTTGTGCCCTCATATACTATCAGTACGGTACAGTTAAATCTAACTCTTCACTACATTAGGCACGCTAACTGGGTACCCACATATATACTAATATGCAGTACCCATATGCTTATACCAAGTGCTCTACTCATTGTCAGTCGGCTTCTATCAATCTTAAGGTGTGGCAGTTTTAAGAATAATCGATGCAAACGGTTTCGGAGTTTCAGTGAACGGAGCGGACCAATATTTTTAATCGAGCAAGACCTGCCATCGCAATATGCATTCGGCGGTGCTGGACGCAACAGGTTACACACTGTTACTGTCCAGCTTTATCGCGCTTGTGATTCTATCATGGAAAGGATGCAAACGCAAGAAGAAATCACCATTTTACTTTCTATCGGCATCTGACGTCGTTAGTTCCGCATTGACAGCTATTATACTTGTCGTGAATCATATCGAAGCTGGAATAAGATTGAGTTACAACTGGCAGAACAACACCAGCAGTGATATGCCCAACCATACATGGACAATCGAAGACAACTACAGAGGTCCATTCTTACAGACTCATGACCTACGCGAGGCATTCAACGAGGTTGATCGCAACGTTACTTTAACATGTGGCATGAAAGATATATTTATGCAATACGGAATGCTACTCGCTGCACTGACAAATGCATTTATATCTTTACTCACCTTTACTGTACAATGCAATCTCAATGCAGCATGTATAAAGAAAAGATGTGCTAACGTAGTGAAATCGCTGAGAGATACTCAACTTGGACCGAAGGATGCCCAAATCAAGCGTCGAGAGAGTGAAATATTCGAGAGTGAACAGGAACCAGCATCTCTGCAACGAGACAATATTAACGTCAAGACCAGGAGCAACATTATACAGGGAATTAGGGACAGCTCAAAATTTCGAGCGCTTCGAACGAAAGAAGGTGACAAAAGGCCGACTAGCTTCCTCGTCGCGAGTCATTGGCTCGTGCCATTTCTTGTTGTAGGAATTCTATGTTTCGCCGAGTACAGCGATATGAATAACGTTAGACATGTGGAGGACATCGAATGCGTATTCGAAAGTAATTTTCCAATGAATGACTTTGATACATTTTCAGATACACTTACAGATGATAATCTGAACATCATTGATTCCGTTGCATACATAATGGAACATAATTATTTCCTTAACCTTAATAAAAAGTTATCAAACGAGTCAAAATCAAACAGCGTAGAAATAGATGAAGTAGTATCTAAAGTTCAGAATATAGTTAGGACTATGTTAAGTTATGGGCGCAATTCTACAAAAGATATCGGAACCACAAATTTTCTTAATACTTCTGAACCGCAAAATTTGACGGAGTACATTTTAGCAAATAATATAATGAGATATATAAAAAATATTACATATATTAACGGTGTAGTTCAAGGACTGAACGATACACTAATGGAACAGGATACAAATGTCCATAATTCATCTACAAATAACAATATATATTTGAATCAAATGATTGATTCGGAAGAACCGTTATTCTACGATGTGTTGAAGAATGCGTCGGAAGAATTAGATGCAACTACATCTGGGAACTTGAGCAGCGTATCGCGAGGGTCAGCTGAAAACGAGGATAATGGTTATCAAGAGGATGCACAGACACATTTTGCAAGTACGGAACAAAGCACAACTCAAATGACTGCCAATACTGCATTCGTGCAAAATGCAACAATCGTTTCCACCAATCAGATATATGGCGAGATAATGAAACGTATTCAAGCTGCCAGTGTACATTCGGCAGCGAAAAATCAATATAATCGCTCGGTGAGTCGACCCAAGGATGGGGAACAGCCTAAGATTAGCAATCTAAGGAATTACATTGCTAAGAGGAAGCCGAATTCAATCGAGGATCTGTTCTCCGACAAAAGGGACAATCGCTACGTTAATACTGAGACAAAACAGAGCAGTTCCCTGCATATGACCAACGAATGCCTCATTTCGACCAAGTTCTTAAAATTACAGCTGTTTGTGTTATCTTTCGCGGTATACTTCCTGCCGATTCTGCTCTCCTCTATCCTACAGATGCGAGGAAAGCACACGTGTAAGAATACACTTGCGATATTAAGAAGAAAAATCGATCTTCCCTCGACGGATAGTAAAAAGATTCATCATCAAGATTCAGCAGAAGGATCCAGCACGTCACAGGGATTAAGAAACGACGACGGCGGAACGGATATAGATGCGATAAAGCCGATAAAAGAGGATCATGAAAGTTGCAGGGAAAATGAAAGTATAGCCTTAGAGATAGAATGTATGGTAAGAATATTCAATGCTATCAAGTTATCATTAATTTTGTGCGTGGTTCTCTGGACACCGGTATTCTTAGAGACTCTACTGAGAGTATACTCGTGTACTCGTGTGCCTCAATGGTTAACCGATGCAACATTCTTAAGCGCCTTTTCTTTCGGTATCGTAAGAAATGCTTTGAATATAAATATAATCAGAATTCAAGAAGCTTGTAGTGACGCTGGTACGAAAGAGAACAAGATACATCCAGTTGAATAATAAGCTTAATAGCCAATATGTACGTCAGCAAAAGAATAGGTATGGATTCTCAATCAGTAAACTACTGTTTGGCTGAGCTTGAATGTTTTTATTTACTGGGATGTAAAAATCCAGACCCAAGGGACTACTCCTGGGTTAATAATACTAGTATAATAATGATAAATATGATAATGACAGTAATCTCACGAACAATTGACTTTGTATCGATAATTATATACATTTTGCAATCGTGAAGCGTTTTTGGTACATGCTTTTTGAGGAAAGAAGACCAACCGCAGAGAGAAGAGAATTGTTTTATATCAAAAGTAAAAAATATCTCTTTATGTACAAAAGCATTAGAACGCGATTGTGACTGAACTCTAATCTAATCATAACGAAATATCTCTCGTACTGGATAAAATAAGTACGCATAATTCGGATAGGTAATCGCATTTTACTCTAGAAGCGCGTTTTCAGCGCAAATATTTGCAGACGCTTGTTACAATAAAAATTGTCGCGAAAGTGCCCATATGCGAATTGACTTAATTTGTAAGGGTACACATTGATAGACGTTAAGACGTTCGCTTACTGTGCACTTATCACTTATCGCAAGTAGAATTTCGGTCGCTAATTCGCTATGCAGACTGGACGCAGTGGACGCTGTGGACGATCGTCGGAAGGGTCCGAGATATCGCGTGATATCGCGGATGCCCTCTCGAACCTCGAACGGCCCTAATTGGGTTCCGCACCGTCACGGAAGCGAGTGCATCGGTCACGCGGACGGATTCCTCCGATTCTCGTCGCCGCTCGCGATAGCGACCAGTAACGCAGTAACGGGTTTAATGTAATGTAACACAACAATTAACATGAGAGGCGCAAGTACCGTGTACCGTGCAGTACTGTGCGCCGTGCGCACGTCACAAGCCCAACTTAACCTCCTCGCTCGGCTCGCTCGGCTCGCTCCGCTCGCTCCTCGTCAGCGCGCTTAACAATGCGCGCGCAACTTACATAATTGCATATCGACAAGTTGTTTTAACGCGTATCGCACCCGCACGACCGCGACCAACCGCGACGGGGAAAACGATCGCGCGCGCTTCCGATGTTCCGATTCGAACTCGCGCAAGGCGTTCCTACTCGTGCCGATCTCTTTTAACAGGGAATCGATACATCTTAAAATAAATCATTACTGAATTTGATACAGTTTGTTAAACGAAATTTAGTAAAATTTATTAATAACTTGGCGACAGCTTTAAATGTCGCTGGCGCATTTTAAATGTCAGGATTTAGAATAATCTAATTAAATTAATTAAGCGAGAGAGAGGCAGATTTATTTTAAAAACAATTTACAACTTACTTGGTTTTATATGTATATGTATGCGTGTGCGTGCGTGCCTCATCAGCATTAGCGATACAAGCGAGAATTATCCTCTTTTCGCTTGTACCTCGTACATTAGTTTTGAGATACTTACCCTGTGAGTATCTACGTATATTCCAGTAATCAGCAATATTACACGTTTAATTGGACGAATTTAAGCGATATGAAGTTCATTATTGTTATCATTGTACTGTAGCAGAATATTATCTCTTGATTATAATAATTTGATATAATGCGTATACACCCTACGTAGTAGTTAAACGGACATTCTCATAATACACCATACAGTAAACAGAAAGAAATTGTTATTTATATGATATATTCAACGATACATTCAAAACGCAAGGTGTGGACAGATGGAATTGTAAAGACAAATAGACAAATACAAAATGAAAAGAGCGAATACATTGCAGTTAGTCGCTGGTCGCGCGTGATTATCTGGCTCTTCTGGCTCGATTTCAGTCGACCAACGATAAATCTAATGATTGGCTCGCGCTAACAAAGCTCTATGATCTGTTGCAAATTGCGTCGTAGATCCGTACCGTCCTCCCACGGTATAATTTTCGCCTTCATCGACCTGGAGGTAGACAAGTTGTTGAGCTGATTGGCGAGCGGATAATCCTTACGCGGACATGCCAAATCGACTTGAGAGAGACGCAAAATCGGACAGAGATCGTTCCACCCGTCGCCGATGTAGACAATTCTCTCGTAGCTCTTGCTTTCCTTGTGTTTAGCCTGAATATAGTCCATCAGGATCTGGCCCTTGCAGAGATTGACGGAGCTCATCTTACACGCGTGCTGCGTGTGATACGCGTCCACCCTCAGCCTGCCGTCGTCGTCGTATCGGGCCAGGTTTGTGAAGACGCCTGACACCACATGTTTGAGCTGTCTGTTCCTGAGCCAGTAGTCGATGAATAGGCTGTTGGAGTCGCTGATAACGATGATCTCGTGACCGTTGGCGTGCAGGGAAGTGAGAAGCTCCGTCATCCCCACAACCGCGGGTATACTGACAATAATCTCCTCGATTTGACTCGCGTTCACGGCGTTGTCGTGCAGGAGCTCAAAGATCTTGTTCATGTAGGACAACCAGCCGTTGGATTTCCGCAGATTCTGCACATTCTTGGGTATTGCTTCCGTCAGCAAGTTTTGCACTACCACGTCGGTGTTGTCCTCGCAGATGGTGTGATCAAAATCGATCGCCACGAGCACGCCACGACCCATCTCTATAATAATTAAAAGCATAATCGTCGCGTTATGCAGCCGCCGAGAATCGAGATCTGTGCCAAATTGCTAATTGACAACTAATTAGCTTTATAAAGCTCGATATACTTATTGAGACATTAGTTTAATTTCAACGTGCTAGATAACTCGTTAAACAAAATTGGTCATATGTGTAGGGGGTAATTTACTCAACTTAAACATCTTTACTTTATTTTTACTTTATTTGAATAATAGGAAAAACTTGAAGCTCTCTGTTCATCGCACATACCAAGATTTACTTTTATTGTTTAAAAACTGTTATCGTTACTATATGCATTATAAGTGTTTTGGCCTGTGTCATCCCCATTTCTCTCATTTTTCACTTCGGTCTTAAATGATGCATTGAGTGTTACACGTTACACAGATTGCTGAATAAATTAGGTATAATTGATTCGTTTGAACGTTTTCTTACGGATTTATCAATTATGACTTATCATGTATCCGGAGTCAAATGCATTTCTTTCTGAGATCATTCCTCGCTTTCACCCGTCTTATTTCCTTCATTCCTTGTTTATGGCAGTTTATGGATTCTTTGAAATTATCTAATTAAATTAATTAAACTCACTTGGCGGATAAGTAGATTGAAGAGCCAGCCGGATAAATACTGACACTACTGACAGACGAAACTTTGCTGCGGGCACTCTTGTAAAAGATCTGCCAGAACTGAACAAATAAGTAACGAGAACGTCACGTTTTTGTATTTACGATCCCGAAATAATTGTTATGATTGTGTTAAGAAATACTTTTTGGCCGACGAGCAGCGTCAAGCGGTGGCGTTGTGCCACATTCTGCCACATTCTAACCGCATATCATGCGGAATAGCGGAATTGCGTTCGTCTCATTGTCATTTGTCAGTTCGACCGCATGTGCTTGATGTGCTTCTGGCACATAATCGATATAACCTTCAAGAAATGTCAAGAGACCGAAGAGACGGAGCAAAACAACGAAAAAAAGTCTACAACATCGGATCGACTAATATCGAGCATCCTTTGTCTCGTTTTTCTCCGCTCAGCGCTCTGTATTGTATCGGTCTTTCGTAAACAAACAAGTTAGGTAAACGTACAGCCGGCACAGCGCACGCGTAGCCGGTTCGGTCGGTTTGCCGCTAATCCCTCCGGCGTTTTTTCCGTCCTTTTCGCTGCCAGCTGCCATTCACTAATCTCGCTTTCGACTCTTTCGAGAGAATTGACACAGGTTTTCTTTTCTAGTTTTTCTACCTTCTCGATCGTCGCGTCGTAACGATGTCCAAGTACAAGTGTTTGATGCCCGCTGGTATGTCTGATGACGACGATGACGATGACGACGATGTCTTCTTCCCTCTCGAGAAGGTAGATGCAGTCAGTGCAGAGATACATATCAATTTTTGTTCGACTATAACAGTCCCGTACCTTTCTCACCCCCGTTCCCCTTACAGAAAGAGCCCGCCGAGAAAGCCCACACAGAGAGTTATTATACTCCAAGAAAGGACTCGACGAAAGAGGAGACGAAGGGCATCGATTTCGAGGTATATGATGAGGAACGTGTCTACGAAGATCGCCTTGTAAAAGCGTGTACAATGGGACATTTAGGAGTGATACAGGAATATTTCGAACGTAAGCGTCATTACGTCGCTGTGCTCATTTCAATCAGATTCTTCATTCAGCGCATTTTCCTCTCTTTTACGCAATTAGCGTAATCTTGTACTTATCTTATTTAAAGCGCTCGTGGATTGTGAAATAATATCGACATCTCTCTCTCTCTCTCTCTCTCTCTCTTTCTTTTGTGTTAAATACATATTACCAAATAGAGATTATGTCAAATGTTTTTTATGTAGAACATGATGTAGAGCATGATGTCAATAAGTTCCTGCATTCTGGATGGACTCTATTGTTATATGCGACTTCATCGGTAGAACCAGAAATAGTAGAGTATCTCTTGTTACACGGTGCAAACCCGAATAAGCATAAAGGTATGGATTGATGTTATTTTATTCGTTCTTTTGAGTTTAGCGTAAGATTTCTGTAATTGCCAAATTGTACAGATGGATTTACACCTCTTATGGCGCTGTGTAATTCCATGAAGGGAACGACAGAAAAATCTTTAAAATGCCTTGAGCTTCTGATACGAGCAAAAGCTGATGCAAATGTTACAAATAGGCGGAGGTAAAATTAATACTATATAGATAAGAAATCTCTAGAAACTAATGTCTGATATTAAGATTATTAACATTCACAATTTTTGCAGGGAAACAGCTCTAATGTACGCATGTACGTCGCAGGACGCGGAATTCGTCATCGAGCTTGTAAAATACGTACAAAACATTGATGCAAGTGACAGCGATGGAAAAACTGTAAGTTTTTAGCGCCATTAGACGTCCGAAGTTTCTCCTATATAAATTCTCGATTCGATTATAGGCATTGATCTATGCTGCTGCAGCTAATAAGCCTGATATTATCAGAATTCTTTTGGCGCATAACGCAAATACTTCACTGACAGACATATACAATTCATCTGCCAAGGATATCGCGGATACAAAAGGATTCACAGAGGTAATTTACATCTGTGCTTCATCATTAAACTTTTTATTTTAATTCTAAAATATTTGTTCCGCTGTTCAGGTATCCGCTCTATTGG
This sequence comes from Temnothorax rugatulus, assembly GCA_035220575.1. Lineage (NCBI taxonomy): Eukaryota > Metazoa > Arthropoda > Insecta > Hymenoptera > Formicidae > Temnothorax > Temnothorax rugatulus. The sequence goes on from JASTWL010000113.1 coordinate 287,417, forward strand.
ACAAAGATGAAGAAGAAGTGATAACTTGTTGCAAGATATCCGAAGTAATAACTTGGAGAGATTTATTTCCAAATTTATATCCTAGAGAAAAGGAAGCTTTAGATTATGATATATCAGTGATGCTATATGGAATGGGCTTGGAAAAATATGGGATTTTATTTCAAGGAATGGATATTAAAACTTTTTTGCAGTTGACAGAAGATGATCTTTGTCGCTTAGGAATTGATATTACTGTTCATAGAGAACAATTCCTAGGAAGTCTTGACAAATTTCACAGCAAAAAGTGGCGTATAGATAGTTTTGGCAATATTAAGAAAACAGATTCGTATACGTATGTTTTATATTTCTCTATATTATTTTCATAGGAATATATGAAACAAAATGATTAATATCGATAATTATATATGTACATGGTTGCAGAATTTACAACGGTGTGATATCATTAACAAATGCGAAAAAGCAGATTGGCGTGATAGCTTCTAGTTTCCAATATATCAAAAATAATTTGCTGAAAGCTGCGAGCGAAAATATCGTTTTGTCGTCTGTGAAAAGAACTGAATATGAAGAAGAACTAAGAAAAACGCAAAATACTTTAAAACTCTTAAAGAATGAGATAATACAAGTTAAAAAATTAGCTCAAGAGGTATTACAGAGCTAATATAAAATTTAAGTAATACAATTTTATCACCGTTCAATACTCATCATCTTTACATTGCAGATCGATAAGGAAAATAATATCGGTGTACCAGCAACTTGGATTAATCCCAAGAGTAAATCCGGTTGGACTATAACAATAAGCATTACATTAATGGTAGGGCTATACTTATGCAAAAGAATGTACATTCAAAGATTATGGAATATGTATAATATGATTAGGATATCCTCGATGCTTCGTTTTCGAACAAATTTATCATATTTCTTCGAATAAATTCAGATGTTATGAGCTTATAATATATATATTAATAACATAAACATATACATATATATAATTACAACTTAAAGTTTAACTCTTCTAGTTCGTATACATTTGGAAAAATATGTTTATATTAGAAAATATACAATTTTTTATATTATATTTATATGCAATACACATTTTATTGACTTGAGTGTTCTCTCAAGTTAGCTAATTTCATCATCAGTGGAAAGAGAGGGTGAAACGATGGAAGATTTTGTTGACGGATTGTTAACTGATAACGTTCCAATGGTCCACTGCATAGCGCTAATCTGTCTCTTTCGTTCGGATGGCTGTCCATCCACTGAGATAATCGGCCTACAGACCATCCAGCGCTCTGTGTGATACATATAAAATTTATTAAATTTTTTCCAAATTAAATGTAATCGTCTCTTTTCTAACTCTACAAAATAAATTTTTATTTAAGAAATCCATTTCACCTGATGCGGTGACGCTAATTCAGGCGGCGCGCCAGAAAACAAATGCAGGAGAATAAGGGACGGCGATACGCTACTCTCTCCCTGCCCTTCTAGAATTTTGTCTACCATCTCCTCAGGATTGAGGGGAAGTAAAGTTTTTAGCGCTCGCAGAGTTCTGTATTGCTGTTGCTCAAGTAGACCCATCTGGCCACCACGGCACAACGGCGCCACGGCTATTTCCATCTAAAACTTTCAATCTGTTTCACATGCATCTACTCGATACGTCTATCTTTACGTAAAAGCAACATACCTGAGCGAAATCTATCAGAAGTTTCGCTTTTCCAAAATCAGTCAGAGGTCTCAGCAAGCAAGCATGACGCACAAATAACTCGATGCATCTCGACGCGACAGCTTTACAACTTCAATGATATTAATATTTTAATAATTTGTTACCGATGAGCGACGGACACAAAGAGAAACAAAAGTGGAGAGTAACTTACCTTTCAGCTACAACCACTTGATTTTTGTACGGTAGTAAAAATGTATTCACGGATCGTAAAATGAAGCCTTGCAATTCACGCATGTAAAGAGAACAACCGATTTCCTTTCCCAGAGGGCTACTTGTGCTACGTAATCAAAATATCAATGTTATGCGATGAGATCAGATCGGTAGATAAAAATAAGAATAAAAATTAAGACTTATAATAAGGACTTACTCTCTAAATTCGGGATCATCGTGCATTGTTAAAATAATACTTTCGATCGCGTCGCTAATAGAAGTTAACAACGGCGCGAGCAAGTTCTTCGTTAATTCGTCTGTTTCCTTGAGCGCCGTGGTAATGACAACGCTCCCTTCGGAGGGTAAGCCCCCCGCCAGATTAGCTATTACTCGATTTGTCTGGCTAGAAAGATAATGGAGAAGATTGGCGAGCGTGACATTTGTCTGCTGACCAGTAGTAGGGGAATCGATTACTTGGCTGGCCTCGCCACCGGTCACCACACTTTGTTCACATTTTAAGCAGAACAGTCTTATTGCTTTTCCCACATTACGTGACACCACGGTCGAGAGTCCATCATCCACCAGTGATACGCTTAGTTCACTAGACGCGGAATATATTTCTGTTATAATTTTCTTCAATGGATGGAGACATATGTAGGAAACATGTCAGACTTACTTTGTAATCATACGTATGAGACTGTCAATCTCGTCATGTGTCGGCAAACCTTCTCCAGAAAACATATTGTGAACTGGATCCAGAAGTCGCGATACCGAGCGCGATAAATATGCATTTTCGAACGGTAATAAAACATTGCGGCTATATTAAAGATATATATTAATATAAAACTTCATATATGGTTATGTGTCAATTTATATGAGATATACTTACTCGATACCATAAATCCCAATACTGTGAGATCTCTCTTTTAAGCGTTTACTCAAATCTAAAAATATTCTTAAAAATTTTGGATACTCTCCTTCTAGGGCTTGTTTTACAAATGACGATCCTATAAGATCCTTGATTGTAACTTTCTTTGAATTAAATTCGGTATTTAATATATATTTATAGTTTACCTTGAGCACGTTCAATCAAGACTTTTGCAAGAAGAGCGTTTACCTTATCCCAAAATTTCTCGGACAAATCGTGAAACCCTTGCATATGGTGTTCCAATAATACTCTTTGCAGCAATTCAATCTAAATATAAAATAGCATTGTATGAAAATTTGTATGGCTGAATTAAAAATGTATATTGAGCAAAACGTTGTCAATTTACTTGCAAACAGTGCGTATATAAAGTATCTTGGAAAAGACGTTCGAGATTTTCCCAAATTCTCGTGCGTAAATTCCCGGACGATCCGGGCGACGGAATCGTAGCTCTGCCCGGCGCTCCGCGTTTCCCAAAGTCCTGATTCGTCACCAAAGATACATCTAACGATTCTGTGGAAATTCTTTCTATTTCAGCCAGGGTAGAGTCTATAATTGTGTCTACAGCGCCGCCTATTATTCCCAAGTTTTGAAAGACCTGCACAGCCGTGCTCACCTGTCCATGCATATACATTAGTGTAACCATTATAATTATAATGAAATAAAAGTTAATTATATTTCGTTTGTAGATTCAGATTAAAAACATTATTAGCTGTATTAAAAATAATTATACGACACCTTCGTTCTGTCCATCGTCTGTAAACCTTGCGTTAATGTATGAGTGGCTATTCTTTGTACCGTAGCTCTCTGAGTCTTTATAGCCTGCTGGTCATCTGCGATTACATCTAGGCCGTTAAGATCCGTGTCTGCCATTAATTGTTCTGTATATATGAATTTCATAATGTAACATATTGGTACACATAAGATTGAACGATAAAATGAAGAAAACAATAGAAAATTATATGTATACCAAGCTCGTGAAGACTATTAGCAGCTTTAACGATATCTGGCCCTTGAGTAATGCTACTCATTTGAGAATTTAAACGTTTCGATAAATGTTGCATCCTAGAGACTCTTCTTAAAAGATCGGAGGTTTCGTGAAGCCGTGCTAGTACAATCGTTTGCATTTCAATTCTATTAAATGGATCGATAATCTTGCCACGTAATCGCTCCACTGCCGACAAGAGGCTCTGAAACAAAAATCATTACATTTCGTGTTGCTTTTTAAATTTCGAATTGATATTATTCGAATTATATTAACGTTTCCTTGCTCACTTGTATATGAGACTGCATTATAAAAAGCACTCCTTCTAATTTCTCCACCCATGTTGCTTGAGATAGTAAATCTTCGTGATTCGCAAGTACTTGCCTCTGCAGCTCGGCATTCAGCACCTCGATAGCTAGAAGCAGCGTTTACCGTTTCAGTATTTCAAAGCAATTTAAATAAATAAATTGTATGTAAACGCTATGTAAACTTTACCTTGTCCTAATTTGTTTAATTGTTGAGCCACCGACAACAATGGCTCAACAACATCAGTCTTTTTGAAATCAACATCCAACAGTTGTTTAAAGAACTCTGAAATTGATGCATATTTTGTTAGCTGTACAATAGCAAATATTCATATAGAGATAAATTCTTATTTGACAGGTACAAGTTTTTCAACTTACGATCGTTTTCAATATCTTCCCAACTTGATATTTCGCTCATTTTTCGATAAGTCCGTCAGAATCAAAACAGAGTGACATGCACATGTATGCAGAGTGTATGTATGTATGTATGTACATGCATACAAAAAGATTCTCTCATTGGCCACGTTTATTTTGCAACAATGGAGTAGGACTCAATCGACTCAATTGACCACGTCATCAATTGGCTGATTTAAAATAAAAATATCTGATTGGCTGGTCCAGTGGAAAAACTCTAGGCATCGGAGGCTGTGAGTGGCTGTGGTCAATCGCAACGCGTGGTCAAACGGGACGCTCCCCAATCCCGAAGAGCTGCAAAATAAACGTTCTGCTGGAGAAGTGAGAACGTGGCCATTTTTTTACATTACTGATTACTTAGGTGCGTTTCGAAACGCGTCGAAAAGGAAACATTTTCATCTTCCAAGCCAAGCCTGTCAAGCCTGTATTATCAGCATATTGTTACGTATATTTACATGAAACATTTCTGATTTTGTGTATTAACATTGAAATTAGTCACATTTCCGTAATTAAAAATTTCCAGCCTCAAACATTTGTTATTCATAAAGATGATAAATAGTCTCTTTATTATAAATTCTTCGGGGTAAGTGTCAAAGCCCGTAGGACGTAGGACAAAGTAAACTGCAAGTTTGACAGATTATTTGACAAATTGTGAATTAGCATTTCTCATGTGGAGTAAATATTTTCTGTCATTGCTGCTAAACTATTTTTATATTTGTTACGCGACATGTGTTATTCTAATTCGTTTTGTATGCACACAGAGATGTTTTCATGGAGAAACATTGGAAGAGTGCAGTCGCACGTTCGCTTTGTGACTATTTCTTTGATCAGCAGCGAAGAGTCTTGTCTCCGGAGGACACACCGCCGGTGATAGCTACTCCGCATCATTATCTTATTAGCATATATCGCTGTAATATGTTTTTTGTGGCAGTGTGCATGACAGAGGGTAATCGTAACGTGATAAGCAATGCTATTTATTTGAGATTGTAAGATTTGTACATGGAGTAATAATATAAATATTCTTTTTTCCAGTTCCACCATTATTCGTCATCGAATTCTTACACAGGGTAGTGGATACCTTTGAAGATTATTTCAGCGAATGCACAGAAACTATTATAAAAGAAAACTATGTGGTGGTATACGAATTGCTGGACGAGATGTTGGACAATGGTTTCCCTCTGGCGACAGAATCCAATATATTGAAGGAGTTGATCAAACCACCCAATATTTTACGTACTATAGCGAATACTGTTACAGGCAAATCCAAGTAAATACATCTCAATAAATGTACAAGTATATATGTTAAACGTTTACATCAATACAAGATGTATGCGTAAAGGATTATTTTATATTTTTTGTAAATTTATATATATATAGCGTTAGCGCAATCTTGCCAAGTGGACAACTGTCTAATGTTCCTTGGAGACGAACTGGAGTGAAGTATACCAACAATGAAGCTTATTTTGATGTTGTCGAAGAAGTAGATGCGATTATTGATCGAACTGGAGCGACAGTGTTTGCAGAAATTCAGGGCTACGTATGTTCTATAGCGTCCCACATAAATATTAATTATATAACATATTAACATGTAATTAATTTTTTAGGTTGACTGTTGTATAAAACTAAGCGGTATGCCAGATCTTACCCTTTCATTTATGAATCCAAGACTGTTCGACGACGTGAGCTTCCATCCTTGCGTTCGATTCAAAAGATGGGAGGTATATACGCGAATCATGTAACGTTATATATTTGCGAAAATTAATTATTAAGTTTATATGTGCCTTGTTATAGTCGGAGAGGATACTTTCTTTTATTCCGCCCGATGGTAACTTTCGCCTCCTTTCGTATCACATAGGATCGCAAAGCATTGTAGCAATTCCTATATACGTAAGACATAATATTAGTCTAAAAGAACCAGGAGGTGGTAGGTTAGACATAACTGTTGGACCAAAACAAACTATTGGTAGGACAGTAAGTTATCTTTTTTAAGGATATATGTATATAGATACGGATGACATACATTAATTGTAAGTTATCATCATTACAATTATTATTACTAATTATTAATGTTATAATTATAGGTTGAAAATGTGACTTTAGAAATTCCAATGCCAAAGATAGTTTTGAATTGCACTTTAACTCCAAACCAAGGAAAATATTCGTTTGATCCTGTCAGCAAGATATTGCTATGGGATATTGGAAGAATCGACGTTTCAAAGCTGCCAAATCTAAGAGGATCGGTAAGGATAATTATAAAGCTTCTAGAAAATTGTATATCTATAAATAATGATTGTGTATTACAAGATTTTATATTTCAGATTACAGTACAAAATTCAACAGCTGTTACTGAATCAAATCCTGCCATTAATGTACGTACGATAATGCCACATCTTAATACAATAAATCTTAATAAATCTTTATCAAATGAGATTGACAATTTGATACCTTGTTTTCAGGTGCATTTTACGATCAATCAATTAGCGGTATCCGGACTGAAGGTGAATCGGTTAGATATGTATGGCGAAAAGTATAAGCCATTCAAAGGTGTCAAATATATCACTAAAGCTGGCAAATTTCAAATAAGAATGTAAATATGCTAAAATTATAAATTATAAATTCTTTTTACGTTATAGTAGATTATGCAATAGGTATTCTATTACATTGTTATATCAACAAATTAAACGTGGTGAATTTACATGACATTAAAAGTATATAGCTTACAGCTTAGTTTGTTACTTAATTTACTATGTAAAAAAATTATGTACATTAATACAGAATTATGTTGAATAAACTTTTAAACGATTTAAATTAATTGAGAACCAAACATCTGTTCTATACTATATATACTACGAGATCGTATGTGAGGAGGGATAATTTAAACAGTTTTAATAATAATTTTACTATAAGAAAATTAAAAAATTATCAAAGAAGAATAAAGCATATATAACACTAGGACCATATCGAGAATCCTTTATATTGACGGTTGACATAATAACTTTTTTGCCTCCAAATCTTCCCACGTTGGATGAGTAGCATATGTGTACAATCGCTCCATATTTGTAGCGTATATGGTGTGATTGCTAACAAGATTTTTATAAATCTATTTGGGAAAATAAAACCAGTTAAAATATATGATCTTGACATGTGAAATGTGATGAGCAGAGGAACAGACTTTTCTTTATTATTACCTTTAATGCGTACTGCAAATCAGCCGTGCTTACTGGTTTTAACGGTAGCCGAGTGGTTTGCGTGGAACAAGCGTATGAAAAAGCAGTAGCTTGTTCGGCTTCTTCAAAGCTTGATTTTGACGCAGGGATTTGACCATAAGGTTCTATTACTTCTGTCGGCCTGTATTTTAAAATGGATCCAATATTAAACAAGTATATAACATCGAAATTAGCGCTTGCAACTTACCCGGAATTGAATGGATTTATGTACATGGAATTTCTTTTCCACGAGCTTGGTACTGGTTCTCCTATATTATAAATAAAAGAGCCATCGCGAACAGCGTATCCTTTTCTACGTGTGAAAATTGCAGTAAGTATATTTTTCAAGAAAATTTGCGTTGCCGCTATAACAATATGCGCGGTATTCTCTTCAGCTCCGTCCATATTATTTTCCCATGCCGCGAGCATTAATCGAGCTAATACAAAAGTGCGATCTGGCAATACAAGTTCTTGGGCGCTAGAGCGATTAGCGCCTATAGGTTCGTCTCCGACCGGCGATGAAGCTTGACCTAATACCTCTACGTACATGTCCGCTGGCTGTTATACAGAAACAATATAAATGATGGTATTTATACATCATTGATGTTGCGATACTATAATATATAACACACATCTACAAACCTCAAAGTTTGATTTATCAGTCTTGTATTTGCGTTTCAGCCTTAGTCTTCTCTCTTTTGAAACTTTATCCCTATCTATCTTGGTTGGCGTAACGGCGGCTAATCCGCGAACTTTATTAAAGAGACACAGCAGGAACTCGTTGTGCAAGTGAACCTGATCATCTGTCATGAGATTACGAGCCTCACAGTCAAATTCTTCTTTTGTAGTCTAAAACAATAATTGTATATGTACATTATGCGAAATCTGACAATACATCTGACAATATCTGACAAAGCTAATTGCAGAATTATACCTTCATTTGGAACCAGAGCTTCATCTTCTCGAAATATCTATTAATAATCATAAAAATTAAATGATAAACCACAGTTTTATAGGTTAAGTGTGTCCTTCATACATTAACATTCCATATATATACACGTCTCGTTCTTTAAAATAGAAAAACTTACACTTTTGCGTTTTCGCCGAGTGATGCCACGAGAGTCTTCCTAGCCAAATTTAAATCCTTTGAAGTGGTCATTTCTGCGATTTTTCTTTGATTTCTCGTCACTGCGTACAAGCGTTTTGAAGTCGAGAAATTAGGTTAGGTTAGACTTAAGTTTAAGTTAGGATATAATATATAAATTATAGAATTAAATCGGAATTAGCCTGTTAGCAGTTTAAATAACGCGCGTATAAAAAAAACATGGGATTAAAAAATAGAAAATATATCATAAATGTTGGTTTAGAAAATTTTAATTTTATTTTTAATGTAAAAATTATATACAAATACATTTTATAAATAATTGTTTTGCTAGAAATCTCTGCGCATTTGTCAATAGACTTTTTTCTTACAATATTGTGCAAAAATATAATACAGAGAGCATTGTTATAACTTAAACGTTACATAGAGTCTTCATCAAATGTAAATAGGAAACTTATATTTACCATTATATAAAGTGAAAAAAGTTGTTAATATTTGTATATACACATCCAATAAATTTAATCCTTTACAATAGTTTTTCCTATACAATTACGATACTTTCAACTGTTTTAGAACTCTACTTAATTAAATGTCTCACTCTCTCTCTCTCTTCTGTATTGGGCAAAATTACTTTAAAGTTCGACACATGTGAGATATCCTACTTCTAATTGCAATCATTTTTCGAGTATATACAATTTATCAAAGAAGCTACCATTTTCTTCCAAGCCAGTCTTCGGAATTCTTTTTTCTATTTTTACGACCTTTCTTCCTATGTCATCTGATTTCCTTGGATGGAGCTTTTGACCGAATGAGATCCCACGTTATCAATGAAGTATTCGATCTCGTACATAAATCCATGATAAGCGGACTGTTTCTCATATCGCGCATCGCTCCTAAACAGGTTCCTGTTGCCATGTTGTAGATGGGTGTGCCATTCTATAACAATAAAGCATTTAATAATTTCAGTGTTGATCTAATTGCTATTTATTAAACCGATAAACACTTGCACTTGTAAAAGAATAAAATTTCTATGTATCTAATAACGATTGTTGTAAAAAAAGAAAACATTTTCTACAAGTTTAGGATTCGTAACGCAAGCGTTCAAGAACTGCTGCATCAAGAAATCTTACAACGCGCTTATGACGCCAATCTTGGCTTCCTCCCATCTCATGACACTTTCCAAGTTTTGGAATCTTCTCGGCTCCTTCCATGCAAAGCATCTGACCAAGTACTAGTTCATTTTTATCGGTCTCATACCACATCTGCAAGAGTAATGATTGATGTGATTTATATATACGTAAATTTGAAAAATAACAAAATTCATATCTTCCTTTTCTCGTTTGATAATAATAATAATCCACCTGTGATTTAACTCTTAAACAAGGCATTAAAATAAGTTTCGAGCCTTTAGTCTTGATATCCTTTTCACTCTGGATACAGAGCGCGGTATTTGAAAGTCTGATTTGATACTGATCGGTATAATTCCTCTTCCTCGAATGCCAAGGTTGCATCGGTCTTTGATCAAGCTTGGCCCATTTATCCTTCAGTCGCCTTTCCGTATCATCCGGCAATGTTAATTCAGGATAAACCACCTTCAAGTACCAGCCGAATGTTTTGCACTTTAATCTCTGGCGCAACGCTAATCGTTCTGAGATATCGCCATAATCAATCGTTTTAGCGTTTTTCAGAAAGTAATCTTTGTATTCATCCATCCACACGTGCGCGACTCGCAAAGAATTCTTTAACATGGTGTCATGCGGGTCGTCCGAACCGTACGGCCGTCGTCTTCTAAATACATGACCTACTCGTGAACAGGGAATAAGCTCGATACTGCCGCCACACATCCATATCTAAAAAAAAAAAAAAGAAGAAAGAAATTAATAACATTGTTTTGCGATACATATATGGCAAAACAAGTATAATAGAAGATACAAAATATTTACTCGAAATGATATTTCAAGATTCTCTCCACCCCAAACGTCCATACCGACATCGTATTCTCCCATTTTTGTAAAATATTCTCTATCAATAGCGAACAATCCTCCGGCCATAGTCGGCGATCTGTTTATTAACAAAAAGTATTTATTTATAGAAAGTCTGTGATTATATCCAAGTATCATAAATATATTCTCTTATATATAAAAAAAATTAATTTATACAACTGTATATACAGACACATGTATAAAAGTACTTGATGTCTTACTTGATGGGCTTTACAAAATCGTCGTCATGTTTTAATGTTCCAAGTGGTAAATTGTCCCATTTAAAATGGAGACCCCAATTAAAGCCACCTCTCACTAAGGGACTCCCAGTGTACTGAAACGTATCTGCATTTATAATATCGATCACGGGCATCGGTACGATATTTCTCGAGTAAGCGATCCTTGAGAGAAGTGGCTCTATCCACATTTCATTTACTTCTATGTGACTGTCCAAAAAGATCAAAACTTTGCCGGTCGCTTTCCTAGCTCCAAACACCCGCGCTCTGATCAAACCTTCCCTTCTCTCGGTCTTGAACAATCGTATTCCGTCATTGAAATTGTTCTTAATATATACTTTTATCTTTTCGTGCAACGTATCGCTGTCGCTATAATCGTTGACCAAGATAATTTCATGCAGAAGCGTCGCTGGCGTTCTCTCGAGCACGGTATGCAAGGATCGCAACAGGGTCGTATAATGTTCGTTGTAAAAACAGATAATTATACTAGCATTTGGCAAATTGGTAGGATATTTTTGCGCTCCGCACAATTTGTGTCTCGTGTCCGGTATATTTCTTCGCACACCGAGATTGTCCGATATCAGAACGTTAAAGGCATAATTCTTATAACCCTCGTCTCTCTTTCGTTGATCCTCCAAATTTTTTACCATGCCCAATTCATCTAAACCTATAAAAATATTTTGCTCAGTTACTTTTCCAAGTTTGACAATTTAATTATGATAGAGATTTGGAGTATTAAGACTGGTGATACCTTGATCCAAAGTGACTGCAGGTTTTACCGGTGCAGGCTGCAGTTGCTGGAAGAGCAGATCGTTGTTCCTGAGATTTTGATTGCCCTTGAAGTTGTAGGCTTCCTTACCAACCAAGATTTGCTTCTCGTTGCGCGCAACGACAACATTGTCGCGCAGCATCATCTCCTTGTCGATCCTTTCGCCACGATTGGAAACGCCAATCCCAGGCACCAATATCGTAGGACTGGCAGTGACGGCATTTTGCGACAGCCTTGAGTAAAGATACAAACTGAACGCCCATGTTACAGAAGCTATCACTATTCCCGACAGGAACGATACGTATCGCGTTGATATCATCTGTCAGAGAAAATCAAGGGTCAACGGATCACCTAGCCGTTTTTCTAGCAATGTCAAGCAAGTGTTTTCTATTCTCTCAAAGAAATTCGCCGAGATTAATTCTGGTCTGTACGACGAGTATAACCGTACTCACCTCACGCTTATAACTCAACTGCGCGCTTAATTGCGCTTGAAATATATATATTTAAATAATTTTCTTAGAACGCGCGCATCTCTCTAAAGCAGGTAGCGATCTTTAATTCACTTTAATTGACCCTACTACTATTGACAGCCGGGCGCAAGGCGCAAGTACGTCGCCATCTTCACAATATTGATCACGTGGGGGCACGTGGGGGCGGCCGAGGACATTGACATAACAATAGATAGACCACGGAAGGAAGGAAGGTATTCAATAGTCATTCAATAGTCACCAGTCACCTGAAAGTTCTTGTGTAACTGTTGACAATTTCAGATAGTTTAGCTTATAACATAATACTGATTTTACAATTTATTATTATCCTGATGTTTCGTAACAAGTAACATTAAGTTGCCTCGTAGGCTAGTAAAGAGGGAAGGGAGATCGCTTAGAAACAGCAATTCAAATTTAGACGCAGCGACGCCATATTAATTTAATTGTCAACCGCGTCTACTAGAGGCACTTGTCTTGCTGTTCCCGTCATCCCGTCACCCGTCACCCAGTCACCCGTCAATAGTGTCAATACATGCGGATTGCAGAGGCGATTGTCCTGGATTGTCCGCTCCGTGCACAACGGATTCGACCTGTTTATTCCGGTTAATTGTGATAGTTTGCTGCAAGAAAAACTGCCAGGCATCCCGACGACTTGCGTTAGCAATTTCATTTGAATCGACGTGGTCAGCGTACTAACATTGCACTTTTGACTGACGTCCCTATATCCCTTGGTAAGACACGTTTTTATCCGACTAATATATTCGTCATAATATCGGTATGCGATCTTCCATGTCATTAATCATCGAGCCGTGGAGTAGACGCAGCTTGCCCTATTATCGCTAATTATAACTTAATTGTACACTGTGCCCTTAATGTACGTATAGAAGCACCCAAAAGGGAGTGTAAATACTTTAATACATACTTTAGACTTTAGACAGTATTAATCACGTATTTACTTTGTGTACAAAAAAGAAATAAACACTTATCCTTTGTTCTTAGTTCTTAGAAGACACAATCTTCATATTTGCTTAAAGATACCGTGCTATTATCTTTCTGATGTACGTAGGTACGCAGTATGATGCAACACAGCTCAGACAATATGACGTGGAAGTGATTTTAAAATGTTCTTATTCGTTGAAACAAGCCTTCCTGGGCAATGAGATATGAGACAGAAGCCGAAGGGCTTCTGTCTATTGCAAAATTTGGGATTCTCCCTGCATATAGTAATAAAATAATATATGTAAAAGTCGCAAATATTTATGCATTAAAGAAAAGCTTTAGTGTCTTACATATTTATACATGTTTTATATTTAACATTTATAATCTCGCCTATATGCTCTTCTTCCTTGCCATTTCAAATCTGTCCCATTTTCCTCCTTAATTACTCGTACATTAGTGTAGGCAACAATTGATACTTGACAGAGCGTCACAAAGCATGCAGAAAAAAAGGAAAAAAAGTTAAAGATAAGCGAGTAACTCGTCGGAACTTTATGTATTCTATTTTGGTTTTATGAAATACTATCCTGCTTAATTATATATTATACGAATGTCAATATGTTAAGTAGATTGAAAAGAATGTATGACTCATACATTAGGAATGATAAAATCTTGCGTGTGACTATCCGTGAAGCTATTTGTGATACAAACAAATTTCTCTCGCACTTTCATGCTTCATATGCGGAAATGTAAAATGTTATTTGCATGATTGTGAGTTTTTGCATGAGTACATGTTTCTGAACCATGTAAATACTTACAAACTTTTGTTCGAATTATATAACAAATGATTTTATGTTTTTGTAATTAAATGCTGGACTAACCGACGTTTGTTTTAGATTAGATTAGATTAGATTAAGCGGTAAATTACTGTAAAAATACCTATACTAAATGTATATTGAACGTATTAATCAAACATTCTTTTCGTCTCTTTGCTGAAATCCCTTTAATCCTTGATTAATTCCTAGTCAATGCGAGCCTGGTAAAAATTCTTCCATTATCCCATCCTATCCCGGAGTATCCTTGACGTTTAAGGTAACAGTATAATATGTATGGAAATTTTATTTGCAAAGAACGCATATATAAAATATTCCAGTCGCAATGAACGGAAAAACCACTTCGACTCATATTGATCCCGCGCGACTACTTATGTCACACGATCAATAAAGAGTAAAAATAAATATTATAAAGGAAAATTTTGGCGTGATATTGTTATAACAAGACTTTCTTGTCTCATAAGAGCAAGTAAGAATAAAATCTTAAAAATCTTGAAATGAGAAAGGACCCAATAAACGACAAATAAAAATAGAAGCAAATAAAAATAAAAATCTTAGAAGAAAAAAGAACTAATATGTCTATATTTTATTACAGGTAATATTCAGAAAAAAAAAATCCAAAATGTCTCTTTATCCTACGCTAGAAGATATGAAAGTAGATCATATGATGAAGGTAAGCTCCATGAGGGATTCATAACTTGTATATTGAGTGCAAAATTTACATTATGTTTGCAGAATAATGTCTCTTGTTTTATTATTTACAGATAGATTTATATTCTATATAAATAATGAATTGTGTCAATTAAAATAACGTTGCAGGCTCAAATACAAGCCGAATCACAATATGTTGCTTCGATACCGATACAAGCCGATCCCACGGTTCCTTCGGCGCCGACTTACGTTCCTTCTGCACCCGGTATGCTGTATCCGTCCTTAGGTGATTACATGGGTCTCGAGCTGAACGAAGAGACCATTGCGCAAAATATGCCTGAATATGCGCTCGCTACGCGTCAAAATGCGAATGATGTATGTCAACGTTATATCGAATAATATAGCCTGATTTTTAATTATACCGTTTAAAAAAAAATTATACCGTTAAATTCATCCCTCCTGGTTTTATATAAAAAGAAGCCTAATTAAAAAGATTTTAGATTAGTAAACGTGGGAATATAGAAATTGACATTGTGATTTTAGGTAGTTCTTACTTCGACAAACGTAACATGTAGCTCATTAGCAGGGATGATCGCTCCTTTGTCAGGACAATCCGTGGCTTTGCAGAAAGCTCATGTAACAAATGGTATCAGAGAGGTAATAATTGGTTGCTAAATCGATTTCGATCACGCCATTTTGTATCGAGCAAAATATTCTTTCGTGAAGAATTATAACTAATGCTATACTCAATCGGTTTTTTTTTTATAGTTGACGCTTTGTAAAGACGGTGATGGAAAGGTTGGTGTTAGAGTACACGCGATAAACAATGGAGTCTTTGTTTGCCTTGTGAGTCAAAATTCTCCAGCGGCAATGGCTGGACTACGTTTCGGTGACCAAATTTTAAGCATCAATGACGTGTGCGTTGCTGGATATTCAATGGATCAAGTGCACAAACTCCTCCGTAACGCGGATGTCAATGGGATCAAAGTAATTGTGCGTGACAGGTCAGAGAATTCGCTATTTCGTTTTGTCTATAAAAACATTAATTTTACTATTGCTCAATTAAGGAACGGAATGTCGATTTTATTACAGACCACTCGAGCGTACTGTAACAATGCACAAGGATAGTATGGGGTACATCGGATTTCAATTTAAGAACGGAAAAATAATTGCTCTAGTGAAAGATTCGTCGGCCACGCGAAACGGACTTTTAACCGATCATCAAATACTCGAGATTAACGGAAAGGTTTGTATGACACAGTGTCTATATTCTATTTAGATTATTATTCAATAGAATAAATAATAAAATGGAATAGAATAAATAATAAATAATAAAATCATCAGATAAATCGATAAATTTTACAGAATGTAGTTGGAATGAAGGATAAAGATATTACAACGGAGATTGAAAAAGGTGGAGACATCATCACTGTAACGATAATTCCATCGTATATTTACGATCACATGGTAAAAAAGTATGTATTTTGTTGTGTAAAACGCAATGTAATGCTTTGTTTGACATTAATATTATTTAAAAAATTTCCGTATGTCACTCTGTGACATAAAAAAAAGTTAAACTAATATATAAGTAATAAATAAAGTAATTTTTTATTAATTGTATAAATTATATTACTAACGTAATGCTTCTTTCCTCACAGAATGTCCAGTAGCTTGTTGAAGAGTTTGATGGATCATTCCGCGCTGGATCTTTAAATGGAAATCAATTGCCAGTTTCATATATTGCCATACAGCCAACTGTGCCAATGGGCATGTGCATTACTCTCCGTAGCTTCATTACAAAAAAGTAACGAGTACGCTACATATCGTGTATACACTGTATAAGCACATTTACAAGATGCCAATCATATTTCCATAGCAAGCGTATATGTGATACCCGTTTAAAAATAGCCTATATTACGTGTCGTGTGTATTTCGACACTAATTGGCTAAAAATTACGAAAAGATATTTATCAGAGATTATTTTTTTATACAGAAGCACGTCTAAATTTGCGAAAAATATGCAGATTTAAATATTCAACTCCAGACGCAAGGAGAAAGTTTCTAATTACATTTATTCTAATAGCATGAACAATTATGCTTGCACTATAAAATGATACTATTACGTCCTCTGTTGCACAAAATTTTTAAATCCACATCGTTATTTAGAGCAGTCACTTTTAATTATTATATTAACATGTCATTATTTTTACATTACTTTTTTCTAATTAATGAAAATCTTATCTTTTTTCATTTTTTAATTCTTTGTTTGACTAAAGTGACGAAAAATTCATTGGCTATAATTTCGAGCTGTAATTGCCGGTCAAATTACAAATTTATAATATAAAATAACTTTTTTAAATTCGAACATGAAATTTTTACTCTTGCTTTATAAAATCTTGCAATTAACATATTTTCACTCTAACAAGCCACAACTTCTACCAAAAAATATTGTGAAAAGTAGCGATTATAGTCACTAGGCAAACATTAACTATTTTTTTATTACCTCTCAAGTATCTTGTATGATAAATTATCCATTTTATATTATATAATTTAGTATTATTTATTTGCGATTTCCTGTCTATCATATAATTTGTCACGACGGTAGAAATATGATAAAATATAAAAAAATAATATTTAAGAAAAAAGAAATAAAAATATGAGGTAATCTTCCCCACATACTCTTCGATATTTTCTTTGTTAATGATATTTTAATCAAAGATAATTGATGTAGATCTTCAGCATAAATCTTTTCTCGATTGTTTAGAAAAGTAGATTGACGTTTTACTTCAATTTCAAAAGATACTTTATTACCCACACGGGGTTTCAAAGGGCGTTTTGTAGGGACGTACCCAACCCTGTACATCTTTCTCACACATCCTTTCCAAAAACCATTGGCGTTTTTCAGGAACGTACCCAAACCTTTACAAATCAAAAGATCAAAAGAAAACAAAAATCAAAATCAAAATTCGCAAGGAAACAAAAATCAAAAACAACAAAACAAAAAATCTCTGCCAATTGGCTCGTCTGCGCGACGATTCCCGGATCCTCCTCCTCCTCATCCAGACCGGCCGTCCTCTCCCCTGATCTCCCGTGCTGCATACTAGCCTTCCTTCTTCCTTAGTCGGCCTTTGTTTTTCCTCTCTCCTCGTCTGTATCCATTAGCAGGCTCTCTTCTAGTCTGCTTGATATTTCCTCCTCCGCAGATCTTGTTGGTCTCCCTCCATCCCCCTCCCTCCTTTCCTTTCTCTTTTTCTTCTCTCTTTTTCTGAGCTCTCTAGGTTTGTCCTCGACCATCTTATCTATCAGCTTGCTCCCTACCCTCCTCCACGCGTCCAACACCCTCCATTTATCCTCCTCGCTTCCCAATCTCACCCGCATCGTCACCCATTCTCCTCTCCATATTGTCTCTCTGCTTACTTGCTCCACTTCAATCCTTATCTTCAGGCCCTCTGAGAAGAGTTGCTTCATCTTCTCCAGGTTCGTTCCCTTTCCTGTCCATCTGTCCTTGTCTACCCGTACTAACACGTTCTTCTTCCATCCCTCGTCATCATCCTTCCTTCTCTCCTCTTCGTCGGACCATTTCCTTTCTTCACGCCTGCCCGCGCTCTCCTCGCTATCGTCTCTCTTCCTTTTCCCTGTGCTTTGTTCCAGCCTGCGTACTTTTCTTCTCAGGTTCTCGATCTCCTCTCTCAGATCTTTTATTTCTTCTTTCAACCCTCTTATCATCTCACTTGTTTGTTCCTTTATCAGTTTCTCCAATGTCTCTTTCTCCACCAACACCTTCGCTCTGCATTCCATTCGTTCCTTTTGTCACGTAATCTCCCTCTCGCCGACCTTATCTGTAATTAAACGATTGTTTATTACCTCTACCAAAAGTACCCTCCTTTTCCTTTTTTCTCTCCCCGCCCTGTCTCATCTCCTCTATCGCCTTCATCCATTCTTCCCCCTCTCCCTTTTCGCCCAATATCTTCCTTACCACATCCCGCCAGCCTCCATCCCAATTCTCCCATCTTGTGCATACTTCCCAGACATGCTCCCAAGTCTCCTCCTCCCTCTCACACATCCTGCACTTTCTGTCATCCTCTTCTCCCCAGTATAATCCTTCCCTAATTTCGTTGCCCAGTCTGAACCTTGCAATTCTACTCCATCTTGTTTCCTCCCATCCCTTCTTTAGATAATCCGGAATCCCGTCTTTCCTTATAAACTTATACCACCTATTGTATTTCGACCCCATGATCTTTTCCATCCCTTCCTGTTTTTGTTTCAATCTCTGATTGACGTTTTACTTTTTCAATCATAATTTGTGAAATATTTTATCAATGCAACTTCACTATCCTGTGAAACTATTGATTAATTCCTTTTCAATAATATAAATATTCAATGATAGAAAGATATTAGATTTAAATAGATGAATGTTCTTACATAAAAAGAATAATAATAAAAGAGAACTAGGATAAGTTATTCAACAATAAATGGATATGCATTTCATGAACATTTGAGGAACAATTTACACTAGTGCCAATATTATTTTACATGTAAATATCATAGAAAGTATATTAGCTATGTATCGAATCAATTAAATAAATGATTTAAACAAAAGAAACGGATATTTTATAAACCTGAGAGTAACGTAGATAATTGACTACGTTTACACGGCCCGATTTACGCCGAAGTTACTACATCGATGTAATAACTTCGTTGTAAAAGAGCGTTCACAGATTTAACGTCAGTAGTTATAACATCGATGTTATAACTTTGGCGTAAATCGGGCCGTGTAAACGTAGTCTATGATAATCTAATTCATTCATTTTTAGCTTGTGCGCATCAAAATTATAAATACAATTACGTAGACATACGTATTTTCTTTTTATCTTTCCAGTTTTTTTTTTTTTTTTTTTTGTAACATATGAATGTCAAAGTTATGGTGTAAAAAATGACAAATATTTTCTACAATATTGTAAATTATAAGTAGAATACGATAATGTATTTCACGAGTTGTACAATTACCGTATAAAAAGGATTCTTCTTTAATTACAATTTGTTAAGTTCAATATTGTTCATTTTTCGAGCTATCAAATGGATTTTCAGTCTGTTTCGAACATCTAGCTCGTATTATGCAACAGTAATACCAGCAGTTTGGAGATAATTTCTCAAGTGATTCGCGTTTGCTTCGGGTATCTGGCCCAACAATCCTGACAAATGTCCTGGCGATAATCTTCCAAGGCCTTGCGCCAAATGCAAACGAATATCACCAATATCTGTCCAACACATAACAGTTTTATACATTAAATAATCTCTATATATCTATATACAAGAATTCTTACTTGGATATGTTAACGCTGTCTTTTAGAAAAGTTTGATATGTTTAATCTAAAAGTATACTAATTGTAAACAAAAAAGTAGGATGACGCGTAGCTCCATACGAGAGCAATCAACTCGGGAGATTTATCAATCGTGACCACCACCTCATTCAATGTATGCCGATTTTATACGAGATTGATTGGAAAATTGAATGTTGTGAGTAAATCAGTGTGAGAAGGTCAATGGTAACTCATTTCGGGAATCCGTATTCTGTTTACATTTAAATATTCAGGAAAGTCACAATCATGGAGGAATATTCACATACTTTGCAAAGGGTCTTTCCGAGGATTTCTTGCGCAGATGAGTTGACTGTAACCAACTTGGTAGCCGACTGCGTCATCGAGTTCCGGGAATGCATCGTCCTCCGGCAGCAAGCTTTGATCTTGCGGTAATTCAAAGAACTCGACCAATGTAGCTAATAAGCGAGGATAATACGAATTGTATGGAGCTTCAAGCATTGCGGGACAATCAATCAGCAAGTTCGAAATTCCGACAGCCACCACTTTTCGCTCGACCTCGCCTGATATTTTTTGCAGGTCGGTTATGAACACGCGTTCCACCACCATTCCAAACATTCTAAATATAAAAAACATTTGTCGTAATTTCTTGTACTTGTAAAAGATACGAAATGTCTTTATGTACTTGTAATAAAACTTACTGCGGCTGTATTTGGTCTATAATCGCAATCAAGCCCGACGATGAGTATCTAATAATGTAATATGCAAAAAATACTATTAGACCTTTCACAAACTTCGTTGTCTTCGATGTCGAAAGCCTTTGAAAGAAAAGCACGAAAATTTGTTTCATATACGGTTCCAAAATGTTCCTGCAATGTTATACTAACGTCATAATTGATATATTAATTGTCAAAAATATGAAATGCAAATAACAGGTATAAAAAAAAACTAATAGAAAATTTTTCACGAGTATTCTTACGGTTCAAAGTGTTCAATAATGCTTTGTATTAGTAAAAATCCTTCATGATCATTCGCTTTCGATGCAATTAGTTTTTGGAACACTCCCAATAGCGCACTCGTTTTATCCTGCGCTACAATCTGATGCGAGCCGTGACTAATGAATGCTTGTAACAAACGAATCAAAGGATGGATATTGGCTTGACGTTCAAATAGTACAGGTGATAATAAGCACGGGAACAGAGCCATGTATGGCTCCGGTACATCTTGAGTGGGCCGTAGCTCCAAAAGCAATGCGAGAATTTGGAAAACATAAGGAATAAACTCTGAAAAAAAAAAAGAACATAAATATGATATTGGCATGCAATTACAATGTGTAACATATGCGATTATAAATATAATAATTCACCTGGTATGTCCTGTTGCAAAATTCCTTGAAAGATGGGAAACAATGCTTGTTCAAAAGATGATGTTGCTTCGGGATTTGTTTTACAAACAATTCTGGAAAAAATGCAAGTTTTATTAGGAAGAATGCAGATCATAGAATGTCAGACAAGAGTAAAAACGAAAAATAACCAAAGCATTTTTTTGCCTAAACAATAATACAGGTAAAGTTATTATACGTTAATGACAGGTGCTTACTTGATAGATAAACTTAAAGTTTCGAAGAGATAATGATTAAAGTTTGGTCGACTTGGATTCCGGGATACGAGCGTGAGTTTTTCGGTAAGTTTCGGAAGTAAATCGGCCAAGAAGGGCACCACAGCCTCTTGCAAAATAGCGAAACTCCTCATGATGGCTCTCATAACATATTCGTTCTCTTCGGAACCCGGAATGCTCATACATGCAAAAAGTCCTTTCAATAAATCCGCTGCTAATGGCGCTATATCGACCCCTTTGACTCTACAAAATTTTAAAATTTTCTGTGTTTAGTTATATAAACTAACAATTAAGATATCACTTTTATCTCTTACATGGACAAATTATCGGCACCCCTCATTGCGAATATCTTTTCGATCGCGCAAGCAGCGTAACTGTGTACGACAATACTGTTCGCACTTAGATGTCTTATTAATTGCGGCAAACTTCTTATCACCATCTCATGAGGTAATATCGATCTAAATGTCATTACAAATTTTATTCCGTCCGCTTTAAGTACTGGAAACTCGTTTACTGAAATTTGTTATTATCATATTGTGACTTTTTATTTATTACAGTAAATTGTACTATCAACTATATTCAATTGCAGTTAGATTTTGAATAACAAATAAAATAGAATAAAATCAGCGCTAAGCGCTTGGCAATTAAAGCTCGATTAAATTAAATTATTACTCTTTTAGAACATATGCATTCAATATACCATCTGATTTTGCTAACTCAGGTTCGATATGTTGCGCAGCAAATTGCGGTATAGAGACAAGCTCGCTACTTTGAGTAACCCCGTGTCTCTGCGTTTGTGCTTTACTCGCGCTACTAGTAACGAGATAAATAGCAGCATCTTTACTGCGCCAATGTTTCGACGGATCGTCGGCATACTTGTGCAGCATCACCTAAAGAAAAAAAAATTATATATATATATATATATATATTTTTTTTTTTCGTTCATAATGTAAATTAGTTGAACAGGAAATCGCTATCAATATCTTCTCTATTATATTTACCTGTATATATGATCCAAAGATGTCCATAATCTTCCCTTCAAAGTATTTAGACAATACTTTGACCAAATCACATGCAGCACGCCTCCTGGTATCTACATCGCTGCCTTCGATATCTCGCCTGATATATTCTTCAGGATTATCGATGAATAACTCATTGTCCGATGCTGCAAAATTTTAAGAATTTAGTAATGCGAATATTCATCATATTTATATTGGTACAATTACCTCTAAATTCCATGTTAGGAATAATGACTTTTTCACAGATATTGCTAAGAGTTGTTGGATCTTCGAACAAATGTCTATATTGCGCCCGATCAGCTACCGTGGCTAAGAATTGCAATGCATTTGATACTAGCTGTAATAACACATCATTATGCAGGTGCGCTTTTGTATTTTGTAATTTCTATTTTTTTTTCCTAAAAAATTTCTGACGGAACAATATTAAGCTCTTACTCACAGCATCGTATTTGGGATTTTGTCCTGTAGATGTGAGTAAATTCCAAACCGCTGTAACAAATAGGGGTAGGTAAGGCTGGAATTCCTCGTCATACTTTAGAGCATATAGGCCAACATTATCACATACTTGTGACTTTAATTGCTCTATTACACCTGCTTCTTCCTCGTCCTTTAAATAGATTTCGAATTAAAAGATTATTTTATTTCTATCCGTTTAAACATATTAACATATATATTTTGGAAATATAAATTACCGTAGTTTGCAAGGAAGGAACATCAACGTGTAACAAGGTATGAAAGTTTCTCATCCATGCTTCCATATTATCTTCAAAGAATTCTGGTAGATCCTGTGTTAATAAAATAATATAATTTGTAGAATTTATATATATATATATATATATGTATATGTATATATACACACACACGCATAAATACTTACTTGGAAGTTAAGAGAGTAGAAAACTTTACATAAAATAACTAGGGAATTATATATAACCTTCAAGGCTTCCATATTATTAGCATGTACTTGCGTTAAATTCATTGTAGCCTGCAAAATATCTTATTTAGAAATATCCATCTTTGAAAATACATGCATTTTTAACGCATGCAAGGCAACTTAATAAAATATAGATACTTACTAAAAACAGATCTGTTAAAGGCTTCGCAAACTTATCTAATACAAATTTTATTTCTGTCCATAGGCTCTCGCTTTTAAATTCATATCTATATCTCTTAAATAAGGAATGCGCCGTGTGTAGGACTCCATTGATCACATGGAAATCGCCAGTGTTGAACTTCTCTACCATCTGATCAATCAATTCTGGCCACTTATTCGGAAAGTCATATTTTCCAATGATAGATACTGCATCGGACAACTGCTTTTGTATCGAATCTGGTGAATGTAACATCAGATTGACGATTAGTTTCTTAACGGCGTCTCTGTCTTGGGCATGTATACGATCCACAGAGTCCTCCTCCTAAAATAACATTCTGCAATAGTAAACTAGCATACGATGTAAGGGCATTAAAATAAGCAAATGAATATAAAACCAACCACTTTCCAATTGCGTTTGACATAATTCTTAAATGCAACTGCGCCGGCAATCCTAATCGTGATGTTAATCTCAGACTTGTCCACCAAATGAAGCAGAAGTAAAGGATAATTCTGATTGACTTCCACTGACTCCAGAAACTTCTCGGCTAAAATATAAATCGGATATTAGCGTCCGACACGCGTACAACGTTTGAAATATCACAAAAATGATTAGTTTGCAGGTTATACCGACCTGGACGTCTGACATTCACGTCTGGGCTGAGAGTGTGTTTCAGATATTCGCTCAACGTTACCAAATTGTCGTCGGTGAGCTCCATGTCGGCGATCAGGAAAACGATTCCTTTACTCAGTTAGCCTTTCTTTCAGGAGATACAACGCGGCGGCATCAGCAAGGGTATCGAAAAGCTACGCCGCATATCATCGCATGTAACAAGTAACAACCGGCTTTCCGTTGGTCCATTGCGACAGGTTACACGAATTCCAATCAACGTTTCTTATTGGCTGCCGGGTGGCGCTCGTGGCGCTCAGCAGAATTGGCGGGAATGCGATAACGGCTGCTTTTCAATAGATAACATATCGTGACTCGTGAGTGCCACGCGCCGTTTACACTTTACCTACGTTGGCTACGTTTTCTTAATTCTTACTGAGATTACTGGGAGGTACTTATTCGTGAAAGGAAGGGGAGCGGTGTTACTTTGCGCGGCGGTCCAATCGGACAATGTTTCTTGAAGCGAACGCTCTTGAGTTTAGAAATTATTACACTCGAATGATTCGAAGAAATATGTACTTATATATTTTTGTATTCAATTATACAATTAGCAAATTTCTTACAATTAATATTATGTATCAATATCATACATTGATATCAACTTGTTAAATTACTTAAAAACCTCAACATTTAAAATAAAAAACGCGGTATTTATGAATTACGAGTTATTTATATTTTTTAAAACTATTTAAATCTCTTTTTATCAATATAAAGGGATAAACAAATCATATATATTAGAACACATTAGTCTTTTCCTTCGTCTTAGATTCGTTAAGAACGATTTTGCTTTGCTTTATTTTGTTCTGTATCTTGTTTAACGTGTCCTCCTCCAATCTGATCTTTTTCACTAGATTGTTGTTGTTTGATCTGCACAGAAAAACGTCATATATTTAACAATTTCATGCGAATAAATTTTACACGAGTATCTTTAATTCTTACTTGTCGTCGGATATCATATTGTTAAGGTTTGAGAGCTCGTTATCGTCCACGTTAGCTTCAATATAATTTAAGTCGCATTCTTCTGTCATATCCTCCAATTCTTGTTTTAAAATCGCAAGTTCTTCGCCAACCTTTCTGCATTCCTTCTCATGGCTTTCAATCTCCTTCATCAAAACGTCTCCGGACTTGAAAAATAAAAAAAATTTTGCATTACTTATAACTTTTAACGAATAATCAGAGAGAGAGAGAGAGAGAGAGAGAGAGAGAGAGAGAGAGAGAGAGGAAAAAAAAGAAAATATTTATATTTATCGTGAACGCGCGAGCTGATGATTTGAATTTCGTAACAGTAATGTCAAAATTCATAAAAATCACTAAAAATCGTACGTAGTTCGTTATCCATTGAGAAAAGTCATTCGCGTAGCTTTCTATTCCTGACAAACAGTCATTCCTGAAATAATTAAGATAATTGTTTAAAGTAATTTTCGCCGCGGAGAATTTTCATATATATTTTTCGATACCGTAAATTTTCTGTTTAATGATCAACTTGAAATTTGACAATTAATATATATCTGACGATAATTGTCAAGTTGTACCATTGCTTGTGCGACGTATTCGTTCTCGCACTTTGCAAATCCCTCAGCTCCTGCTTCTTCGCAACTTGGATCCTCGTGTTCTCCAATATCTTTTCCTCGATATCGGATACCTTTCGCGACAGCTTGCTAAATTTCGTTTCGATGTTGCAGTTACTCTCGAGCAACTTTGACTTTTGATTCCTCCAGTACTGTATCTCTTTGTCAGACTTTTCGATCGATTTTCTTAACATCATAAACTAAAATGTCGATCTTTCTTCAGCATTTATTACGCATAAAACTACATACATATATATTATACGAAAATATATTATTATTATGTAATATGTATATAATAATATATAAAATATAATGAAATGTGTGCGTGCGTGCGTGCGTGTGTGTGTGTGTGTGTGTGTGTGTTGTGTGAGACCTCTCATAATGTATTAAATGTAAACGATCGTAAAATATGTTTTACTTTCATATTTCATTAGCTTTCGTTCCTCGAGGAACGACTTTGCAGCTTTCCACCGTGCATTTCATCTCGGTGATTCGAGTTTGTCGTGAAACAAAGTTGGAAACTATGTTAGGAACGCAAAATACGTGTAAGGTGTGAAAGACTGAAATCGCTTCGCGCCACGCATTCTCGTAAAACGTTGTTACGATCTGCCGCAAATAGCTTTTCAATGATTCGAGTTACCGCTATCGATATCGTCGTTTCATTGTTTCATGTGGTCTGTGTCGTATGCATATGTATGTATGTACGTGTGTTTCACCTGTTTGATGTAAGAATTAATCTCGGATCCCGGGATCTTTTCCACCTCCTCGGGATTCGCCTGGCTGTACGCGGCGGATTTCTCCATCTCAAATATGGTCTATTAAATCAAGAATATAATTCGAGAAATTATTTCAAATGGCTACGCGGCCCGGCCAGACGCCGGACGCCGGACAGTCGCTTGACAAAATTTCCTCGGTATTTATAACAATATCGCTCGGTCTTGTACGAAACAAAACTCGTACGAGACAAAACGTTAAGTTATCTCGTTTGTTCAAGTATAATAGCCGCCCGGCCGCCGTGTGCTCGAGGAAGAACGTTTTATTCGTTCTCACGCAAGGGAAATGACATCTTAATGATCATTCATCACGTTCTGCGATATTCTAAGCAGCAACGTTTATCCGAACGTACGGAGACACGGAGAGATGTCGATGTCGATGTCGATGTCGATGAGAGGATCTCAGGCATATCGATCTTTTCAAAATTGACCAATAGCGGCGCAGGTGATTCGCGAGTCGCGAGGCATGGAAAGAATCAATTTTTAATGCGAGTTGACCCTCGCATTTACCATGGAGACATCGATACAAAGTTCGCGACAACGTCTTGCAAAATCTAAAAGTAATATATGTCTATTTTCTCTTATATTTTACACAGAAAGAACAGATAACAAAATGTATTACGAGTT
Organism: Temnothorax rugatulus; assembly: GCA_035220575.1. Classification (NCBI taxonomy): domain Eukaryota; kingdom Metazoa; phylum Arthropoda; class Insecta; order Hymenoptera; family Formicidae; genus Temnothorax; species Temnothorax rugatulus. The sequence continues at coordinate 314,801 of JASTWL010000113.1, forward strand.
GGCCGATACATTCAGATGCATTATTTGGACTCAAGTTATATACGAGCGCAAGGGATTAAGCCAATGGAGGTGATCATCTCTGATGTGAAATTAAGTAATCGGGAATCTGCGCACACAAGTAAAGTCTTTATATTTAAATATAATTTATTGTATTTCTCTTATTAATCTTTCCTCTCTTGCCTTAGCAACTTTAGCAACTTTCGCAAGACTTGGTTACAATCTTACAATTAAACGCAGTGAACATAACAATACAGAATACAGGAAACAAGCCATTAACTCTTTATCTCCGGTACGGTTGTAATTGCTTTAGTATAAATTAAGGAAGGTGAGTGAGAGGTAATCGACTTGGTCTTGATAGAGAAATCGCGCATCGACGTTTCAGGTTTCAGGCTGCGTCCTGCTTCCGTCGTCGTCGGTCGTCGGTCGTCGTACATACATACTCCACGTCAGCTGATTTTCCTTGTGGCGACTGTCAGACTGTCACCACTCAGTACTCAGTCTCACCAGTGTCACCGGCCGCAAGCCGCAACGCCCGCAACCCGCAACGCAACGCGCGCGTTCCGCTGTTTCCGCAGTCCTCGAACGGCCGTTGCGACGCGCGTATGCGCGACACGCGACACGCGTCATCCGTCTTCTCTCTGGGTGTTTCGGTGGCTCCAGGCTCGGTATTCCGTATCGCGACGTCGCGACGTTGCTGACGTTTGTGCAAGAGGTAGCTCGGCGAATCTACGAATGTGCGAAATGTTCTCGATGCCGCCGCTTAACGCGCGTTTTCTTCTCGCGTGACGTATCTCACGGTGAGTAATTCGACGTGTATCATCAGTTCGAATCATCAGTCTGTCAGGGGACGGGAAGCAAAATTTATTTCGAAATGATGTCACGTATGATAAATGCGGAAATAAATCGGGAGTTCTCTCAAGATATAGATAAGCATCCAACCGGTTCGTTAACTTTAAGGCGCTCGTTTAGGCTAAATTTTATCTCTAAAAAAATAGAAAATGAAAATAAATGGCCGGATGTACTTAAAACAATAGAAAGAAATCGCTAGAAAGATATCGGTGTTTTCTCGCAATCGATATTTTCATTTTAAATTATCAATTTTAGTATCTCGCTTCTCATTTATCAATCGTGCCCTTTAAGTTAAGTAGATCATATGACATTTAATGATTTTTGGAAAGTACACGATGTTTAATCATTTTTTAAATCACATTTCAAAATTTTATTGTTCACTAACGATTTTGCTCCCGTCTCCCGTTGCTCACCGACGCGATTAAACGAAATCAGTATGGAAAAATTGATGAGATTTAAAAGAGAAAGTTATCTACTCTGAATTTAGTTTAGACGGATCGACGTAATGCTAAATAATATGTACGAAAGTCCATAAAATACGTCAAGTCAGCGAGAAGGTACGATTAGGCCCAGCTCGCTCTCTTGTGTAATCTATTCTTTAATTATCTTATCTCTTTATCGCACCTTTGATGACTTCCAACGTCTTACCATTCCAAGTGACGGTCACGTGCGAATTATGCCGATTTCGCGTAAATACGAGCAATGAAACGCGAAAAAGAATGCCGTAGAAACTTATTTTGCATTTTATCACGATGTGTACTATCGGACGAGATATAATCTTTTCTCTCTTTTTTAATCCGTTTTTTACTCCAATCTCTCGTTTGTTCGCTCGCTTGACGTCACATATGAGTTAAACAGCTCTGCGACAATCTATTAATTTCTCGAGAGAATTTCTTTTTAATACCAAAAAAAACCTAAGTGCACGGGAAAAACGGTTTTGCTCAAGTATAAAAAAAATTAAGCCAGATATAAATCTGAAAATAATTACGTTGGCTCATCAAAATAATTATGTAGGGCGCTCGGGCGTGACGATAATACTGCAAAAAGTTTTGACGTTCTAGCAACCTGGAACGTCTAATATAATTATTTATACTTACAATCATAGATGTTATTTAAAGCGTTTAAATTATTTAAACAATTATTTAAATTATTTTAATGATCTAACATAATTATTTTCAAATCTGCATCTGGCTTAATTTTTAGATACTCCAGCATACTCCGTTATTAACTTTCTGTGCAATAATTTTTAATTCGCTCCACGAATGCCCCTCGCATCCTCCGTGGAAAGAACTTTAGTAGAGATAAGTTTTCCAGAATTCCGCATGAAATAGGACAACGAACTGATAAACAACCGCGTAGAGCTGAATGTTGCTCCATATCCTGTCGGGTGAAGGATGTGATGTGACAATCGCATTGATTACGGCGCTGTCTCCAAGCCGCTTCTCTCCAAGATATTTTTTTCTTCGAGAAAAAGATGAAACATAAAGAATAATACATTTTCTTATATTTGTCCATGCGAGAGAAATTATACGCAGCTTATTCAAAAGTGTTTATCGCAGAATATGGAAACGCGAATTTTATGAAGTTATTCTTCGAATCCTGCTAATCAATCGCTGCTAATTACAAAATTTATTATACATTTATCTATTTTCACGAACGTGGAATCTAAATTTTATATTGTGATACGAACGCGTAAATAATTTATGTAATGTTATGCGTGTCCACAGTTTTTTTATCGAGTTCCATCTCCGTATCGATATCTTCCCCTTCGCACAAATTTGTGCCGGTCTAAGGCCTCGCAACTCGCAACTCGCGCACACGCATCGACGTTCGTGTGTGAAACGCTTCGTTACGTTCATTATACACGCAATCGATCGATCGCGCACGTTATTTAGGTTTGACACATGTGGCGATGTAAGGACAGCAAAGAAAGATAAACAACAGCAAAGAATGTGAATGCCACGACGCGACTCCTCTCGCATGTTAACTTTCATATTTCTTTTAACGCGCGGAATATCCGATAATCAATGGTTCATAGTTTATAAGTTCAATTTTTAAAGATGTTAAGAAAGATTATATTAAAAGGTAACAATGTCATATTGTTAATTTTACTTTCCTTTTTTAGTAAACACACAGATTTGGAGCACGTTTGGCGGGGAAAAAGAAGATAAATGAATTTTCTCCGTCCCTCATGGCCGACACGCGAACTGAAATTGTCGCGAGAGTATATTGACCTCGGTGTCATCAGGGCGGGTCTTAACACAAATTAGGAAACATGACTCCGGCTCGCACGCGTGTTTTAATTAAGCAATTGCCATATCCCATAACGTAATGAGTCAGACAACGGATACCTTCACTTTCGTCAATATTTATTCAGCAATCATAATCTAGAAAACTACAGTTCAAAAAAGCTGTCCATTTTAACAGATTAGATTACTCTTTATCGAAATAAATCTAATAAATTATTGACAATTTTGGGATTACTTACATGAAAACGTTACGTGGAACGGTAAAAAATTTAGCCTTGTTTCCTTGCCTGCGATTGATGTAATAATACAAAAAGTAATACAAAATGATACAAAAATAATACATAAAGTAATACAAAAAACTGACGCATGTATAATATATGTGATGTATATATAACTGAATAAAATATCAAGATTATCTACGATGATATAATACGAAGTTTACATTTAATATCAACAATAAGAGACTAAGTTTATTACATTTAGCACAAGGTATAGCCGTATTGAGATCGCAGATAAATGTATTCATATATATAGATACGTCTTACTGTATAGCTGTGTAAGCCACAGTTTTCGGATAAATCTATTCATATGTGAACGGACCGCGATAATGATTATCGCGACATACTATTCATCCTTGCCGTTGCTATTCAGGCAGATCGTGTTAGCTGGAGAGTCGACCGGACGGCGCGTTGATAATGACCATACTCGATAAGAAATACCAGCAAGTTCCGCTAACCCGACGTACGCGACGAACCCTCGATCGCGAATGAATACATGCATCTCACTGAAAGGGACGTTTGCTTAGTTCTGGCTTATCAATTCACTTAAAAAAGAAGAACAAATCTAAAGGCATGAAATCGAGATGAGAGGCAAAACCTGATTGATTCGTTTTGAAAACAAGGCACGTTGAGATTTTAAATTTCTTTCATTCGCTCGATTGAAAGGATTGTCCTGAGTGCTGACGACCCTGTTAAAATCCCTCCCGTTAAATAAAATATTTTGTTATTCACAGAAGATGTTATTCCAAAAACCTGCGGAAAGATGATTTTGATCCACCATCTTTTTATGTTTGATGAGACCTGCATGTGATTATTTAGTTATGCGCGCACACACACACACAAAATACTGAAATTTAGCTTGCATTTACTTATCTCTACAGTGTAACAGTTTTTAAGATCGATTGTAATTCTGTAAATAAGAATCGCATCTGATTGATTGTTTGCAAAACAGCATTTGACTAAAAAATATGGATCTCTTGTTGCCTAGAGTTTTTATGATAAATTAACACTTGACAGAGAATTGAAAAAGGTCACTTGTGCAAGTCTTTTTTTAGATTATCACACAAATACACGATATAAAAATATAGAGGACTATGAGATGGTACAATCATTAATTTAACAGTGATAAGAATACCGTCTAGTGTTGCATTGATATGCGATACGTATGACTTAGGGATAGCCTTGGTGCCATACAGTGACCGGATGCGTCTGTTGCTTTCTTTTCAGTTTAAGGAGTGACGGAATCACTGCATCGAGCAGTCCGTTAAACAGAAGACAAAAATGGAGCTCTACTGAAGAAGAAATTTATTTAAATTATTTTTTCTCTTTTAAGATATGAAAGAAATGCGAATAAAGTGGATACGTCAAGATCATGAAATACTGAATTTCGATAAGAGATCGGCAATCTCTAAACAACGCTGACGTGAGCTCTTGAAGTATGTAATTAATATGCTTTTATATATATATTTTATAGAGGAAACGAAGATGACGTCTCGAAACAGGCCGATTAAAATTACAACCGTTGGCGATGGCATGGTTGGGAAAACGTGTATGCTCATCACGTACACGAAGAAGGAATTCCCAACGGAATATGTACCTACTGTGTAAGCATTATTGTAACGTAATGCATAGCATTATAGTTAAGAGCAACACTTCGCTAATAGAATATTGTAGATCTGTTTGCTAATATAATTATGCTTTTTCATCTCATCTCACTATTTGTTATATTAAAAACTGTTAGAGTTTTCAAAATATTTGTTTAATTCTATTTGTTGAATATAACTGTAATCTGTTATCTAATTTACTCGGCCGTAATTTCATTTGCAGTTTCGATAACTACGTTGACAGCATATGCGTGGGTGGACAGCAATTCGAAATGACATTGTGGGATACGGCTGGTCAAGAAGATTACGAGAGGCTTAGGCCGCTATCGTATCCAAATGTATGACAACCCGTCTACTTCCAATGACAAAATCGATTTACACATCTTCAATGTTTTCAACAAAATGTATCTTCAAATATTCGCGTATATACAGTCTTGTTTACATTCTTCTTTGCTTGCAGACTGATTGCTTCCTGGTCTGTTTCTCCATAAGCGCCCGTAGTTCATTCGAAAACGTAGCGAGTAAATGGCACCCAGAGATCAAAGCGCATTGTCCCAATGTGCCGATTGTACTCGTAGGTAAACGCATACATTTTATATTATATATTAAACGAAAATGAACGATTTCTTATGTGAAATAATTATATAAAAAAATATAAATATGAAATGCTTGCGAGAGTATTTTTCTTTTTGATTACAATTAATCTTTTTACGTACTTTCTGAATATTTTCTACATATCTTCCCATTTTTTTTATATACAAACATTTCAAAGATACTGATCTTATCACATTTCCCTCGTAATATTTCACTCGTAAACACGAATAATGTTTTTTTATGTTAGGTACCAAGGCAGATCTTAGAAATCAAGAAGCTATGGATATTATCAGTCCGCGAGATTGCAACAAAATGAGAAAAAAGATCAAGGCGGTCAAGTACGTCGAATGTTCTGCAATAAAACAGGAAGGTCTCGAAGAGGTTTTTATGGAAGCTATTAGAGCTGTATTGAAAAAACCGCCATCGAGAAAGCTCTGCTGCATCCTTTGAAATGCATTTAGTTTGGAGAACGCAGATCGGGAGATTATAATTATTAAGACCTATGTTAAACCAAAGATTTTCTTCGCATCTTTTGTCCATGTGCTTCTTTCTTGTACATTTTGCCCTTAACAATATTTCTAAGATAAACTTTACTTTCCTTGTGTACAGACCAGAATTATTTTGCGTCGTGTAAATACATATGTGCTAAATCTTTATACATATATATATATATATATATATATATATATATATATATATGTGTGTATATTTCTAATATAAATCTTTATATCTATATATCTAAAAAATGAAACTTACATTTCTTTTTATTCGAACGAATAGAATACATTTTATACGCTTAATCATAAATTTTTACGAATTACAACATTCTTCAATCAATAACTTTATTATAAATGTATTACAATACAGATATATAAAATCAATTAAGATTTTCCCCAAACAGTAACAAATTCCTTATAAAAGAAATTCCTTTTTATTGGAACAAACAACAACAATATATATTTATATAAGAATATGTATATCCCCAGCCTATAATACTTCCAGTTAGGTTTCATGTAATTTTGTAATTTATTGCGCTCTTTAATTACGCAAATTATGTTATTCGCTTAGAAGAATCATGATAACAATATAAACAAATCACAACTTTGCTTTAGAAGTTTCCATAAGACTCTTTAGTTTTTGCGTGAGCATAATATTTCCGGTTATTTTTAATTTCCCACGCATAAATGCCAACTGTGGATTCAATTTTCCCAGTGCCTGCAACAATCACGATATTATTTAGAAGAAAAAGAAATAATATGTTTTTGCGTTTGCATAGCTAACTTACGATTTCAACCATATCTTTATCTTCCACAGTTAGCGTCGCGTCTGCTTTCCCAGATTTAGGCTTTCCCTTATGCACTTCACCGTTCTTCAAATCAAGAGCTGTAAAGAAAAGCAAAAATTACTTACGTAGGATGCAGGAATCGTCGGCGTGTTATTATCTTAAATGATATTGAAAATATCACCATTCTTTTTATTCTCATAATTCAAAATACGTGCAGCTTAAATATCGCCGTTCCTTAGATACTTTATTAGAATTTTCTGAAGCTACTTACTCCATTCTGATAATTGTTTCCCGTCGATGGTAATATTGTAAAGAAAGACTGCATTAACTTTCTTGGCTTGATCTTGATTCTGCTTCACTTGTTCGCTGATAGCTGCAAATATAGCGTCGCTCTGCAGATCTGTCTTTCCGGAACACGGATTTGCTCGCGGCACTCCCATTTTGACTTCCAATAGATCAATGTAAGCGCCTGCAAAGGAAAATTATCTGTTTTCTTCTCACTACTTACAAAATAAAGATAGAAATACTGAAATAATGAATAAAATATTTTACATATATTATAATTTTCCCTGATTATATACACATAAGTGATTATTTGAAAATAAGATTATCTAAAGATGTTCACTAAATCTTGAAATCTTAAAAAAAATATTCAAATTATGCGCTTCTCAAACGAACGAATTTATTATATCTTAACGTACTGATAATGAATGTAACTGTTTTAGACAGATAATCAGTTTACCCTGTACAATAAAAAAAATCACACTTTCGTACAAATCAATAAATTCTGTGACGACGACTAACCTGTAACAACCGGTTTTTCAGTCCCGACGACAGATGTTTGGAAGTGTATTCTGTTACCGTTGCGCCACATATCAGTACGTAGGGTCTGACCTGGTAAAACCGGCTTTGCAAATCTCACCTAAAAGTTTTTTTTTAATTAACATTAAATGAAGATGTCAAGTCCGCGTAGAATATCACTAAAAATCCTCTAAAATCTAGAATCCCCTTTACCACAAATAAAATTGTAAAAATAGAAATCGAAGCTGATAACGTGGATGTCACTCGCCAAGATAAGCAACGTGTATAAAATGGACAGTCATGGTCATTGGTCAAGATAAAAAAAAAAGTATTGCTTAAGCCTTGTGTCCACGATGCTAGAAATCTCTCCGAGATCTCGGACGAAGAGAAACAATTAACCAATCGCATTTTGGTCAATTGCCGAATTGTTGAAATATGATTGGACAATTATTTCTCCGTCCGAGATCTCTTGGAGCGATTTCTACTATCGTGAACATGAGGCTTCAGTTTAGATTAGTTCACGAATTTACCAAGTTTCACTGCATTCGTCGCCGCGTTAGTGGATTAAATTAAACAAAAAATTATTTTGCAATGGATTTTGCTGTAACAAAAAAAACTTTAAATATCAAAAGTTCTTCCTAGAAATCATAATTATATATTTCTCTTATTCGTTATTATGTTTACTGTCATATTATATGTTATATACATATTTTTACTTTCAATTACCTAAATTTAATCAATTACGCTGACTTACGTTGATGCGACTATACAACCGCCTCTCGGCTAACACGTGTTCACTACTGAATGCCGTATCATGCTTTGCATACTGTTTGCGTTTTGTGTGCTACTTATAGCCATATCGTTCTTGCGCAGACCATGAGTGCGCAACTTGTATACATTACTATGATAATTAAGTTACAGATAACAAAAGTTCAAGAGGTTTTTTACATATAATAAGACTTATAATAAAGTTTCTATTAATATTGAATTTCGTATTTATGCGTGTAAAAATGTCGAAATAATGAAAAACATAGTTTTTTTTTAAACATTTCTAAAACGAAAATATGAGTTTCAAGATAGAAATCCAGTTTATGATAATATTTCTGCCAAAAAAATATAATAGAACAAAAATATTAATCGGCCTAACTGGCAGTAATTTATTAATGTCAACATGGTTATTAATGTCAACATAATGTCACAAAAAAAATATAAATCTTACAAAGGCGACTTATTTTAAATACTGTTAATTTCAGTATTGTTTAGAGCAGTACTGAACAGTAAAACAATATATTTTTCTCATGACATACTATAGCGAATAACTCTTCATCAATTCGAGATTTTCGATGCAATGGTATCTATATTTTTTTCCATAGCTTCAAGTTTAAATTTCAAATTAATCGATTTGAACGAAATAACATTTGCAGAGGAAAAATGCAAAATATTTCTATACAAGCGTACGGCAATTTTATCTTTTTTAAATTTAGACAAATACCATATTACTTGTACGATAAACGTGCAGTTTTGGTGTACGCACATTGTCACTTCTCGTATCACTTCGTACCAAACAAATCCTTTTTCTATTCTATTACTTGCAATTGGTTTGCATTTCAAACTACTTTTAGTTCACCTTGAAACTTCATGAATATCATTTTCTTAATGACTATTGTACCTTAATGGATTTAAATAAACGTGGATCTCCAGCAGCGTACGTCTGAAGGACGTGACGGGTAGAGAATCCCAAGGAGCACAGTCCATGCAGTATCGGCCTATCGAATCCTGCCATCGTGGAGACATTGGGATCAATATGCAAAGGATTAAGATCTCCGCTCAATCTGTACAAAGCAGCCTGTAAAGACGATACAAAGGTTGTCGTACATGTAATTTAACGTATAGAAAGTAAAATATATTTAAAACAAGACACTTAAATCTTTCCGTTACATTTATGTAAATGCACAAGAAACTAAAAATAAAATTGCTTAATTTTAAAAGTAGACTAGTGAAAAATTCGCTGAAATAACATTAAGTTTTCGTAAAGAAAAAAATCGTAATAATAAGTATTCTTTGGCCTTTCTCGGGATATATGTACCCCCTTCGGTGTATCTTTTAGGGCCCGAACAGACGAGCGACTTCGTATAGCGCTTCCCTGTAGCGCCGCAAAGTGGCTCGTCTGTTCGGGCCCTTAGAACGTAAATACTAGTTTTGATGCAATATATCTAACACGTATACTCTTCCTTTTTTACCTGATCAACACTAGTCTGTTGCGTAACTGTTACATCTGGATTTCGAGTGGGAGGATTAACGATTGGAATGGTAAATGTCGATGTTCGTTTTCCTTTAAAACCACCTATGCCAACGATAAATATAGATATCTGGCCGGTCGATAGCTTTTCATCATTTGCCACATCGTAGGTATCATCTAGAGAAACATCAGACGTTACATGTAGCATTTATGTAGGCTAAACATACGCGTTACTGCAAATATTTTTCGTGACTTATACACATCCAAATTAAATATTTTACTAATGAGATTAATCATTAATATTGAATTCGTATTCGTATCATAAACGATACTCAGTGATGAATATGTACACAAATCAGAATCATTACAATCCAATCGTATCTCATGTATGTAGACTGCAAAATTTACACACGTTGAACTAAAACAACGGCGCCTTTATCTTTATCCAAAACATCCTGAATTTTAAAACGTGTCTCCACCGTAGCTTCCGTAGGTAATTGTTTGAAAACTTCTAGATATTGCTCGCCATGAAGTATCTGCAAATGTCAATGTAACATAAGGTACTGGTAAACATGCAAATTTGGAAACGTTAAATAAAGTGATACGAAGGTTAAAAAAAAGTCTTCATTCATACTTGTGTTGGATTAACTTGCGTAAACGGAAGAGCGTCTTGCAAGATAGACGAGCTCATGCAGCCTACAGGACCAAACAAAACGTAGAAAGTAGGTAAAACGGCAAACTCATCGGCATTCTCATACAAATAACGAATATCAGTCGGTTCCTGAACTGTAGCTCCAACTGAAATACAAAATCTGATAAGTTTACGTAAATTAATACGAATCTATTATGTATTCAGTCTACTTAACGTACCTCCGAGGGCGTACAGTATAATATCGCGATAATTATAATTGCTCCTCATGACATGGTCTACCTGTGGACAATGGAAATGATAAGAATAAGAAGTTCTATAATCAACTTTGTAATCAGCTCTATAATCAAGAAAGATTTGCAGAGCGTAACTTACTTCCTTTGAAGGAGCATCACTTTTCATGTTCTCAAGAATGCCTAACAGTTCTCCTGTCGCTTCCTAAATAGAGATTGCAAGATAAGAAATCGTCTAAATATACACAGGTATACGTTCTCTTACCTGGATCGAATTGAGTCGCTTTGCCGATGTCATGTCTATTACTTTCGACCAATTTTCTCGTACATTTTCCGGCGTAAGATCGTCCGATAAATTTTGCCGCAATACGCAACCCGAAGAACGAATTATGTGACCTAAATGTGACAAATTCAAACATGCTGATTCCAAAAAAATTAAAGGTAAAAATAAAAGATAAATACATTAATAATAAGAAGCTTTAAAAATGATTATTCGTTAAAAAATTTTATCTTTTTTTTACAAATGTTAATAGAACTATATATCTCATAACTGATACTCACATTTGCCAGCCCAGCCTAATGCCGTTTCAATTATCGAACCATTTTCTGTACAATCTTCGTGGCACAACCAAAAGACAACAGGTGCTATCAATTCAGGCTTCAACTGCTCAAAAAAATCTGCGAAATGTCAATTAGTTTTTCAGTTCACTCCTTTTAGCAAAACACGTGTTTGTAGGTGTGCGTAGGTGCGTGTATCAGGTTTCGTGAAAAATTTTTATGCGATTTCTTTCATTGAATACAATATAGCAGAATATTTTGTAACAATTTTACTTATCAATCTCTTAAATGTTAAGACTCGAGTATTACAATCAATAAGATTTAAGGCATAAAATTTCATAGGCCTATAGGGATTACTACAGAAATACACATTATTGACGACTCACCCGGTGGAATGATATCTTCTGTTAAACGTGAGCCAGCTGTGGGTACTATAACGTTGGTGTAAATATTCTTCCTTTCGCCTTCAATGGCCAATGTGTTAGCTAATCCTACGAGACCCAGTTTTGCCGAGCTGTAATTGGATTGGCCAAAGTTTCCATACACACCGCTGTTGCTCGATGTAAAAATTACGCGGCCGTAATTCTGCTTAATAAAGTACGGCCACGCTGCTTGCGTCGTTTTCATTGCACCTTTCAGATGGACGTCGTGTATGATGTCTGAAAGAAACGCGTGGACATAGAGTACAGATTCATATAAGACGTTCTGAAAATTGCGGTAGAAACAAGGAAATTAATTAATATTACATTTTATCTCCTGTACATACCCCATTGAGCATCCGTCATCTTGGCAAATGACACGTCCCGCAGGATACCGGCATTATTAACGACCACGTCAATACGGCCAAATGTGTCGATTGCAGTTTTAATAATTTTTGCACCATCCAACACAGAATCGTAATTCGCGACAGCTTTGCCTCCTAAAAAATTATTATCAATTGCTTATTATTTTACTACTCTCAATGTAATGTATAATACAGAGTTAATTAAATATAAAATGCAAATTTTAAATATTGCGTGAAGATGAGAAGAAATCGTACAGAGTGCTATTTGAAATACATTACTTTAATAAAGTCCAGATTAAGAAATACACAAAAATGTTACATGAACCAAAATTATACAAGTTTTGTATTATTAATTAAGGAAATTACATAAATCATCTCAAAATACTAAACCATTTCGTCGAATTTCCTGAACCACGGTATCCGCACTCTTGCTGCTGCTTCCATCGCCATGTCTGTTGCTTCCTAAATCATTTACAACAACGCTAGCACCCCTGGATGCAAACAGCAATGCATAGGTACGTCCCAACCCTAGAAATTATATGCACATCGCATATTATCTTAATACACATGAATCATATATTAAGATCACGCACATCGCGTATTATCTCAATAGTGCACGTGTAAAAGCTGATACATAATAGTTAAGTAGATTTTATGCAGACTGTGCGTTACTTTCGTATTAAAAATTTTTTGAATATACGTTTTCCTCTACTACAAGATCAATTTAAAAAGAATTACTATATGTTCTTTGCTTGTTTTTTTTTTTTTTTTTTTTTTTTTCCACAAAAAGCAACTTTCCTTTAGTATAAATAGAATCTTGTTTCTGTTAAAGAAAAAATTGTGTTAAAGCCATTCTCATCTGATTTATATATCTGACACAAAAGTAATAATTGTAAATTAAAGAATACAATAATAAGTAATTGTAAAATACAATCAGAGACTGCCTTGCATATGATGCCAGATAGAAAAAAATTGCGACGAGTAAAAAGAAATACTTGAAAAATTTATTTAAAAAAATATAAATTTACCTGCGCCTGCTCCCGTCACCACAACCACTCGACCGTCGAAGCGTATTTCTTGCATCTTTCAAACCTTTGGGGCGATTTGTAAGCCACGGGTCAACTTTCGCGCTTCCAATCGTCTCTACAAATGAGAAAAATGACCCGTAATGATGAAGCAGAATTAAATCATTCACGTTTAAAGTCCACCATGTAATCTCATTAATGGCACACGCACGCACGCGCGCACACACACATCAAGCTTCATGTATACATATTATCGTCACTAAGTGGAAAAATTTAATGTGACTATAGCGGGGAACACAGACTTCTGCGTCTTCTGCATAACGCATAATACGTAAGCATAAGAAAACTGATTGGTCCATTTCCTTATGCACATGTGTATGGGCCAATCAATTTTCTTATGCTTACGCATTATGCGTTGTGCAGAAGTGTGTGCTCCCCGTCTATCTCTTTCTATTCAACACCAATAGAAAGAGATAGTTATATAAAACTTCACTTTTCACGTTTCCGCCCTAGAGGAAAAAACATATGATCGACCCCTAGACCTGCCTAGACCATAGGCGCACATAGGCGCCATCGATCGAAACGAGGTTTATATACGCCATACGGGATCTACAATAGGCGATTTTTGGCGATTGTTTGGTATGGTTTGGTACATGTACCAAAGTTGCTATCGGTGTCGGTGGTTGCTATTGGTTCTGGTGCAGTTTGCTACCCTTTGGTTGCTCATACCAGAGTCACGCGAAAAATCACCTAATGCGAATCATAAGAAATTGACCAATTACAGTCGAATTTGAGGAGAATAATCGACTGTAATTGGTCAATTTTTTACGACTTACGACTCGCATTGCAGACCCCCCTCGCTTTACGCACTCGTCTTTACCGACGGAGTTGAACCTGTGACCACTGACCTACGAAAAATCACAACGGTTCTCGCTCGATGAGTTTCGGAATCGCGATACGCGCACGCCGCGGGGCCGCGGCCGCATCGATTCTCGCAACGCTACTGTCGTACTGTCGCTATACTCGTCCTTATCTACTACGTTTACGCGAGCGTTACTTCTGTAGCAATTAACTTACGATAATTCACTCGTTTACGCGGAGTAAATTATCGCAAGTTACTATAAAATCCCGTTTACGCGAAGGCATTATCGTAAGTTACTACAGAAACGTAGTAATCGACTGTCATCGACGAAATCGGAGGCATCGGAGGCATCGGAGCATTCGGAGCTCGGAACGCAGACCGGAACGGATTTTGTTCGATGGATTTGGGAACGCGCCGCGCAATATCGTAGACCGATCGACCGAACGGTCCAAAGCTGCGATGCAGCGAGAGTTTTGCAAAAGAATACGATTACGTATTCACTGACAATGAATCACACGGATGGTCGACGAAACTGCGAACGCGAATGTTTGCAATTGTCCGCTCTTGCAATCTCTCAGTCTTTCCCTGCTATCTGCTATGCCACAATGCACATGACCCCTTTCTCCCTCCCTCCCTCCTTTCCCCTTTCCTCTGACGCACGTCGAGCACTTCACTTCCACGTTTTATCTCATTCCTATTCGGGGGATTTCCGTCGTCCGAGTCCTCACTCCTCCGAGGGACGCCGACGCCAATGCCAATGTCGCGCCAGTATCGCCATGTATTTATCCGTTTACCTCACCTAGATAGCAGTTGGTTGGTAATTGGTTCCTGTCTCTATCGAGGCGGCAGGGATGATGGAACCGAGTTTCGATCGTGACGACGATAGAGACAGAAAGCGGGAATCAAAGCAAAGTCTTTGGTCTTTCCTCGGATCGACTTCCGTCTATACCATTTAACGCTACCCAGCAGCCCAGCACCCACATTTCTAGATTTCTACGCCTATGTATGACCCCGATGTAGAGCCTCATCGTAATAGATAATTACGAGGTGGGAGAGGAGCAGAGGAGGAGTCTCGGATATAGGGTGAGACTCTCGAAATTCTCACCTTGATCGCGTCAATGTTACCTATCCTATCTTCCTATCTATCGAGAGAAACGGGTCGTGCTGGTCGCGCAGACTGCAGAGTACTGCAGAACAGCAGAAGTGCGGAGCAGAAGTCGCGTCATTTCGAAAGCGGATACGATCACGGTAACGACTATCGACATCGACGTAACTTTGTTCCACTCTAGCGAAGCTACTCCCAACGACGCTTGTACGGAAGTACGAGATGTCTCGTTAATTTCATCCTCGTTGATCCTAAACTGACATTTCCGCGCAGGATGCCCAAAAAGATCGATTTCTGCAAATAGCTTCACCCGAAAAACTCCATCCGGAATAAAGTTACGTTGACTACCAGAACGATATTCACGGCATTCACGCGTGGAGATGACGGAATTTTTGCACACTCGACTGAGCCGTTTTTCTCTCTCTCCCTCTCCCCCCACGCTCTACAGATAGGAATAGGAAAATATCGACGCAAGTCAGAGGCTGGCAATTTGGAACGCCTTCGGCCTTACCCCGTATATCGGTCGGTTCATCGGCGTGAACGTTGGTGGGCCGCGATTTCGAGGAGGCAATGGAGGCATAACGTTTCTCATTGACATCGTGACATCGGGATATACGATATGTACGATGAGTCATCACCACCCTTGGCATTGCGAATTGCAAAACACGTAGGAGAGATACGTGCAACCGTATCAGCCGTATTTACCGCGCGATATACCCTCGGGATATCGGGTTTAATCGTTTAACGCTCAGATCCGTACGATCTTGTCCGTTAATTGACATGAAGGGTACATGTATGTCATGTACGGTCGGGCGCCTCGGCCGCCTCGGGCCGCAGTCACGTTTGATAGTGGACAATAAGTAGACCCGGGTGGCGCGAAGCGTGACGAAGTCGAAATTTTCAATGCAATTTATTCGAATCGTCGCCGGCCGCCGCTCTATGCTCCACCGGCCCTACGTGATTATCGTGATACGCCAGACGCCAGACGCCACACGGGCCTGCACGGGCCTGACGGGCCACGGTCGCCACGTACGACCAACGATTCACGATCCACCCGTTCGTGCGCCGCTGCCGGCTGCGTGGTAACGTGGTTGCGTCTTGCGTCGCGCAGCGCCAAGCGCACCGAGTGGCACCGAGTGCGAACACTGCGAACTGACGTCGCGATTCGCGAACACGGCCGAAACGAAAGCTCGACGGGCGAGGGGGATCGAGGGAGGAAGGGAGCAAACGTGCGCGCGAGAGCCGAAGGCGAAGGCGAAGGTAGCTTCGGGTAGCTTGGCGCGGGGCTTGGGGTGCGGGAGGGCGCTCGGGGAGACTCGGCCGTCTCCGGGCGGCCACTCGCGTCGCTAGTGGCGCCTCGGCTCGACGGCGGTGGGGGTAGGGACGATGCATGGGCCGCGACTAGGAGGCACTCGGGAGGCAGGGAGGGCATGCGAACGACGGTGGAGCGCACAGTTCGGTAGTCGCCATTGCGAGTCTCCCTCGTGTCTCGCGCATCGCGACCGAATTTTGCGATATACGCGTGGAGCCTGGACTCTATTTTTCGCTTAACCTAATACAATACATCCCCCCCGTCGCGGGCCCCCATGCGCGATACCCCGATGCAGAGATATTGCAGCGAGCTCACCGAAAAATTGTTGAAATCCCTTGACAAGGAATACAATGTAAGTAAAGGCGGAGTATGGTGTGTCGCGGCGAGATGCACCGCGCCGTCTCCGTGTCCGTACGCGCAAACGGCTATCGGGCCACTCTCGATCCCCCGTGCGCCGTGTTGCTGCCTGTACCAGTGACGTGCGCGAGAGTGCCCGCTAGAGTGACAGCGTGTGCGTGTCCGTCTGTGTGCGCGTCCGTGCGCCTTGCTACCGCGACGGCCGCGCGAATGTATGAGTGTCGCCGCGACCACGGCCGTCGTCGCCGTCGCCGCCGTCGCCGCCGTCGCGCGCCTCGGTCGGCCGCGGTGCCGCCGATCCCGCCGATGCCGCGGCTCGCACCGAGAACCCACTGCTCACTGCTCCTCTCTCCGCGAATACGCGCCTCGGAATCCTCGGATCAGTCGGATCACGGCAATTCGCGCGCCCTACGTATGCCTCGCTCGCTCGCACACGCACACACTCGCTCACCCGTCGCCGCGCCGCTCCGCTCCGCTCCGCTCCGCGGTCCGCGGGCCTCCGAGTGTACGTGCAAGGGTGGGGGAGAGAGAGAGAACGAGCGAGCGAGCGAGCGGGGGAGGGAAAAGGACACCGGCCGAGTCGGGAGTAACGTAACGACGACAACGACGTGCGTGTGTGAGCGCGTTCTCAGCTACCTGGTCACATAACCTCAATCGGGATGACGAACCCCGGCGCGAGCCGATGTGACTATCCGACGTTATGGTATATCCTTCCTCGCGCACGTCTCGTTCCATCCTCGCTTTCTTTCCTAATTATGTATCGTGTATCGTGGTTCGCAACTTGGCGAGTTGCGACGAGGGTCTGTCGGATCGCGCGAACGCTACTACTTCCTCCTCAACGTTACCCTCTTGATCGCCTCGTCGCAAATTCGATTGTTAAAAATTATACGGCGTTTTCGTCGAGAGAAGCGGGCGATCGGCACCTCGATGGCGAGGAGTCGAATACGGTGCGAGGAATTTCCGCCAGACGTGTAATCCCATGCGTTCCTGATCGGGGACGGGGACGGCCATGCTGCCTACGGACTCGATAAAATTGTTCGAGCCTCGAGGATGTCCTGCTTTTCTCATCTCTGACAATCCTGGCATACGTCACGTACGTGTGCGCGTGTGATGATCTCGCGCGAATTCAGCCACCGAATCACCGAGCCACCTCGCGCACTTTGTTAACTCTGAAAATATTCGCTTCGAGGAACTTTACTCGCATAAAATCGTCGTTCGGCAACTCCCCCGTGATCGAAACATTCAATCGGTCGAATTTTTTCGCCGATCAACTTACAATTACAGACCACGATTCTGAATACATTCTTTACGAAAATATGTACGTGCGCGCGCGCGCGCGTGGATCTGTATGTATGTGCGTATGTGTGTGCGTGTCCAGTATATATATGTATATGTTCATATGTAGAATTACGTATATATGGTAATTCGTGCGAATGTGTACGTGTGTATATGTGTAGAACTTGCCATGGAATTTTCCCTTCGCAAGTTTCATCTCTCATACATCAAAATTCAATTATAATTCTCGCGCGCTTGTAATTGAGATAAACATATGTTAAAAATTGCTTATCTTTGTTCCAGGTCGTCGATATGCGAGCCGTTGTCGATGTCATTTCGGCACTGGAAAAGACGACAGTTACTAAAGAAGTGTTGGAGGTAACGACCAAATAGATTATTGACAACTTTATAATATATGCATGTAATTCGTTGCGATATAATTTGCCTTCCTCTCATTCTACGTCATACGTCATTTTACGCTACGTCATCTTTCCGCTTTGTAATATTAGTTTAATTATTTTTATTATTGTTAGCTGAATTTCTTGCACCGTTCATTTTTCTTTTTCTCTCCACGTGAAAAGAAAAAGTGGAAAGATGAACGGTGCGAGTAGTTGAACTAAAAAGAACAGACCTATTGTCAATAAATATAAGAGTATAAGTGCAAATATAAATATGACAGAAACTGCAATAAAAATTTCAAGAGCTATTATTTTGATACTATTTTGCCTTAGTTTAGTTAGATAATAAATATAATTGTAGCTATATAAGTTCTTGTGGATACTTTTTATATCAATAGGTTATAAGGTTTCTTGTAATGAAATAGATATGTTTAACCAAACAAGTAAATTACAACAGTTAACGTATACTTGCGCATATACGCACACTTTTCAACTACTGACAACTGTAATACAACTATTGTCTTTTAACTATCAAATTTGCATCGATATATTATTTATCTTCAACAGGAAATTTCTAACGATTGTTGCAATGATGCGACACGGGTGTTATAACGTAATCTCTTTTGGTAGATTACGAGACTTGGAAAACACATCAACGAGCTTCGTCGAAAGACGAGTAATGAAGCCTTGGCCAAGCGTGCGAAAGATTTGGTACGCCGCTGGCGAGACATGGTTTTACCGACGGTACAGTCTACGCCACAGCCTACCCTGGCTGACGCGGCACCACCGGCTCTCAATGGCGCGAAGGAGGTGGCTTTGAGGAATTTCAAGCCACAGAGTCCTGCGTTGCGAGGGCTCAAACCTCACAGTCCTTTATTGAAAGATGCCACTCCTCTCAGAGTAAGTCTCAGTTTTTTTCAGAGAAATGATGTAGATGAGGTCAATTTTAAAATATTTAAGACGTTTTTTTAGTGTCTTTCTAAGCCTATTTGTGGAATAGATTGCGAATGGACAAAGGAGAGAAATTACTCGAGATTAAATTTAATCGAGTTTAAATGAGTCATTAGTTTAATTCCCGATTAGTCTAGATTAGTGAGTGAACGTCGCAAATATGTGATTACAGGTTCTCAGTCCGGCACTATCGGTGCACAGTGACCACTCACGATCTCCTAACGCGTCTTCGAATAACAAGCAGTCAATTACCCTGACCAGCAATCACAGGATAAGTTCCTGCTCGAGGAATGCGTCCCCGGTGCTCGGTACCTCGAATCAGAATCACGTAACGGAAGCGGTGCCGCGTACACACAGTTCTAATAAGCGACTACGGAAAGAGGAGAGTAGCAAGGACCAATGTCAATACTATCAATCGCCGCATGGAACTGAGTCGACGATAGAAGAAGTCAAGAAGAAACGGTTCAACGGCGAGAACATAAGTGGTAATTTAAATTCGCAAGTGCCTAGCCCCACACTGAAGGAACGAATCTCCGATTGTTTCGCGGAGACCTCCCTCGAGACCACGAACGAGGAATCGGGCCCGAAGAAACGCGGCCGTAAAAAGGGCAGTAAATCCGCGAAGCGACAATCGTTTCTGGAGGATAGCGTGAAAGAGAAACTGGCCAGTATCTCGAGAAATCCGAAGCTCAAGACCACGCAGGAGCTCCTGGCCGATCTTCAGGCGCGCGGAAGTAATTGTAGTCCCGTCGGCAGCGCCAATGCCCTACCTAGTCAAAGCGTCGCGGAACCGCCCAGCATGGAAGATGTTCTGCGAGGCAGCAACAGTGAACAGGTGTCCAAGTATCTGCGTTCGAGCCAGAAGAACTCCCAGAGCCTTCACAGGAATCTGGGCTCCTCGGAGACGTCCGCTGGCAAAACGCAAAAGGCGGCTCGATTGAGATCCGCGGAAAATTGTCGCGAGTCCTCGCCCTCGCCCGAGTCGTGTCAAGACAGGCTGCGCGAAGACGATAGGTTATCGGGTAGCACCGATACGTCGACGTGTCGATCGCCGTTGCAACGGGATCTCACGGTCGAGGAGATATTGGCCAAGTTACCGCCCTTAGATCCCAGCTCGATAGACTGGGGTGAGAACGAAGAACGGAACGACGTCGAATGTTTTCCGCCACCGCGGGACGTTACCGCCGAGGATCTCGAGAGGTTACACATGCGGTCTGTCGAAGGACTTAACGGCAACTTCCAGCCGAGGCTGTCGACGGCGACCGCGTGTTCCGACGGTGACGAGCGCTCGATTAATGCCAGGGACGGAGGGAACGGAGTGTCGTCAGGATTGTCGAACGTAGATAGTGTAAAAAGTGTGCATAACAACCAAACTGACAATGTGGAATTTCGGGAGTGGCATCAGATGCTAGCGAGGCCCAGTTACCAGGGCGAGATCCTCAACATAATGCCTTATGTTATTATCGATTAGTGATTTTATCATCTTATTCTATTATTATCCTCTGCCTCTGCCTCTCCCCCTCCCCCTCCCTCTCTCCCTCCTCTCCTGCCCTTGAGAAAAGAATTGTGAGGCGAATCTACAAAATAATTAAAAGCATCCACTTGGTTGAGGAATTACTCGGCCGGTTGGTTTATTAAAACCCAACGATTTCTATTGCGATTTCTGATTGTGCTCTTCATTTCTATTTACGCTGACGCGCTACTTCATCGCACATCCTCCTTGTCATCATCATTCCCATTAACATAGCCACTGTCTCGCTGATCGTACGTGTACAACCCCGCGCGGCGAATAGCCATCCTTCATACCATCATTGTCGTTATCGACATCAACATCGTCATATTATAAGATATTATTATTATATTATAATATTAATATTATAACTTATATAATATTAATATTATTCCTTTTTATTATTATTATTAATATTATTGTTATTAGTATTATTATGTCGATTATTAGTACTGTCCCCGCTTCTGTCCCTCTCTCTCTCTCTCTCTCTCATAATTATTGTTATTGCCATCACCATTGTCATCCATCATCATCATTATCATCATCCTTGTCACTATCATAGTTGTATCATCACCATCATCGTCACCACCATCATCATCATCATCCATCATCATCCATCATCGCCATCATTATTATTATTATCGTTATCAATGTGCTAACGATAAAGAAATTAAGAGACCATTAGAAAAAAGAAATAGAATCAATGCTAAATTATGATTACCGGGGCAAGAGCAACCGCATGATTGGTTTTGTAATCGCACTGTACGCGGAACGAGTTGTTAATTGTGAGACATGAATTACATAGATATGAAATAGTGACTATACCGCGGAATACGCCTGCTGCGACACAAGTACTAAGTACATTATTTTTACACAACAATAAAAATAGGCGTCAATGTGGTTTCCGACTTCTGATTTTGGAGTATTCAAATATATGTGGTCAATGGGTCGCATCTTTTGCGCGTTAATCGGCGCGAGAAATTTGTTTAGGTACATCTCTTTTTTTTCCGTCACACGCCGTGTGTTCAACCCAAACGTAGAGTTAACTCTAAATTCCATGCAAGGATTGCTCTTGAGAACTCGTGGGAGGACACGCAGATAGCACACAAAGACAGAAATGCAACAAGATTCAAGTAATCGCCACGGTCTCCAAGACGTTTGTTGCCCTTCAAATAATTTACAAGACTGTTACACAGGGAATCTGTCGCGCGACTGTAGAAAGCAACGCGATTTCTTCAAGCTACCAATAAGTTAGGTACACCGGTGCCTTAATTAAGAAAAGCAAGAGAAAAAGAAGAACGAAAAAAAAGAGAATATATTTGTCTAAGTGCGTCATAGAGGTTTTCTACTCAAAATTTGTTTTCGTTTGTTGCACTTTGCGTTGCGATTTACGGCGGACGTGTCGAAAAGTCACACAATCGTACATTATTAGACGGCGGAAAATTGCGTAATTGATCAAGGATGGATGCGACACGTGATTTTCTCGTGGGTGCAATATCAGAATATTCAGAATAGATTCAAATCTGATGATATTCGGGACGTGCGACAAAAAGTTGCAGAGAGCTGAGTGAATTACAATAAAACAAAATTCCGAAACGGATATGCGTGCCTGGCTTGTCTCCCTCGGAGGTGATCCCTGTCGAGCTCAATATTGCGATAAGGCATCTAGTCCAAGTAAAAAATCGAGAGAATTGTTTTGTAGAGTTGCGTTCAATACATTTGTTAAAACTATCCGTCTACATTTGGGCGAAACGACAAGTCCTTTAATTCTTTCTAGCCGTCTTTCTCATTCTCCGTCATCCTTCAAAGTCCTTTCGAGATTTTCCCCGCGATCGGAATCGCGACCGAATCGTCTGCCTGGAGAAACGTGCGTATCGTCCAAAAGGCTGTAGCGTGTAGGTCGAAAGCTACGATGAAAGAAACTGTGTTTATACGAGAGTCATCTATTATCTGAAAACTACGAGACGCTTTGGAAGTGGCGAGTCACGAATTTCTTCCAAACTCTTTGTTTTATGATAATCCATTTAGTTTCGAAGCTTTTACGACCCGAGTCTTGTACATTTCTTGTGTGAAATAAATCAAGTTGAATATACTCTCATCCGTTGAAGGCATCGCTTATTATTCGCAGCGTGATCTTTTCGTTGTTTCGGGACCAGTTAAGGTGATATGCGCCGCTTGTCTCCGTTGTGACGAGAAATTGCGAAGAGCGACGTCGACGAAACAAGGAACAACTTATACTATAGATCTGGTTTTTCATCTCGGAGGAATATTTCCTCACGAAACTTTTTTGGCCTCTTTTTTGTATTGCTGGGAAGATTCGTATAGAACCGGACTTTGCGTCTCGGCTCATAAAAGTTTATAATAAAAAATGAATAAAAATATGCTATTATACGTAATTTTTTTTTTAGGTAGAACACAATCTAGACAGTTTTCATGTCCGGAACAAATATGTTTCCGTATAATGACGGTACAAATGTAGCAATAGAATGTCTTATAATGGAACCGTTTTTTAAAGAAACGAATTAAGTTTTACACGCAATTTTATTTTATTTAAACAATTCGTCCTATTTTCTCCGACGAGAAACGCTCAACACTCGTTTTAGCTACCTTTTCAAGAAAATTTTACGTTTTATTTTGAACTAAACGAACAAATCTAAAATTTTATTGTAATCTTGTATATGATTTACAGAAATTAATTTTATTATACAATATAATACAGTCTTTTCTCAAATTGTCACGTATCTGTAAATGTTCTATCATTTTGTCGCACTTTCCGTTTTTGTACCGTTCATCTTGCACTAGCAGAGTCGGTTATTTGTTCCACAGATTCACCCTGTGCTAGTTTCAATGGTTGTTCAGGCATTTTTCGTGGTATCAATGCCGCAACAACGTATCTGCCCTCCTCGTTGACGAAATTGAATACCGTGCACGCGTTATACACGGAAAGTATTTCTGTAGCAATATCGAGCTTCTTCACGAGTTTTCGGAGATTTTTTATATAGTCGAAATCATATTGATCGTCCAATCCAATGACCAAGAGATCGGGCTTTGGCTCGAGAACAGTGAATAACGAAAGCGACGCGTCATTTATATGTTTGCCGGATTGAATGTTCCAGCAGATAGTGTGTCTGGGAAAGAGCACCGTTGGCCCTATCACTTTCGTGCCAGTGTTTAACATGAATCCCATCTGAAAAATAGGAAATCATAATTTGGAGTCAACGCAATTTTGCCTGAATGTAAAACATCGACGAATAAGTAAACCAATTACCTCGTCGCAGTGAGATACCAAAAGTCGGCTGCCGATCTCCTTGCTGATGAACGTTACGGTGGTTTTACCAGGGCCTTCGTACGCATTTTTAATTATACGTGTAACGTGCAAATTCCTGCGAAAATTGTAGGTGTATTTGAGCAACTTTACGAGCAAGAGCCTCACGAGCAAAATTAGAACAAGTGAAAAATTGTGGAAAAGAAAGCGCGTCCTTTCTTTTATAATTCTACATAGAAAAACGGCTGTATTTTCGTTCTTTCTCTCTCTCTCCCCTCTTCGATGTATACTTTCTTGGTACGTAAATCAGTTTCAACAATCGTTTTAAAATTATTTTAATTAAACGATTATTGAAATTGATTAATCGGTATTTAAGTTCTTAGAATTAACGTCATGCAACACTCGGCGATGTTATACAATCGTTAGCGCGAAGTAATCATTTGTTTCTTTACAACGAACAACGATAGGTGTTACAAACACGTGTTTCGCACGTCACGTATGTACCTGTAACCTCGCGACGTTCGGCTTAATTGACACAATTTGCCGATCACGTTCATTATGTTATCCCGAGGCGAAGTACAGATCTGCAGCAGCGAATAGGCTCAGGTTAGTTGTGCTTTTTATGACTTATGACAACGTGACGAACCACTTAGCAAAATCGTAGGTTGCAGGTTAGGACGTACGTTCCGAGTTCCGAGCAGTTCCGAGCCTCCCTCCCGCTCCCTCCACTCCCGCCACTCCCGCCGCCGTTGTGGCGCGCAATAAAATTCGTTTTTGGAAACAATCTCCTCGTCGAGTCGAGGGTCGAGGGTCGAGGGTGTTTCCGCCCGACTTTTGGGCGACTCGCCGAAGCGAGATCGTCGCCGAACACTCCTCTTCCCTGCTCTTCCCGCGACGTTTCTCCGCACAAAACTGAACGCACGAGCGAGAATCGAGAAACGGGATCCGTCATCCGTCTCGTCTCATCCGTCCAGGGTGCGGCGATTTAAAACCGCATCCCGCATCATGGCGATGCGCGGTCGCTCGCGGCGGGCGCCCCTTCCCGTTTTTTCAGTATATTTTTAGCAATATCGCGTATAAATACTCCGTCGCGAAGATACGTTATTTCAATGTAACGCCGATGAGCAGCGACTGGATTGAAAATGAGCAAGGGCTGCTGGAAATTCGACGAAGAGGATAAAGGTGAGCGTACTATCTCTCTCTTTCTCTCTCTATCTCTCTCTCTCTCTCTCTCTTTCTTTCTTTCGCCCCCGACTCCCAACTCCCGAGAGAAATCAATGAGACCAATCGATATTCCGCCATTTCCACCTCGTGATTTCGCGGCCCGGAAAAGCCGGATGCCCCTCGATTCTCCACGCGAATTTACGTTTCAGATATCTCGCTCACTTGGTCTAATTTCTTTCGTACCGATCGAAGAGACGGTACTCCGCTCGTGCTGTCGCGTATAAACACACGGCTTTTTTTCCTGCACAGTTGTGCATAACTTTCCTCTCGACGTAATACTTGAGCACGTATGTGTACGTGTAACGTTACGTAGGGAATGCCGGCGTGCGGAGTAATTCACCTCGATGGACGACGTAGAGGGGAAAATCGCGATTAAAAATCAGGATTAATTCGTAATCGACGTTAATATCGTCTAAAAATAATTCGCATTCAAGGTAGACATGTAAAAATAGGAAATCGGTACAAGGCGAGAAAACACATAGCACTGCTCGGTAGATACAAGTTGAATTTCTCATAAGGTGGTTCTTATAAAAGCGAATCTTATCTGCCAAGCCGTGTATATAGATCTGGACGAGGAGGACACGGAGGAGGATAAGCTGTGCAAGGAGTACAGCTCCTGGGATCAGATACCTGATATTCTGCTGGAGGAGATATTCTCGTATCTGACCATTCGCGAGCGTTACTATGCGTCGCTGGTGTGCCGATCGTGGTATCGCGCCTTCAAGCTGCAGAACGTATGGTCCACGTTCACCCTGGAGGACACCACTCTCACGCGGGGCAAGTTCAACTACTACAGCGGCTGGCAGTACGTCCTGGATCACATAAGAACGTCCACCTGCTTGAACAAAGTCGGGAGGAACTTCCGCACGCTCGTATTCGAGCCCATGCTGAATTTCTACAATCTTTACGAATTCATGAACATGATATCCTGGTACGCCGAACGGCAGGGCTCGGACAACACGTCCGTTGCCGGCGTGGGTACCTATATTCGCAGGCTGAAGTTTACCTTTCCCTGCAACATGGCGAACGGAGACGATCCCGATCGAATCAGAGTTTTTGGCACGGGTGGGAAACTGCTGGAGGCTCTCAAGAGGCTCATGAGAAACCTACAGAATCTCAAATGCCTGGAGCTGATAGATCTAATGCTCGAGAGCAACGAAGCGTTACACTTGATGGACGATATCTGTATGAATTGTACTCAGACCTTATCGAAATTGATATTGATAAACACCACGCGTTACAATTGTCCGTTATTACATGTAGGAGTATTCATTAACTTAAACGTAAGTACGTCAAGTACGTCAAGTACGTACTGATATTCAGTTGGTAGTTCTTGATATTTCATTTAAAATACTTGCAGGTTTTAGTTATTAGTCCCCAAAATTTGCACGAAGATGTAATAGAGCTAATAGGTTACACAAAATTAAGGCACCTTCATATCCTGCAAAATCGATATAGTCCAAAAGACACTACCATAAGATTGGTAATTATAATTCCGTACTCTGGTACGTACATTTAATCCTTTTGCATCGACAGATAGTGATTCAGCTTTTTATTTCAGCCAAAAAGATCGTCTTGGATCAAGATGAAAGCAAACAATCCCTATTTAAAAGTACACTTTGAGATAGAGAGTTATAAAGCCACCGATATCCTTTTGCCTATCGATTTATTGGAACATAGTGTCATACCATGTCACAGTATAGTATTGGATAATCCAAATACTCAAGTTAGTGAGATAATATGCATTTTTATATCAGAGAGCAAAAATTCGAAAATTCTTCATCCTACCAATGCTCTGCAGGTTTCGCCGTCCATGGTGTTCCACGGGACGTTCTTCGACTCGACGATACGGGTGTACGCTTTCAAGGGAGTAACGAGATACTATCTGCACAGGAGCTTCGCTAAGAGATTGGACGAGCCGTTAGTGCAGTTCTGCCGAATGTGCCCGAATCTGCATACACTGGTAGCATTTTGTATTTGAATCCAAAAAGCTTGTGATAGCTTTCCTAAAACACTGATGTTAACAACGCGACTTTACGACGTGCTGGCATGCGTTCGTGTACCTTTACACATTATGAAAGTCTTTCTTGCTATTGTGTGAGTGTAAGTTCCTCCTAACTATATAGGCTTACTTATCCCGATGTTGCGCGTGCTAAATAGTCAGAATGTTAAATGTTGTACAACAAAACTTCTGTCTTTTTGATTGTAATGTATTCCAAAATGTAGAAATGTTCTTTTTTCTACATTTACGTAAACAGTTAATTGAATAGCTGTGTTAGATATGAATAATTCAGAACTCGAACTCGGTAAAATCCTAAATCTGCGAAATTCATTTAGATACAATTTTATATACATGATGTTACAAATTGTTAACTATTTAGCTTCTGGACGCCTGACATAACAATAACTAAAAAAAAAATTAGAAAAGACGCTGCTGTTCTATCATTATCCGCAAGTTCCTATCGATTTACAATATAGTATACGAATAACGCTTCTTCCACAGATGATCCGAGATAAAATATCGACCGCTACGATTTTAGAGATTGTCTCTACCGCGAAATGCTTACGCTGTTTGTACGTTCGGCGAAACGTAGTCCTGAAGCGATTTGATAGAGCCTGGTCGGAAACTCTGGATAGATCATCCGAGTATTATCGATGGATCAAGGTAAATAGCCGTAGTTACGAGAACACGGAAAGGGAAGTGTCCAGAATATTGGGCTATCGATGGCATATGCTGTCTGAGAAAGAATTTAAGGCGCAAATAGTCAATTTGCACATATAAGCCGCTTATGAAGCGATTTTATGTGTTACGGTAAAAACATAAAATCAGTAGTTGTATGCATTTACTAGTCAATTTACATATTAGATCAATAACAATACTAAAATATACACAATTCGTATATAGTATCATTTTAATTTATCATGGCCATAAATAAAAACCATGTTTCATTAAATAACTGAAACTTGGAGTAAGTAAATATATTTACTAATGAGAGTATACAATTAGTAAATTTTGTTTTTACCGTAACATATGCAAATGAGAATTTGCCTATATTTTTTAGTTTTGAAATCTTTTTATATAATTATATATTAATTTATTATATTTATATATAATGAAATGAGGCTGTAGATTGGTTGCCATGACTGTACGCTTAATATTAGTGGTAAATCCTGTAATTACACGAAACTGTTATTTTTATGTACCACTGTATTGTAATCGTGATTGTAAAAATGGTTATCGCGGATATATCGAGATTGAAATGTACTTAATTAAAAAGGTGTCATTATATGATTTTGTGATTGTTGTACATGACTGTGATCGACATTGTTAACCGCCGAAGATAAAGGGATTTGTTGGACTGTTCTCTAAAGAGAAAGATATAATAATAAAACGGGTAATTTTATGTTGACGTTTATCTTTATATAATCTACGTTCTAGTTTAATACGTCATTACACAACTTACATATAATTATGTACAATGCTAATAAATATTTCGTACATCTTGTGTATGTGTTAACTGTTATACTACGAAATAATTCCATCAGTTTGCATATTATAATCCATTTTTAAACGTCCAGACGTCATAATTCAATCTATAGCAATTAAAACGTGCAATTTCATTACACAAAATCAACATATGTATAATATACATATCTAAGAGAAAAACAACAATGATAACAGTTCAAAAGATATCACCGATATGATCGCGTGATCCAGTTGATAAAAACACTTAATACACGTACCGAAATAATTTATGTGAAATGCAATCATTGTTACCAGCATTACAATTGTATATACACATATTTCGACTTGTATATACACGTAGACTTTATTAAATATCACTAAATAAATATAGCCGTTAAAGCGACGACATAAATCACATGTTCACACCGACGGAATTTATGCAAGAAGAAAGAGCGTACATCATATGGAATATCTGTACAATTTCGACTTGAGAATTGATTGAGAAACAGCAATTTTACGCTATTGAATGTAGCTACAATAAATTAAAAAAAAATTAAGGTATACTTGCATTACACTAAAATGAGACAACCAGCATAGGAATAGAAGTGTGATTACGGTGCCATAGCTGCAGATCGTTTGTCGCGATTCTTATTGCGCTGAATGGTGCGTGCCTTGAACGCGGCCGCGTTCATCAATGTCTACAAGTCGAAAAGGGAGGAAATAATATTTAGCGTTATTACTTAAAACGAATGATCGCTTTCACTGGATACTTACTCTCTCTAATTTACTCGTTTTGATCGTGATCGGTGGAGGTAGAACTTTGTTGCCAAGGTGAAAGATCTCGCGCAGAAGTTGATTTTCAGCAAGATGGATATTGATACCGGGGCCTAATAGCCGGCAGCAAGCGTTATACTGAGTCCTCGCGCACCATCCCTCTAAATACAGAATTTCCTGACCGAATCTCACGTGCATCTCCGGAACGACGTCTTCCTAGAAGTAAAACGGATCGTGTAGTGTCTCCTTATTTTATCTTGGCATCGGCGGTCATCGAGTTTCGATTTTAAAACGGACAAACATATTGTTGGAGTAAATAGCGCAATATAACTTACCTCGATATAACGCAGAATATCTCTAAAATTAGCGCGTTGCTGTTTGCGATCTTTCTTAGCGCGGTACTTGTTGGAATCCGTGGCGAGTTCCTTGAGAATTTCGGCCAGGTCGAGCGCCCAATTCTGCTCGTAGTCGCAGGAGAAATCGCGACCGAGTTCGAATATCACCGCCAGCGCCTCGCCGGCTGACAAGCGTACGTCGAGATGTGGCGATTCCAGCAATTCGCGCAATCGATTGAGCGAACTGGAAGAGAAATTTTCGCTCGTGTTTATCGCCGTTCGACAACCGCGCGCTCCTGACGCGTTTCGACGATCAATTACTTACGGCATGTAACTGTTCGTTCTGCCGCTCGCGAGCAAATTGTAGATATCCGCGGAATTCATGACTGTTAGAAGCAGGGTCCACGATGAGATAGCTGCCACGTGGAGCGCCGCCACATCCGTGGATATGTTCGCGATCGCGCCGTTTCCTTTCAAATAGGAGCCCGAAAAGATAGACGACAGTAACTGTGCAATTTCCATGGTGTCGGTCGCATCATTGCTTGATAAGAATTGATTCATGGCCAACGCCCAGCAACACTGGAATCATTTTATTAATATAAAAAGTCTGCCACATTAACGAATCCTACAAAATGTGAGACGTTAACGATTAAGTATTACTCAGTATGTGCAGTCTATCGAAAAATCGCCAAAAATATTGATTGAAACAATGAGCTGCGCTAATTAAGCATCTTTTTATTACTCTTTGCTATGTGCTCGCGAAATCGCTGATTACCTCGGCGCGTGCATGGGCAGAAGCTGCATTGTCGTTAGCGATGAAGGTAAGAGTCGACTTTAGATCTCTGCAGACCATCTCGGCGCTCTCGAAGGCGCCCAACTGGACGCACAACAGGGTGCTCAATCTGGCCGCCGTCGACTGCTCGTCACCGCGTCCCTTCTTCAGCCCACGCTCCGTGGCATCCGCAATGGTCATTTTTCTGTCCTCCACGAAATCGGGGATGTACTTGATGGCGAAAATTTTCTCGATGCCATTGAAACAGATAGTTCGGCCCTTCGCGCTCTTCTGCGTCAGACCGTCGATCGCCTCCTTCAGCTTCTCCTCGAACGCCTCCTGCTGCGCGAGCTCGTCCACCTCGTTGTCGTTCGCGTCCTCCAGCACGCTACGGTTGTCGGATTGGCCGCTGGTCTCGCTACACGCATCATTGTTGATCGAATCCTCATCGGATGTAAACTCAGCTCTTTTTCCACCTGTCAGCAGAACGCGGAACATATGTTCATACAGACCTTTATGTATGGTCTTCTGGGTATATATACATGCGTGACTGCGTAGACACACGCACACGCGTATACATTTCTTTATTTTACTCACTACTTGTGAGTCGCTGCTAGAGATGTAAATTATCATTAACAAAGACTAGAGATGCGAAATAATTGGCAACTTGTCAGTGAGATGCCACATATGGAGTTACGATCTTCGCATGTATTCGTTAATATGTGACAACCATCAGCGTTAATGACGATAAGCGATCTTAATATTCTCGAGTCATTAAGAGGGACGAGGAAATTTCTCAGAAATCGGCCGAAAGCGGTTGATAATAGCTTATCTCCGCCAATAATAGATAAACAAAGGTTCGAAGTTTGAAAATCTTACGTCAGTTAGAAACTACTATGCAGGTCTAACAGAGCAATGTAATCCCAAGTTGAGGAAAATAATAACAGCTGCTGAAAGTGAATGTCATAATGTTACATAATGTGAAATCAGTACACAGCTGTACCTGTTTCGTTAGCGGTTAGCGGTATGTGCCACGGAGCGGACAATTAAAACGCGAAAAAATTGTGAGGCTCACGACAGTACCTTACGGCAATATTTGTTCAAGTATGAAAAATGTCTAGCTAAAATGAAATGTGTTAGTTACATTCTCTATAATTTTCACAATTCTATATTTGCACAAAAAAGAGAAAATGCCTAAACACGCCGCCAAAATGATTAAAATCATCCTACGGAAATTAAATAAATTCCAGTCGTTAAATTCGGTAATTCCCGAATCGCATAATTTTTCAGTTGCATACGAGTTTTATCGAGTGGAAGAAGATTGTAGCTATCGCCGATTCGTCGACGGAGAAGCAAACAAAAAAAAAAAAAAGTTGAAAAGCCGCGACTCATCCGCGACAAACGCGCAATACGGGAATAATAATAAAAGTCCGTGGTTTCTGGTTTCAGCAGGAGTCCTTGAGGAAGTCGGGAAAGGCGGGGCAAAGAAAAGGATCTTTTTTTTTTGCGCGCTAGTTAAGTCGAATATTCATCAGGTCGATAGGACAAACATCGGATAAACATCTGAGAAGGTGTGCGAAACGTCATTAGGCTTGACCAAGGCGACAGTGCCATTTGCTGCCGATTACCATGGATTGCTACCGATTGCGCAAATCCCTACTCACGCATGCAATCCTATTGCGATCGAGGAAAGGTAATCGAGCGAGCGGCGCGTGCGACTAAAAATAAAGCGAGAATAAAGAAAGGGGCGAAAACGTTTGTTTCGAGCGCAAAAAAGACAAAGGCAAAAAAGATACGCCGTATCCCACTCCCACAGTCCCACATATATCCACATATATCGCAATCGCGCGAGTCACGTAGGACATGTTCGTCTCGGTCGCGTATGATCGAGCATCCCGGTGCTCGCTTTCGAGTAATTATCGTCGTTACCGTCGAAAACGTGCGTAAACACGTATTGTGACGCACGTATGATTCGCGTATCTCGTCACGCCTCGTGGCTCGTGGCTCCTTGCGATATCTCTTGTAACTTATAACCTCTTACGGAAATTGCGCATTTTTTTTTCAACCGCGAGCGCGAATGCCCTTGCATATCTTTACGGGTAACGCCTTTCGAAGTTCCCGAAGGTGGACTTGGTTCGTCCGGCGCGTCGTTTCGGGACGCGGGACGTCGCGCGGCTCCATGTGTCGGGCTGTCAGGGCCGTCACGTCAGAGGCTCAGAGGCATGAGAGTCACATGGGAATATCGCGTCCGCCATGGTCTCGATGGAGCCCGCTCGCGTTTTCGCGCGCCAAAAAGGGCCGCGACTCCGCGAGTCGCGATGAGGAACGCGAAGACGGGGGGAACAATGAAGGGTGTTGATCAAGACAAAGCGGGCAAGACGAGGCGTCGCGCCGTGACGTAAGTCGACGAAATAAATAAGACTTCCATTCCGGATACGTGAATCATTCGGAACGGACAAACGAGCGGGCGGGCGGGCGGGCGGACGAACGGACGGAGGCGCGAATCGATAATTTAATAATGTCGAGCGCGTCACGTGCGCGTTTCTCGCCAGATCGTAGGCTCCTCATCCCTTTCTTCCGTTCGGACAGCGGGGAGGACGGGAGAAGCGAAGGGAGGACGAAATAACGACGTTTTAAATTAGAACGTTATAATCGGCGAAGATGAGCCGTAGTCAGTAGCGCTTACCGTACTTTCCTCTTCTGCCCCCTTTGCCTGGCATCGTTCCTCAGCCTCCTTATCGCACAATTGGTACTAGGTAAAAGACTCGATCAAGAGGGTAAATGTCTCGAACTAATGTCTTTCTTTCGTATACTGAATACGCCACGTGAATTTTTCGTTGGGAGCAGACGAAAACTCATTAACATGTTGCGGAGCGTTCAGAACATACACGTCGAGACAGCCTGCGATGGCTTTCTCAAGTGCACTGGCCGTCCGTTTCTCCCTCGGTCTCCCTGGCGCTGGCCCCGCCGAACGGCCGAACATCCACGAACATTCTCGATCCGCCCACGAGCGCGATCGAAGACGCCCGAATCGCCCGAATGCGATCATTGCGAGATTGCGTGCCGTGCGCGAGCCAATCGGAGCTCATGATTTCCGTTACGCTGTTCTACGCTTTGTCAAGCCCGCGCAGACGGTGCAGATTCGCGAGCGATTCAAGTTGCGCGCGCGCGTGCGGCCATCGGCGCGGGATTTTCAATCTGTTAACCTTAGCGACTATTTGCACAATCTATGTGGAATTGAAATAAATCGACGAGTCAACGATATTAAAAATTGTCCTTACTGTTACATCTCGAAGACTAAAATAATTAGATTTTAAATAGAGAAAGCATCTTTTTCAGAAACATTAATGACATATAAAAATTAAAATAAAGATCTTTTGAATATATGGAAAATTCATACATGCTCCAACATCTGTAAACAGTTTAACGTAAAAGGCTCACGACAGCTTGGTTGTAAAGAAGGTACTGAGTTTATTAAATACACTGCCTTAACAAAGTAAATACAAACACTTTGGTACTTAAACTATGCGTTAAGATACATTTGCCGTAACTTATATCGCATTTGTATTTCTATAGCAATTAAACACGTGATCGTAACACCCACGTGTTTGCATCAATAAATCGGTAAAAATGTCATGCGAGTTTGTTAATTCTAAACTGCTTTACAAGCAATACTGCTTTATTCTTCGACCGTACAAAGTAGTAAAAGCTTTTTACGACCTAACATCACAATTTGTTAATTTGTAAAATGTACCACTGTTTCTTTCCCGGAGAATTAAATTGTTCTCTAAAAAAATCTATAATTGTAATAAAAATCTGAATTTATTGAAACAAAGATGGCTTATTTGTAAAACGAAGTTACCTAAAATCTTATCTAAGGTTTTTGGAACATGTACAAAAAATGTATTCACGTAAACGTGATACTAGTAATACGATTCATCAGATATAATGTAAAATATTTTTTATTTTTTCTTAATCAAAATTATTACTTCACTTGTTACACGTTTTACTTGCATGATGTAGCAAGTAACAGGTGTAAATAGTTACATAAATATAACCACATAAATAAAAGTATTCTTATATGTAATAAACGTGGACATATAAAATATATAGCAATATATTCATATTTGTTATATAACTTTGATTCGAGTAGCCATTAAAGGAAAGGGCCTAATTGTAAACCGTTTTTTTGACAGAGTCAAATATCTAAATTTTCAACTTCTTACATTTCTCATATATATATCAATAAAAAACCAGTATTCAACCCCGATAGGAAAAGATTTACAAAATTATTTGACAAAATCTGAATAAAATTTGGAATGCTGCAATTGTCTCAATATTTGCAACAATACCTGTAGAAATTTAGACCATTGTGCAAATATTGATAAATATTTATCAATATTTGCGCGATTTATTTCTAAATAGTATTTCAGCAAAACAGCAGTGTTATGACGTCATCATTTTAGTGCAATTATTGTGAAATTCCTCTCAGTTGAGCGATGCAATTATTGTACAGTTGCGCAATTGTCCTATCGGGGAATATAAGTTGAATACTTGCATATTAAACAAATTAAATTATATTACCTTCGAAATAAGAGAAAGTATGTCTATGCGAGAAAAAGACCTCAAATTAAATCTCGTTTTGTAAAAGAATACAAAACTGTTGTGCAATTAGAAAAAAGCATAAAAATGAAAAGCATAATATATCCTTTATCCATGGCTACATATAAACTTTCATATTATCTCTGTTCACTGTATCTTCAGGTATTTTGAATATTCTTTATAATGTGTTTATATTGTAATAGCTACTGATAGAGCTACTGTAGCTTGTTACAAGAGACAAAACGATAGATAGAATCGCTATTGAAAGAGCGCCCATATGCGAAGCGCTAGATCCAGACTGTGTGCCGGTAGCAGCAGCGCTTTGTGCTGCGTTGAGTAAATTCTCGCACGGCGTCACTCTCCTCACGAAATTAAATATAGAATCCATTATATTTGCAGGCGTGGGATCCGAGCACTTTTCCAACTCCGCCACAACGCAGGTTTGAAGTACAGTCATGTCCCTGCGCGATGTATCGAGCAAATATAAGTTTTTCCATTCCGTAGAGAAGAATGTGGTAAAATATCAATGTTAACGGTGTTGAATTTCATATCTCATCAAATATGCAATATTTTGAATATAAATGTTCAAATTGGTAGGAATATTGGAAAGGAACAAACTCGTAAGCTTGGCGCGGCTCACCTGCATTCTTTGATACCAAAAGTCAGTGACGGTAGACTCTCTAGTCCCACTAAACCATTTGTAGTTGGATCAGTTCTTGGTACGTAACCACCATATGTACGGTTGGCACAATCCTGAATCGCTTGCTGCTTTGATTGGAAGCATTCTGGTCCTCCAGCTGAGATGAAAACTGTAAAAAATGGATGATGTAACTCAAACTAATGTAACGTTAGCAATAATAATGCCACGAGAAGCGTGTAAAAGATACCTCCAGAAAAATCTTTAAAAAGTTTATTTGAAAATTCGTTATTTTAAGATTCTCTGATTTTAGAAATGTTCCTCAAACGCTTCTTATAGATGTCTATGGAATTTGATATTATTGTTATAAACTTAATAAAACGTAAATAAAACCATCAATTCACACATACGGGCGATTCGATCTCCTTCCTTAAAGCAAATAAACTCGAGCAGCGAGTCGGTTATGTTCAGTACTATTTTCTTGTTCTCCCTCTCCTTCGCGTCCAGACACTGTTCCACCGTCTCCGTGAAATTGCTCACGCAAGCTCGCAGAGTGGAGCGCTTGCTGCAGTAGTTCTTGAAGACAATATCCAAATCGCCGGTCGGCTTGTACTTTTCCATCTCCGCCTGGAGTTCCGTAATGTTGATGAGCGACTGAAGACACTGTCCCATCTCAATTTGCGCGCGTTGGGCATTCTCGAATGCTGTTGGCCCGCCGTTTTTTGTACACTTCTCCTTAAAAAGATTTTTCGCCTCTTCAATGGAGGGTAGCGCCGATGTGTTCAGGTTCTTCAATTCTGGGACGTCGCCCACCACGTTGCTGACCTGTTGCAGAACCTCGTCGGCAGATGGTAAATTCTCTTTCTCTTGCGAATGCGTACATCCAATGATACCTGAAACAAGGAAACGATATCTTATATAATTGTACAGAAATGTCTCCTTTTTAAGGTAGATTATCATTTATATAAGTTATGAATCGTCTTTCACTCAACGTTTAACAAAAAAAAGTAATTAATTTCAGAAATGAAATTCATTAAAGAATATTTTTCTTTCATATTGTAGCATTATATCGTCACGTTTTTCCGTTGGGATTACACGATATTACGACTCTGTATGAAATACTTGATAGTGTTCTTTATAGTGGGTTTTGAAGTTGATTTGCATTTAGAATAGTAATTTGTCGCAATTTAGCATCTAATACTGCAAGGATACATATCGATTTTATATCGGTCGCAAAGAGAATTGATGTTCTGCGAGCCGCAAAAATCCTTCGTTAACAGCTGAAAACTACATAATATAATATGCATGTATCACGTTTGCCGATTGATGTTTTTCTGATATTTTGTTCGCAATCATCTCGCATTTCTTCGCAGAGCAATTTTTTTGTTGTAGTTTTATCGTAATTTACAGGCGTGACTTATTTCGTAGGTGTACGATGTAATCTGCAAAAGTATATGCTAGTAAAATAGAGGAAAAACACAGGAAAATTTTTATTTTTTATTGCAGTCAGGCGCTTGTAGTTAATTACGTAAATAACTATTCATTAAATGTCAGAGTGAGATATCAAGCCATTGTTATACATCTACTGTTTTCAAAGTTCAATATTAAATTCGTCGCTATATTTTTAGTTTTTTTTTTAACCCTACGTTACTCGTGGAGTGTAAAGCATAAGTACTTCAGCCTTAGAAATTTGAATTCAGTAAAACTTTTTTATTGATCGAATTCTGCACAAATTATTTCACAGTTTCACAAAGAAGAACTTTTGCACTCATCTTTATCCAAAAGATACATACGATATTATCAACCTTTATTTGTAAATTATCACAGAAAACAATGAAACTTAAGATATAACGTTACGGTGTAAAATAAATACATCCCACGCGAGTAACGTAAGATTGAAGACGAGCGGGCAGACTTCTCCAAATTTTATCTCCGAATTCTTCACGATTAACAGATTTTATCCCTTAAGTTATATTGGATCGTTCCGATGACGACAGCAAGGCTGCTCAAGAGATCTTTGTTTGGAGCACGCTTCCTTGCGAAGCTTCCTCGTGGCCGCGAGGTCAAAATGCATAATCTACGGACTTTGTATCCGTATTACTCAGCCTTCAATGAGTGGTCTCCTTTTATCTTTCTCCCTCGTTGCATTTTTTTCGCGCAGGAAATGTTCTGCGATGGAATACCGTCCAACTGTCATACCGACCTTGAATGTCTCTTTCAATTTTTGACGAGTATTTTGATCCGTCGATGTTCGATTTCGTATCGGCAATACACCGAGAAAGCCGCTGCTGTTTCTCTTTTCATCGCCGTCGTGTAAAGCACTCTCAGATCTCGTCATGATGAGTAATACGGTATTATCAACTATATCTGGGGAATAATGAGCCAAGTTTTGAAAGCGGAGAAGCGGACAAAGATGTGTCTAAACGTGAGTCATCGTTAAAGAAAAAAAAGAGAGAATTATTTTTATTCGATTGGTCTACATTTCTACAAGATAGTAACTAGGTAGCTGCAATTCATATCTCCAGTTATCAGTATACTAGATTTTGATGTGGCAATTGATAGATCAGGGAATCTTTTTAGATCGACAAAGCGAAGTTTTCTCTTATCTTATTTTAAATTTATTTACGTCAGAACTATCCCGCCGCTTCACGCGGTCTTTTTTCATTCACCTCTAAACAGAAAGCGCGAAACAGAAACGCATTGCGTAATCTTGTTCAGCGATTCTCAAACATAATCAGAGTTTCTATGAATATATATCCGTCAGAAAAACACAATCGTATTAATTTCAGCAAAATTGTACGACGCGTTACGTCGACAAGCGTCTTTCTACTATTTGCCGGGCGATCTAACACTTGTTTCACATTTATTTCTTTTCATTTCACGGGATCGTTAATTTTCTGGAGGAATTATGGATCCGCTGACGACGATAAATCGTTCATATTTCGACTCCTCTTTGACAGGTACGTGGCAAACTGTTGCGCAATGAAAGCATCGCGTATTGCGTTCACCAAAATTTCGCATTCAACGACTTCGTCTTCCGATAAACCGACAAAGGCTTACATCTTAATAACAAAAAAAAAATGAATGATGTAAATCTGCATTGATTTAGTCGAAATAATATCGTAGGCTCACAATCAGACCAAATTTCTCTGTTGCGTGCGTTGGCGTTGGCGTTTCGCGCGGGAAGCCCTTCTTCTTGTCCGACGACAGGAAGTCGCAAAGCTCAAACGGTTCGGAAGCCACGCACGCTAACGCGATGATACGATCCCGACCAATCTCGACGACGGAAATTCAAGAGACTGGAGAATATCGTTCCATCTGATAAAATATTTATCCAGATTCCGTTTCTTACACGCCTAATTTTAAAAATTTACGATATTTAATAGAGAAGTCGACGGAGATTTAATAAAATGTCAGACTCTCTAACGTGACGGATGATAATTATTGCAATCTGATTATTAACATAGTTGGATACATCGAAGATAACGCGAGAGCTACCCGATGTTTGCTGATAGAATGACAAGGTTCGAGTATTACATTTAAATGCGTAATCATGGAGCAAAGTGCGTTGAACACTGTATTAAAAACTTGCCGATCAACGATCAAACGTTATCGTGAACCAACGACGGATCTGATGGAAGACGATCAACGAGTAAGCTCCAATAGCGACGTATACTTTATCTACGTATAAATAATGATAAGTTTTGAAAACAATTTGGCTAAATAACTTAACGAGCCACGTGAGGGTCTATTTTGATTTATTTTTATTTATCTGCGACAGGCTGTGAAGTCGGCCTAATTTCGCAATCGCGATACATTCAAATATATGAGAATTACTATCCATCCTTCAACGAACGCCGTTATTTCGATGTCGGAGCAACTAATCGAGTCATTATCGAGTATAAAATGACGAGTATCCATTATTCGTTCCACATCTCGAAATTATAGAAATCACGTGCTTCTTATTTCAAAGAGATCAATTTCTAGCCGAATTGTCCGATCAATCCCAAGGGTAATTTATATCATAATTCCAATTGGAAATTTCGATCAAGGCCGACAATTTCGTATTCAGCGAATAGCTGAACGTAATACGATTAATCGTCGTTGAAGAAAAAGATGCCAGTGGTATGCTCGATTGCAGATTACGTCATCGCAATAACCGTGTGCTGTGTGTGACCGGCATATAATTAGTAATTAAAAATTATGATAAGGACGGCCTGTCTTCGAAACATTTCAGGACAGTGCAATTTAGTTGCTCGTACCCATAATCTGCCGAAGTACGTAAGTCAGCCAGGAATAAGATATTTGAATTTACATGTTTACGATTTTGATGTTTCAGAAAATTTTGTTTCGCCTCGCCTAATCATATTTACAGCAATGCATACAACGGAATTGACTTCTGACATCCGATCTATAAACCGACGGCAAAACAATGCTATCAACATCATCGTCTTTTCGCGAGCATTATAATCCCTTCGCAGTTCGCCTTGATAAAGGAATATTTATTGATAAAGGAACTTAAATAAGAGCACCTGCCCTATATCGCATTCGCACGTTGGAGCGTTAACAGATAAACTACTGAATTTCTTTCCAAGTTTCTTGATACCCTACAGTTTCTCTATACAGGTTACTATGTGTATTATATTATCAAAAACGAGGAAATTTCCTGTAAATACTTTCTCCTGGAGATACAGCTTACAGTTCGAGAGAAACATTTTAAATAAAAAGCGGACACGACATACGGGATATCTCAGGCTTGTAATATTACAAGAATTTAAACGTTACACTCGTTTCCGGTGGATTTCCCGTTCTTTGATCAACGGTAAGAATGACATAGGTTTAAAATAATTTTCAAGTGTCTCTCGTGCAAGTGGTACGCAACAGAATACTTAGTATATCTTTTATTTTCTACGGTACGTCAAGAAAGCATTTAGACATCTAATTGGACTTCCTCGTGTACTTTCCTAACAATTTCCCGGAATTTCTCCGGCTGACGCTTATCATTGTTTCCGATTGATAGTTGTGACTTTCTCGGTTCGTCGTTTCTATGCCACCAATTACCCTTCAAGCGACTTTCTTAGACCGTCTAAACGAATCTTTCGCTAAAACTGTACAAAACCATCAATCTAACTCGGCGATTTATAATATCCTGTTAAATTTCCAAGGCGCGGAAATTTCATTCCGCAAATACTTTCTCAAGATTATGCGAGAGAGATATTCTAAATGTATCTGTATCTAATCGAACACATGTATGTATTAAATTCATTTTTATCAATGCAAATTAATATTTTAATCTCGGTTTAATTTAGTTTTTGTCTTCTCCTAGTTTTACGAATTAGAGAAGGATAAAAAGTAAGATGAGTTAAATCGAGATTAAAGTTAATCTACACTAGAATAGAAATTAATGAACATTAGCCAAGAAGAAGATAAGACAACAGTGATGAGGGCTGAAAAAACGTCTTATCTGCTAATTGGCGCCGATTCTAGTTGACTGGGTTGTAAGATTGCCGTTGTAGCCAAGTGAGATTCGGACATAAAAATAAATAAATAAATAAATAAATAAATAAATAAATAAATCCGTGAAATGAGAACATGACTGGACAAAGTAAGTCCAAACGTACCGAGAAGCAACGCTACGGCAGTGAACGTGGTGCACTTCATTTTGGCTGCGGACCGGGACACGACGGACCTTCGACGACGGCGGGAGAGAGAGGAGGCGAATCGAAGGTATCGCTGTCCGCGGCACGGGGCCCCGGGCACGGTCGAGTTCACGCGCGCACGCACACCTCGGATGACGCACTGCGCGTGCACTCCCAGCACTCCTCAGTCCTCGCGCGACACAAAGTACACAGCTGTACAGAAATGCCCGCAATGCTTGTACGCGGGCGGCCAGCTCACTTATGGTCACCGATCCTTTATTACGGCCGGGCGAGACCGAGAGACGTGTCCACTACTCCTCTCCACTCCACCGTTAGCTGGCAACAACAGAGAGAAGGGGTGGAGGTAGAGAGTAGGATCGTAGGATGCAAGAAAAGGGAGATAGATAAATAGAGAGAGGGAATAAGTGAGAGGCACCGAGAGATAAACGAGGGGGAGAGAGAGAGATAAGGACAGAACAATACACGCAAACCTACCCCCCGCGACGATCACTCTGCTACTAACCACCAGTCACCACTAACCACTCATAACCGCTACTGACTGAACACTGAACTGACTGAACGCCGAACGCGCGCTCGGCGCGTGTGTTCCAATTTTATATACGCACGCGCCATCTTGCATCCGCGCGACGTAC
Organism: Temnothorax rugatulus; assembly: GCA_035220575.1. Taxonomy (NCBI): domain Eukaryota; kingdom Metazoa; phylum Arthropoda; class Insecta; order Hymenoptera; family Formicidae; genus Temnothorax; species Temnothorax rugatulus. Next base: position 357,086 of record JASTWL010000113.1, read on the forward strand.
GAAGTTTCGTTGCTGACCGCGACGGATATCTCACCATAATCGCTGTAGGAGTTCCCCGTAAATATATCCGCATGTTAAATTTATCGAATGATATCAATGTAAATTTAGCACTTGATAAAATTAAATAAGTTTCGTTTATTTTGCGAACGCTCGATTTTTGTTCCATATGTATCACAAATTGTAGGTACGTTAACATCAAGTCCTCGGTAGTATAGTGGTCAGTATCCCCGCCTGTCACGCGGGAGACCGGGGTTCGATTCCCCGCCGGGGAGGATTTTTTTTTTTCTCAAATTAACAATTGTAATTTTAATACATGTAATGGATAAAGATCGCTATAATTGTATTATAAAATTTTTATTCTAGAAATTTAGTCATTTCTAGTCCTGATATTTTTATCTTTTGATTATAGACATATTATAGGTACGTTAGCAGGTTCAGATAGAGGGTGTTTTAGGGCGAACTGTAGAACTATTAGTCGATACAGATTGTAAAATTTATAAAATTATAAGTACAATATTATAAACATATATGTGGTAAATTTGAAAATCTAGTTTATGCCACTACTTCTTATGCATGCTGAGTAAGGTTGTACATCGCGCATCGGTGGTTCAGTGGTAGAATGCTCGCCTGCCACGCGGGCGGCCCGGGTTCGATTCCCGGCCGATGCAATTCTTTTTTTGTGTTGTTACTTTTTTTTTTGTATCGCGCTCTATTAATTGTTAAATAACGCTCTGCAAATGATATTTAATTCAATATACTTCATAATAGTTGTGTTAAGTTAAGCAATCAATCTTAATTTTTAGAAACTTTTAGAAACTGTAATTTCTGACTTTTCGCCTCGTAATTGCCACATAAGAGATACATTTTCTCTTATTTATTGTATCTGTAAATTTAAGTAATTGGGATTAAAATACTTTAAGTTTCTGTTGAGAAAATATATCGTTATCTTTGGAGGAATTCCTCCGAAGAGCAGTCCTCAAAGGTATATTTTATTGTAGCAGCTATAGTATATTGATTACGTAACGATCGTAAACCAGGTCTCGATTGCTTATCGTTATTGATACCGTGGGTATACAGCAAAGATTGCTTTGCGCTACAATTTCGCACATTTAAACTTTGGTTTCAAACGAAGCCATATCGCATATACAAATGAAGTGATGAAGAAATTTATTTTATAAAAAAGAAATAATAAAAATTTTATTGGCAAGAAAGAATAAATATATACTGCATATACATATGTATACCGTATTCACATTATGTGTATCTTTTTTTACAGACGTTACTTTCGCTTCGATGTTAATTTCGAGAATGCTTAGCGGAACGAGTTTCACGGAAGCGTCGCTCTCATTCCCAGAAGAGCGTTGAGCTTATCTGCATTATTAATTGCACAGCCCTATCCTGTTTATGCCACTCGATATGCTCTTAGTCAGATAATTACTTTTCATTAACGTAATTTAATTCTTGATTAGATCGTACTTGGCTATTTTTCCTTCCAAAAAGGCACCCATCGCATATTAATAATTATCCAATTTGTTATAAAAACTAATGCGTTTATTTCTAGTTCTTGTTTTACATTTTACTTTTATTGCACCTACAAATTAAATTAAAACCAATCGGATGAATAGAACGCTTCACCTTGAATCCAGTTACATCGAAACCGCAGGGAGTTTAGGCGCGTAAAAAGTCAATTCGTTTCACAATAGCATATATTTATTCGCAGAAGAATAAACGTAGGCTTACAAAGAGGGATGCTTAAAAAAACGCGAGTGTGCGCCGTGTGCGGTCATGCGGTGCGCATCCACCGCGCTTTGCGCTGCAGAATTGGTCCCTATAACCAACCTGTTTTATAAATAGCTAATAAGGCGTCAAGGAAGAAGAAGAAAAAGATTGTCAGACACACATATCTCGCTTTTGTTTGCGCAAGTTTGTCATACAAACTTTTCATAGTTCAAAAGTGAACGAGTTATCGCGGTTGTCCGTCGACCGAGTAGCTCGACAAGAGAACAAAAATTAGCGGGGGTATCAGATTAATTTTTAAGAAGCCTCCTAAGGTCGATTTCCACGCACTTCTTTTTCTTCTTCTTGATCGAGAATATTCCCCGGTGGGTTAACGATTAATGAAGTACATAGTCAGTTTTATAAATTTGATCATCGGCACTCGGACGACTCACGCATTAATATTGGACATAGTATAACATGTTTTTGCTAGATTGCAATTAGTGGAATACAAGTGCGAGTCTAACGAGAAACTAAGGTCATTTCTGATAACGTGACAACAATATTCATTTATTATACATTAGTTTAGCGGAATAGCAACTTTATGATTGTTAATGCGCTCGACGACCGCCAATGGAATAGACAGATGCAGGATCGGCGTGTTATCTCGCGAAATGCAAATAGAGAGATCAAGATTCACAGCTTATAAGCGTTACGCACCATCAAGTCGAAATACGCATCGTTATCTATACTCGCGCTAATAGCGCTGTAATAATTCATAAATTCCTCCTCCGTTACCTGTAAAGCGAAAAGAAGAACAATAACGATAAGCGAACTGGGGATAAAATAATTTTTTAATATTTTAACGATAAAAAGTATGAAATATCTAATGATGAATATATTGAATTAGAAAATGGAGCACTTAAAGAATTAAGAAAACATTGCATATTAATTCAGTTTCTAAACGCTAATCAATTTGGCACAATTTATTAATCCTTCGCATTATTGGCTAAGGCTGTTAGCTAAAATATTTATAAGGCATCAAATTAATTGATTTAAGCGTGTTCGATAGACGCACGTAGGCAAGATTTTAATACATGATTTGTCGAGCGATTTTATTTGTGCGAACTTAATATGTGAGAAACATCATAAAACATCATAAAATTACTTACGACACCGTCGACAGTGCCTCCGACCTCGAAATTCGAGAGAAATTTATTTAAAATACTCTCTTCGCTTTCCTCACCGCTGATATAACGCGGATGACATTTCACGTTGTAAACCGTTCGTAGATCGTCGATGGTGATCCGTCCATCGCCGGTTTTGTCCAATTTCTGAAAAGCTTGCTCTACCACGTCTCTGCGGCTTTGACACATCGGTGGCTGAAAATTATTTTATTAACTTTATTAATTTCTATGATTATACTACATCCACACGTATTACTTTATTGCTCATCCGCACATCTTAAAATCGACACTTTTTAAAAATGATTCTTCGCTTGAATGACGCATTAAATGTTTCTAAATGTACTTGATTACAATTAGACGATTCTTGCTCTCGAAGTACCAATAAAATGAAGCGTTAAGTAAAATTAAAGAGTATACGCGAACTCACTCTTATGCCGATAAGAAACTCATCGACGCTAATATTTCCATCCTCGTCGGTGTCGAATTTCTGAAAAATTTCATTAACTTCATCGTCGGAAAGTTCCATTCCAGTTTCCTCCAAACCCGTTTTAAACTCCTCGAGATTTAGCTTGTTGTTGCCATCCTCGTCCATACGACGGAATACCCTGAAAAAATACAAATAATGCGAGGCATTACGCGACGTACGTGACAACACAAAGGTCGAAGACGGCAAGGTTGAGACTGATTCACGTGTGAATCAGGCGAAAACCGTATCATCATTGCACGCACACATCTGTGACACTGAATCTTATTCGCGAATAATTAACATTAAATTTTGCATCCACTTTTATCTCTTTTATCTCTTTCATCTCTTTTATCTCGCGTAACTAATATAACGCGAGCTTTGCTTTCTTCGCATTTTTTTTGCATTTCTCCTTGTTAGCGGCATATCGTTTAAATTTAAATGCATTCTATTGAAATTATTGCAGTTTAGCTTCTACGTAAAATCTATCGTTGTTCCTTAAACTTGGGATTAATGTTTCAAAATATATAAAAAATCGAAATTCTTTCTTAAATAACAATCTCTCTTGAGAAGCACAAAGTTGAAGCACATGATCAAAGTTGTAAAAATACTGATTTTTTTTTTTTTAATCCTACTCGAAATGCAGCAAGTTTATTTAGAAAGAAATATCGATTAAACTGTAGCCAATTATATGAGAAAAAGAATTAAAAAAGAATGATTCAGACATGACCTAGTTAAGAGGAACGTAATAATATAAATAGTGTTAACGATAAATGGCTCTATGATTTCGTAGATTTACTTAATAGCAATGTAAAGGGGTGCTTTTTCGAGACTCACCTACCCAAGCCAAGAATGCCATTGGCACCCCTAGCCAGGCAAAGTAGACGCAACTTCTCAATGGAATCCGTGGTGGTATGTATGGCCCGCTGGGCCTTGTTGATCATTTCAATCTCCTGTCGCGTCGTAGCACTCCGTGGCCTCAAGCTGAACATCGCTGGGAAAGGGAAAAACGTCATTCGCTCACGTGATGAGTATGAGTCAGGTGCGATACAGGTAGAAAAAAAAAGAGAAGGAGAGAGAAAGAACGAGAGAGCCACGCGTATTTACATTCCAAAACTGGGCATTGAGGAAGTTTTAAAAAGAATCAGAAATGTTAAGAATTGCTTAAAACATAAGCTTTTTTTATAAATAATGTCAGCACGTGAATGTTTATAGATTTTTTTCACTGGTTAGTCTTTACAAACATTTATAAGGAAGTTTAAGATTTTTTAATGAGTTCTAATGGAAGACTCGATGTTGCATATCAGTTATAAAAAAAAACCTGTTAAAAATGTTAAGAACTGAATATATTTTGTACGTTTAATATATGAAGAATATGTACTAAAAGTACCTTTTCAAAGATTTGAAAAATATGACCACATGGTTTTCTTTCACGATCAAGTGACAAACAAATCTAACACCATGAAAAAAAAAGCGATCCAAAATAAAGGAACGTACATCGTACATCTATGTATTTACCCGTTTGCAAACATAAATTCTCAGACACATAAACTCTCTTCCTTTCATCGCGATATTTATTAAGTATGGAAGATCGATGAGAAACATTGAATACGTGTTGAATACCTAATGAACAAAGCTACAATTTCGCTCATATGTAGTGAGATACAATGATAAGGTTTTTCACTATCATGCGCACAAAGCTAGATGAAAAGTGGGTTATTGATTAACCGCCTCTGTTGCTTGTCACTTGATGATAATGCACAGTTTTCTACATTGCGACATCGACGTTCACGTATCCCGTCATCGACCGCCACGTGTGAAAGCGACCGCTCGTTAATAGTTTTTAATTATTTCGTGAAATATCTCGTGGCTCGCGCGCGCAATGGGAGATTGCAAATCGCATCGTTCTATTCTGAAAGCTTCGTTCGCGTAAAAGCCTCGGTCGTTGTTGCTGAACACTCCCTCGACTTTTATCTGCGAAATTCTAAAATACACGAAATCTATACCCGGAATATATACATATAAACGAAATTTGTCAAATTAGAAACAATTTGCCAATATTTTTGATTGTTTTAACATGGCATTTATCAAATATATTCAAAAAGTTTGTAATTATTATATTATGAGAATTACATTGCTATAAAAATAATGTATTAAAACTTGTTAGAAGATACTCTCAGATGTTGGAAAAAATCTAAAACAGTTTTATGCTTTGTTAATATTACCATTTCAGCATTATGACCGGTATCAAAATCGGGGTTGTTTAGATAATAAAGTGATAAGTTATAAGTTAATATCGTAGATAATATATCGGTGACAGGTTTTTCTACACAGCATATATGGACATACAAAGTACAATAAGGACCTCTTCGTAACGATCACGACTTTGCATCTCGCAAAGTCGTGGCCTGCAGAAAAACTTGTCATTCCCAAACAGAAAATCGTTTCAAAATGATTATTAAAAATCACTTTAACGGTATTTTGATGTTATCATGACTTTCTGTTCTGTTTGAGTTTTGTTGGTAACCAGAGTGTCGTCATCGCGATATTAAATATTTGCGAGCGAATGACGTATGCCATGAATATTTGCGAATGTAGCATTTCATCCGGAAATAGAGTATATAAAAAGAACAGAATAGAACGTATTTATTATACATTTTGAAAGCGTGCCTTAATCGCGTGACAATGCTTGACAATGTTTGACAGTGCTTGACAGTGGAAGAAAGATGTTTGCATTAATTAATAGAGGATTACATAAAAAAATAAAGTATGATATAAATTGAAGCACAGAGACGTACTGATAATTGAAATAAATTAGTAATTTCTTTTAGAAATTTTTTTACTTTTGCAATCAGTACCCAAATAGTATAGCGATTATTTTTCGTATTGCCTTGAGAGTAAATTAGTGCAAAATTATTAAGTTATAGAATTAATTAATTACTAGACCTAAAATTGAACACAAATAAATTTACGTAAACTTTATGACTTTAAACTTTAGTGTTTTAATTAATTAAGGACATTCGTAACTTTGAACTGTCATAGATATTTAACTGCATTTATAAAAATTGTAAAGGCTTTTACATATTCGTTAGTTCGGACAGGAGGTTTGTGTGAGAAACAATACTTTTCTCCAATTACACCATATAATATGTAGTAGCTAAAAATTGTTATTATACATATTATCCATAGCTGCGTAAAGACAACAAAATACCTGCTATATTATCCTCCGTTTCTGATAATGCAAGGTCTCGTAATTCCGTTGCGATATTCTCGCAAAAGTTGCTACGTACGAAAAAGTGTGATTCGCTCGGGTAAATAACTCACGACGAAAATCCGCGATAAATAGAAAGATAAATATCCGTAAGAATGTCCGGTTAACATCCTTCCTTCCGCGTTTCGCGCGGCATCACTCACCTTGGTACGCGGCTTTCGGCGAACGCGATAAACGCGATGGAGAACGTGGTGGAGCGGTGGAGGATCGGGAGGACACGTGCGCGTGTGCAATGGAAGACGGTTCACGAGATCACGAGATCACGAGACCAGCGGAAGGAGGAAGAAGAACCGGAGGAACTTGGTTTACTCTTCGCAAGAGGAGGCGAAGGAGGCGGCGGCGGCGGCGGCGGCGCGACGTTTTTTCCAAGAGGACCGGAAGGCGAGTGGCGATACTGGCGATTGGCGGTCCCTCGGCATAGCGGATCGCGTCGTGAATCCTATAGCGCGACGACACACATATTACGTGCACCCCCTGGACGATGTACGGGAAAAGTCTATACCCTGGGTCCCCGGACTCCCCGGAGCGTCACGATGTATCCATAACGACCGATTTGTCACAACACGCCCATCGCAATATCGCATCCGCTCCGCGAGCCGCAAGCGTGACCGATTGGATTGATTGATCGATCGCCGATTACCGATTGTTTCCTCGAGGGGCGAGTCGGCGAGAGCCGGGCGAGGTCGAATTGGTCGAAGAAGAACATTGGAGAACGCTCGGGTCGTCGTCGTCGTCCGCATGTATGGTCGAGAGAATAATCGGCGGGATCGTCGTCATTGTCATTTGACGCTTGATCGCCCGATTTATGACAGTTAAATAGACACAGTTATATTATAACATTATAATATTACATAAATTTATATAATTGACGTTAGGTTATCGCCTAACTGTTTATTTCAGCGCGGCAATGTTACCTTGACCTCGATATATTGGTCTCGATAGACCTAGATTGATATCGATGGAGTTGGACTCTACATCGATAAACCCAGACCAAACGGCATCGCAGCAGAAAGCCCGGGAAGTAGAGGAATTACCGTACATATTTAATCGGCCCTAGAGCCCCTCGGATAACACGGTTGCTAGCTAATGCAGCAACCGGCGCGTGTTACGTGATGCGGTATACGCGGTGTTATGTAGGGTGTTCCGCGTTCTTGAACTCTTACATTTATTTACTTTTGCGCTTAAACCAACAATAACTAGCAGTAGGACAGGATGACAAAATGATACACGTGGCGGCCAAACGGTAAATGTTACTGTATAAACGACGAATGTATAGTTACAGCAACGTTTACCACTAAAATATGCACGCGTGTCCGAACAATGCGACAGCTTGTGAAAATAGACAATGATATTTCCTAAGAACAATATTATCAGTTACGATACTTTATCGACTGCAAGCTGGAAGATAATTATTTTCTTATTTGATACATTGGCCTAGTTTACACCGATCTCTTGATACGCGTATCAAATAGTATATTTGAACTGATCAGCCAATAATCAGATTTATTTACTAGTTACTTACTATTTAATACGCGTATCTCAAGTAATCGGTGTAAACTAGGCCATTGGCTTCAAACAACATTGTGACACCTCGAAAACGCCCCCAAAAATGTCTTGAAATTTCGATGCCGCCTCGTGAAATTGTCGAAAGAACATCATTATAAAGTCTCTAATTGTAAGATGACATCTTATAATTGATATCTTATTTCGGACATCACTTTCAGACATTTACAGGCAGAGTTAAGCTGAAACGTGCTAAGAATAAGAGAAACGCAAATATTATGTTTCAAAAAAAGAAGAAACACAAAAGAGGAGTTGAAATTACTTGGTAAACCAATAAATCAATATCTATTTCTTACACATACATAATTACATAAGAAATAAAGGTTTCTATAAAAATTAACATTTTACTGCTATTTTGTTTTTAAAGATGCAGGTCATTTTACAATATATAGCGTCTGCGCCGTGCTAATATTTTTATCATTAGTATTAAAATTAAATCATTATATATATCTATTAAGTATTTATTAAGTAATTCCAGTTCTTATTTCACGTTCTTCTTTGTTTTCAAAAAATTTCATCTTAACTGTGTCGTTGTGACACTGAAATAATACAAAAATATTTAGATTACTAAACTCGAACGCAGCAAACATTTTTATAGACCGTGTTACATTTAACTTTGCCATGCTATATGTATTTTAATCGATAAACATTGCTGTAATCAATAAATATATGCTATAAATAGCTGGATGTGCTTACAAAAAATATCTTGTAAAAAATAGCATTCAAATGCTTTTTTTCTCCCCCAGAAAATCATGAAGATTACTACTCTCTGTGAGATGTCTTTCAATAAAGTTTTAAAAATATATACCTTTAAGACGAGGAATCTATAACTTTTTTTGTTGTTCCGTTTGGCGGGATTTTGTTGCATGTTTACCGGTATATTCCAAGTAAAAAATTGATTTCAAAGGAAAGAATTTAAAGAAGGAAATGATTTTAAAAAAGGTAAAGAAGATAGAGAAGTTGAAATCTGTTTTGCCAATGTTTTAACTATATAACCAATTATCGACACTGAAGGAAAAAATGGTCTTTAGTCCTTACTTTGCTGCTTGCAAGTTTTCTCACTTATTAACAATTGATAACAAGACATTCCTGTTTTATCAAGCATAACTTTTTAGCGATAAACGATTCTCCATTCTCTATTCTTTATCATCAATTTACATTAACAGATAATCGCCTACATTAGCAGAATAGTTATTGCTAACCTTTGCGTCGCTCATTTTCATTGTAAGAGCAGCAGAACAATCAAAATAAATATGTATGTTTGTATGCAAAAAATTGTTTCGTGTGTCATCTCAACATGACAAATATTTAGCCGCGGCGGTAAGACAACGAATTGTTTTCGATAGTATCATGCGCTGGGGTCATGTACTTCGATTTATATACATATATAATTTAGCCGACACGACGTATCATTTTCCATACCATCCGCTCGCTGCGCAATTACTGATAATTTGATTTCCGATCATCATAATTCTACATACGTCGCTCGAACCTACGTAGCCGTGTCCGGTATTCCGGTATATACGTACTCCGGACAGTCTGCTGTCCGGATACTCCGGTGTCGAGCAGCGCCGAGTGATTCCGAGAGTGAATCTTCTAGAACGGGATAAGAGACAGACATGTGCGCGAGTGCACGGCCGAGCCAATCGCGCGGCGCCATATGTACGGGGCTGCCGTCAGACACGCGCGTCATTGGGCGGCACGTGCTGCGTGGTCCGACGCGATTGGACAGCCGCCCCGCCGGCGCCGTGCATTCGTGTATAACGCGCCGCCGTCGCGGCCGTTCCGTGACAGTCGGTGAAGAAACAGCGGTACGTTACGGTGCCAGTGGAGCGAATTTGCTAGATCGTCGATAATCCCTTTCTCGGAATCGTTCACGGTCCTTCACGTCGCGGCGACGATGAGGAAACTCTACCTGTTGATCGCAGGATTATTCCTGCTGGCGGGTAAGCGGCCCCTCGTTACCTCCAACGAGATCGGTTCTCCCTTGCCACGAAATCTTGGAACAAAACGTGTCTTCGATATTTAACGCGTTTATTTGCTCCCTAGGATTCGTCCGGGCCGAGGATGAGGTCGAGGAAAACACCGTGGAGGATGATCTCGGCGCCAGCCGTGAGGCATCGCGAACAGGTTGCTACCTTACAGTTTAATCTGCGAACTGCGAACAAAGAATCGATTCGCTTATTATCTCATGATTTTTGACAAAAGTGTTGTAACAGGTGGGAGGGATCCGTTAGAATTCAACACGTAGCCAAATTATTCAAACGTTATAATAGAATTTAGAAAAGTGCAGGTTTATTTCACCAAAGTAGAATTTCTTTCATGTATAATACGATTTGTCCAATTCTTGTGTTAACCTGAAATTTGTATAATCTGTTGGATAATCATTATAAATTTGTTAAGTACATTAACAAGATTTTGTCTAAAAAAATTAAGCTGAATCAAGTCCTTTTTCTTATCTCATTTATATCTGACAATTATTTTCTTTATCAACAATCAGGCTTATAAATTGGGTGTATAATTTTTTCATATTATTTATAAGAATATAAAACTATCGCATTACACATTCAATATTTAAATTCTGTTGCAGATCATGAAGCGGTACAAAGAGAAGAGGAAGCAATAAAGATCGATGGTTTAAATCCTGCTCAGATAAAAGAATTAAGGGAAAGGGCCGAGAAATTTGCATTTCAGACCGAGGTCAATCGCATGATGAAACTTATTATCAATTCCCTCTACCGCAACAAAGAGATCTATCTCAGAGAATTGATCTCGAACGCATCTGACGCACTGGACAAAATCAGACTGCTGTCGCTCACCGATAAGAGCGTTCTGGAAACAAATTCTGAATTGGCTATCAGAATAAAAGCTGACAAGGAGAATAAAGTATTGCATATAATGGATTCCGGTATTGGCATGACAAAGCAAGATCTAGTAAACAACCTTGGGACCATCGCAAAGTCTGGCACAGCTGAATTTCTGGGGAAAATGCAGGACGTCACAAATACTCAGGACATGAATGATATGATCGGCCAGTTTGGCGTGGGCTTTTATTCCGCGTACTTGGTTGCGAATGTCGTTGTCGTTACTACCAAGCACAATAAGGATAAGCAGTACATTTGGGAATCTGACAGCTCTAACTATAGCATTGTTGAAGATCCACGGGGAGATACGTTAAAGAGAGGAACGACTGTAAGGTATGTCGTACAATTATTCTTAAGCAAATTTATTAAGTTTGAAAGTTTCTCGACAGCCATAATTATAATATATATTTTTATTTTCTACTAGGTTGTAGAAATAATATTCTAATATGCCTTTTTTTTTTAACTTTACAGCTTACATTTGAAGGAAGAAGCATCGGACTTCCTAGAACCAGATACGATAAAGAACTTGGTGAAGAAATATTCGCAGTTCATCAATTTCCCCATATATTTGTGGAACAGCAAAGTTGTACAAGTCGACGCGGACGAAGTGGAAGAAGATAAGCCTGTGAAGGAGGACACGGAGAAAGATGATACCGAGGACAAGGAAGATGAGGAAGATGACACTAAAGTGGAAGAGGACGCGGATGAAAAGAAACCTAAGAAAGTGGACAAAACGGTGTGGGACTGGGAATTGTTGAACGATTCGAAACCGATTTGGACCCTAAAGCCAAACGAAGTCGACGAACAGGAATATATTGAGTTCTACAAAACACTCACCAAAGATAATCAGGAACCTCTGGCAAAGACACATTTCGTTGCGGAGGGCGAAGTCACATTCAAGTCCGTCCTGTTTATTCCGAAGGTTCAACCGACTGACAGCTTTAATCGTTATGGTACCAAGTCCGACAATATCAAGTTGTATGTCAGGCGAGTCTTCATCACTGATAAGTTCACCGACATGATGCCGAATTACCTGTCCTTCATTCGTGGTATCGTGGACAGCGATGATCTACCGCTCAACGTTTCGCGCGAGAATCTTCAGCAGCACAAGTTGATCAAGATCATCAAGAAAAAGCTCATCAGGAAGGTATTGGACATGATCAAGAAGATTTCCAAAGAGGATTATCAGCAATTCTGGAAGGAATATAGCACAAACATCAAACTAGGCATAATCGAGGACGCTCAGAATCGTGCGAGACTGTCCAAGATGTTACAATTCCACTCGTCGACGCAAAAGGAAATGACCTCTCTACCCGAATATGTATCCCGCATGAAGCCCAATCAGCAGCATATCTACTACATTGCCGGTTCGTCCGAGGAAGAAGTGAAGAAATCGCCATTTGTCGAACGGCTGGAAAAGAAAGGCTACGAGGTGCTGTATCTGACAGAGGCGGTGGACGAGTACGCGATCTCGGCATTGCCCGAGTTCGATGGTAAGAAGTTCCAGAATGTAGCGAAGGAGGGTTTCACGCTAGACGAGGGTGAACGGGCGAAGGAACGAATGGAGCAAGTGAAGACGACGTTTGAGCCTCTGGTTAAATGGCTGAACGACATCCTGAAGGATCACATCAGCAAGGCGCAAGTGTCCGAGCGTCTGACCGATTCGCCCTGTGCCTTGGTTGCCAGCATGTTTGGCTGGACCGGCAATATGGAACGTTTGGCGATCTCGAACGCACACCAGAAGACCGATGATCCACAGAAGAGCTACTATTTAAACCAGAAGAAGACTTTGGAAATCAATCCGAGGCATCCACTCATCAGAGAACTGCTACGCAGAGTCGAGGTTGACTCGGCCGATCAGACAGCCAAGGACATCGCACTGATGATGTTCCGTACGGCAACTTTGCGATCGGGCTACATGCTGCGGGAGACCGCGAGTTTCGCGGATAGCGTGGAACAGCTAATGAGGAAGAGCCTGGGCATCTCCTTGGACGAGGTACCCGAGGAGGAGGAATCGCAGGACGATGAATCAGCGAGCAGCGAGAAGGTGTCGGATGTCGATGCCGAGGACGAGAAACAGGAAGAGGAGGAGGAAGACGAGAAGCACGAGGAGTTGTAATACAGCGATACATTCGAAAGACTTGTTTTAGAAGCGTAGCTATACAATGTATAGTTACCTTAAGCTCTCCTAAGATGCGACCTTCATTGTCGCATGTTTGTAAACAATTTAGATATGTACAACTTGATAAGTACGTTCATTCAATCTGATATCGTGCAAATTTTCGAAATCGTCGATGTTAAAAGGGAAGGTAAAACGTATTTAAATTCTTTTTCTACATGAAACGCCATTAATCGCAACATTGTCATCCCAGACATCCAAATTGTGTCTATCATCGATATGAGTTAAATTGTAGATTTCGAGAGATTTAAATATTTATTATATGTATTATCATTTCAATCTTCCATATCTTTTTAGTAACGTGAAGAGAGTATTGACTGAACGTTACTGACGTATGGTATGTTTGTGATATGTGTGAATGTATTTGTACATGAAACAAAAATTATATTAAAAAATTAAGTATATCTACTGTATATTGATGTGTATTTCATTAATATTTAAAACCTAAAAGTAATTATATATTTAGCTTTAGTAGATCATTGAGTCTAGAAAAGGAAAATTTATTAATACATTTGTTATATAAAAATCTAAAAATTCAAGACCATAAGATTAAATAAAAAAATGTTTGAGATATTTATAGGCTTATGACAAATTAATTACTGTTTATGCATTATAATTAAAGATGATGCAAGATGGCTAAAGTGTTACAGATATCTCAAGAACCACAAAAATGTATGATCTTGTTAAAAAGGTATTCATGTTTGTAAAATGTACGTTTATAAAAGTACAAAATTTTGTTATACGTTTGACGATAAAATGAATCAATTAGAGTAAAGGAAATAATAGACGCTTTAAAAGTGCGTTCGTTGGCGAGGAATAATTTTGTCGAAGGACGCTGAATCGGCTGGGCCAGCTGGGCCAGAAGCAGAGAGGCACGGAACGCGAACGCATCGCGTTTTCGCGTTTTGAAACAATGGCGCGTCGCGCTGTTCCGGCCTTCCGGCCGCCATTGGAGCATTTGGAGCCAGGATCGGCTCGTGACGTAAGGGGACGCCACGGGCCGGCCAATCGGCGGGACGGAGCGCGCGACGTGCCGGGCGGCGGGCGGTCTGTGGGGCGGTGGGGCGGTCGCCGCGCGCGCCACCGGTACCGGGGTGGTCATTTCCGTTTTCGATTCCGACGTCATCCAACTCCGAAAGCCCGTGTGTTTTGTGTTTCTTTGGGGCCACGATGATTATCGCTAATTTAACGTAAGTACGCGGCACGTCGCGGTGGCTCGCCCGGACCGTCCGGACGTGGTCGCGCGGCCGCCGGGAACCCGCACGGCCGCACGTCCCGCGTGCTCCGCGACGCGAGGGGGCCGCTTTTACGATCAGCCGCGCGCGACCGATACTCCGTCGACCAATACCGGGACGACCGCTCCGATTCGTCTGTTTGGTGTCTGTTTACCGGTCGTCTGTCGCGCCCCTCGCATTTCCGTCGCCTTTCCGTCGCTCCCGATTCGGGATTTTCATTCGATATATTAACAATAACGGTCCCCGTCCCCGGGGCTGGGCCCGTCCCACCATCGTCACATCATGGGACCGGTCATCTCGCGTGCTCGCGAGAGAGGCCAGCCGGCGCGGAGCGGCGTGAACGCGTCAACATCAATCTCCCGACTCCCGATAGTCCCGACTCCCGATAGTCTCGACTCCCGACGTGCGCGTAAACAAAATAAATGGCGTCCCGACTGCTCCCTCGAAATTCCGACGCGACGCCTTCTTCGCTGCTCTTCGCGACGTTCTTCCGCAATGCCGGTCCACGGGACACGGCCACACGGGGAACGGGGACACAGATGATAGAGATAGAAATTTCTCGCTTGCCATTGTCACTTCGTTGAGAAGGAGTGGGAAAGAAAGGGGCGGGGACGTGGAGAGGGAAAGCGGGACATAATTTACGAGGCAGAGAGTCTTGCGAGCCAAATAAATTATGTCGCTTGATTTCTCCCCCCTTTTTTTTTATTTATTAGCACTTGTAAAATGTAAAATCAGGAATGTTGAGCAAATGGAGTTGTCGTCTGACAGCTGACCGTGATAGAGCTCGTTTGGTCACGGTCGAGACTGTACGGACTCTAGACATAATCAAATCTATTAGAAACAGATTTTGCCAAGTATCTGCTACAAATCTTGTCGACAGAATGTCAACCGAAATATAACAAAATCTGTTAACGGAATATGATAATTGCTCATTGCTCGAGTGCGAAAACTGAGCAGAGTTTGCTGTTTCGTAATATTATATTTAAATGGTTTCATTTTGATGATTACAAAAGGAGGATTACGTAGAGCGTAGACTTTGCTCGGTTGCCACTGACAAACTGCTAATAGACTGCTGACTGCTAATAATTTGCTCACTGAGAACGATTGTAACATCGACAACCTTATCCAACTTTCTATTGATATTGCTTCTGAGAATACATTACCAATTCTTTTCTTTTGCAGATTGAAACTTTTGAAATTGGAATTAGGTTTCTTCATGTCTTAAAACATTTCAAAAACATACCGACCATAAAAGAGCAAACACATTGCTGGTCTTAAGACAGAAAAATAAGCAACCTATAAGGATAGTAAAAAAGCTATTGTGTACATAAAGAAAAACTGAAGCAAACTTAACGTGACTCGTGACTGGAGTACAATTCGGAAATATTAAAAACATGGGCATTCAAGACTTGCAAACTTTCCTGGACAGCAATTGCGTACAAGGGGGATCTATACCTGTAGACTTGTTGAAAATAGCGCGTATGGTCGCTCAAAAATCACAGCGCAATCGTGTGATTAAAGGACAGCAGCTGCATAATTTCGGTAAATTGAGACTAGTTCTCGACGGAGAATGTTGCTTGGATCGATTGTACGGTGGATTTTTCTCAGGTAAATAATAAAATAACATATACTTTGCAAAATTCTTATTCTTGAATTCTTAATAAGAACATTCAGTTTAAATATTAATAATATTATTACTCTAATACAGATTGGGCTTGTGGTGGACAATGGAACCGTATGCTTCAATTTCTTGCTGTTCTTATACAAGCAATGGAAATGTCGGGTTTGGAGGTAGCTGTATTCTTTAATGGATGTTTCGAACCTCTCCGGAGAGCAGATTGGGTGCAACATCAGTTGCAAGTACGCGCTAAAGTTAACAATGTAAGTTCGACGCATAGTTATATTACATTTTCAAATCAATTTATATGTGGACAGCAATTCAAATTTAAAGAGTCTTTTTGAAATATTAAGGTCTTGAAACATATAACAACGAAAGGTACGCCGCCACCGAAAATCTGGTGGACTCCTCCTGTATGTTTAAGGACCAGTTTACGTATGGCTCTCAGGCATTTGAATGTCACAGTTGTAAGTTAACAAATATCTGTCTTTGTTTTTTTTATCATATCTTTGCATTTGCAGTTAAAATATTAATTAAAACGTGGTACAGTAATGTACATTGTGTACAATAATTTTAAAAATCTATAAAACGTTACCTAATCCAACATTATTATTATTTTAAGTTATGTAGCATGGACGACCATCACCAAGAAGTCATTGCTTATTGTCGTGAGAATAATTATAATGGACTGATAGCTGATGATGCGGAATACGCTGCATTCGATCCTCCACGTTATTTCTCATCTGAACAATTAAAACTTACGTACAAGGTATGTATTTTTTAGTAATAAAAATAATGTATTTTGTGTGATAATTTATAGCGTCTAACGACTATATATTTTTTTTATTGTAGGGTTCTCTCGATACAAAAGAATATATGCTTTCTGAACTCACTAAAGCTCTCAACATACCATCTGACAGACTGTGTATATTGGCAGCTTTACTTGGAAATTACATATTGACCGAAAACGACTTGGCCGATTTTTACAAAAATAACAATATTAGCACCAACGTGCTGAATAAGACAAGCGTTGAACAAATGATTAAGATAATTGCGAATTTTGTCAAGGAACTTCCATCTGCAGAATTGGATGTGGTCTCGCAAAAGGTGTTTGGTTCCGTCTCCGATCCAAGATGTTCAAAATTGAGACAATCTGTTCAATACTATTTAAACGGAACAAAAGAGGGATTTTTACATTATAAGCCTGTGAAACCAACAAAAAGTGAGACTTTTTAATATTAACGTTTTCCAAATACGATCTCATTATTAGATAATTCCAATATATTTCAAAATTGGGATATACTATTGGAGAATATTTTCTATTCATAAAATAAATATTGTATTACACAAAGAAAGTAAACGTTTTAGCTTTTAAAATAAAATTCTAGAAACTGAACATAGAAGTAGATGGAAATTGCATATATATCTATATTGTTAGTTTTGGTTTTAAAGTAGTTTATATTGAAAATAAGTACTAAAGAACTGATTTTTTTCAGTCCATAAACTGGATTCTAAACCGAGCACACAGACTCAATCAAACTTATCCGACATACCATCAGCTTCGGAAAGTGATTCTAATTTGGAGACGTCGAGATTTGCCTCTGAAACTTTGGAAAGCGAACGTGAAAGTTTGAACGCGTACAAACAGGCAACAGCTAATGCAAAGACGGCGCCGCAAATTGTGATCGATCCACCTGGTATTCAAGGTCACGGAGATGTCGATGCCATACGTACAGAGGAAGAGCAAAGTATGTCGGTTTAAAAAAAAAATCGACGGCTTTTGTCTGATTCATTAATATTCTATCTTAAATGTCTGGAATTTTTTAAGCAGGCGACGGACATGCCATCAATGGTACTCACAATCTCTTGATAAGCTCGTCAAGTTCGAGTAGTAGCTCCTCGGCGACATCGCCATCTCATGCAACAGCCGATTCTGCGAGACAACCGGAGAAATCGACTAGTATTCCTACTACATCACCAGAAGTTATGCGTACCGCCTCGGAACGTCATCAGAAGGGGCTTATGTCACCGTACATCTATCAAATTCTCATCGCTGGTGAAATCAAATTACCGGTCCTTCTAGAAGACGAGAATCACCGTGAATTTCCTTCTATTCATGTGATTTATAGACCAATTCGACAAATGGTGTACGCAATTCTTTTTAATCTCCATCACCGGATGTATCTAGCTACGAAAAGTAAAGAAAAAGGTGGTAAGTACGATGTTGGTTTTACAAATTATGGAGATTCGTCTTTTTGTATTAAATTTTTATTTTGCAAATTTATTCAAACAGATAGTGAACAGGTCGAGATACCGGATGTAATAATAAAAGAGTGGGTATGGTCCAAGTCCAATCCATATCAGACTCCTGAATTAGTGAAAGCAGAGCAGATTGGCTGGGGCGTGCCTACGATTCAACGTTTGTGGTTTGGGTAAGCGGTTTTATATCGATTAAATTAGATATACATAATAATATTGTGGATTAATTATAGAATTAATTAACTTTCTGTAGACTCGCATAAGTTTTATAAACTGACAAAGTTTCCTGTTCTTCAGCACAGTCATAGATGATAAGCGGCGAAGACTTAGGGGTTTCCTGACTTGTATGAGATCAGACACGCCTCTCATGCTAAATACCTCATACGTACCGCAACATCTACTGGTCATGGCCTGTGTTTTAAGGTAAACATCAAATATGCTTATTTCAATCGCTTTTACCAAAATTTTCTTTTTGAATTCCTCATACTACAAATGAAAAGTGTAAGAAACTAATGTTAGAATTAATTTGATCAATAAATGTTTTTTTTAATTGTTTCTTTCGTAGATACATCATGTCTTTTTCTGACAAAATAAAAATCTTGCGCCGTCAGGAGTTAGACGCTTTCATTGCGCAAGCCTTTTCACCCGAGCTTATGAATGCTCAGTATTTGCAGGATTTGCAGGTAAAATAAACATATCATACAATTTTTTTACTCTTTTACAAAGCAATATTGGTTCAGGCAGTTTTTGAATAGGCCGACATTTAATATGTCATCTGTATACAGCTTCCATTAGTGACATCACGCGGTGTACAACTGGCTACTTTATTCATGGCTGGTGTCGAGACCGCATTGTTAGCAAACGATGCTTGTGGCGCGCCGATTCCATGGTTAATGTGCTGTCCTTGGCTTTACTTTGACGGAAAATTGTTCCATCATACGTTGGCTCGTGCTACTATCGCCAAAAACTTATTGGAACTATGCAGCGGTCATATCGACCGCGTTGTAAAGGTCGAGAGGATGAGAAAAGCTATACTTGAGGGAATTAACGTTGTGTTTGCACGACCACCTTTACCTGTCACACCAGGTATACCATATTTCTTTCAGCCATGCATTAATGTTTTCTCCTTCTTTATTTATCCGTCTCTAATTAGGACGTAGTTTTTCGAAACTCTTGACTCTTTAATTTCTCTTATTAATCTCTTCTCTTATAATAATAATAATTATTATTAGGGCGCTATAGTCTTTGAGTCTTGGCCTTCTGAATTAAAATCTGAGGTTTCTTTTCCTCGAGTTAGGTTACTAACAAATTAAAAGATTGTTAGATTCACACCCAACTTCCATCTTGGAGGATCATTACAAATTTAAAATCCGTATGATAATAGTACGTAAAATGAGAAATCGAATCCGAAACTTTCAATTACAATTACCAATTTCGCTACTCTCACACAGAGTCACGCGGTCTCTCTTAATCTCTTATAAACCGAGTTAAATGTATAAAGTGAGAGTCGGGATTGAATTTGAGACCTGACGATTACAAATCGATGCGGAGTAATGTCCCCAGCCATTAAGTCTACTGCTAGATATAGACCTCTCCTAATGTTTTTTTCCATAGCATTTAGGGGTTTTTTGATTATAAAAAACGCTGCATTAGCCATGCACTACTCCATTATATTTACTTACATTTACGTAACGTAACTTAACATATTTAATGTGACATTTAATGATTTAGCATTACAATATAAATGGTAACGTGAAAAGAAAAAGTGAAAAAGAGAAAAAGAATTAATATAATAACTTGTATAGATTAATTGGTACAGTTTATTTGATAGCTAAGAAAACACGTTCGAGTTATGGTATAATTACCCTTATCCGATGTTTTTTTTCTCTTCATTAAGAACTCTTCCAGTTTCCTTAGCATCCTATGACCTTTCATAATAGGATGTTTTCGGATGGAAGTAGAACAAAGGCAGCTAATGTTGCTTCGTGGGGTTCATCAATATAACCCTACGAATCTCAAAACTGCGATAAAATATCCTGATAAATAAATGCAATTGATAAATTTTTTTATATGAAACAAAATTGCTGTACGTAAAAAAACACATTTGTTATATGTACGCAGATTAATATGTAACAAAAACTAATCCTATGCGTATTAAGAACTAATAATCTCTTTGTAACAAAAATTACTCTTACGTAACATTTTCTTCTTTGTCCATAATATATAATTTTTATCCTCTCCTTTATGTGGCATTTATAATAATCTTACTTATTATTATCACAGGTATTCGTGTATCAGTTCCCTCCAATATTTTGCCTGCTAGCTGTACCATTAATGACGGATTAATGCGCGGTCGTGGCAGTGGCACGTTACCGCAACGCGGTTTAATGCGTCGTCCAATCCCTTCGCGTGGTGGTCAACTGGAAATCGCTGGTGTCGTAGTTGGTCAATGGGGCCCGAATTATGGACAGCCCGGTCGACTTCCACAACCCCTGCAGGGGCACCCCCGTGGGCGAATTCCACCGCAGGTAAGATATAACAACATATTTCAATAGGGTATGTGTATTGCAATTTCATAACGATGGCTCGATATCGTTGCGTGTATATGGAGTAAGAAGCACACGATGACGATATTCTGGACAGATTTTAGGGGAACGTTCGAGATATTGAGTAGTCCGCTTTCACTATTTAACGTCGCTGGTGTGATCGGATAATACGTGCATTTAGGAGGGACATCACGTAAATCAATTTAATGCAGAGTTACTTGCTTATATAGTTTTTATATAGTTTTTATATGTAGACATTCGACACATCATGGAAATAAATCGAATTATGTATTTGAGAATGTATATTTTAAGCGGAGGATAGATAATTTATCCTCGTTATGCGGCTTTATACGTGTTGCTTTATTAGAATGAAAAAGAAATTATTTTGACATTTATATTTACATAATGTTTTTTTTGTAGATTGCGATTTTGTATTATCGCATGTTTTTTTATATGTAATATGGACACTGTTAAAATAAAGGTTTCTATATATTTTAATTCAGAGTATTATAACTGGTGTTCCTTTATATATATATTCTTTTTAGGTAATACATATATTATCTCTTTTCGAGGTAGTCTTTCAATAAAACAAAGCATGTATTTCTGAAGCATGTATTTAAATAACTAAACGATGTAATGAAATTATATAAAATTGCACACAGTTATATATAAAATATTGTAGATAAAAAAATTACATATCTATTTTTAAAAATTAATTGTTTTTTCGAGAAATATATATTATAACACTATATATTCTTTTTTTGCCTATTATTCTTATACCTAATAATTCAAGTTACACGTGTGTATTTGTAATTTAATTATTCAACGTATATCGTTATATCGTTTCTTTTATCGATATAGAAATATGATTTTACATATATGCTATTATTAAAAACTAAAAGTAATATTTGTGAGAAATTCGTGAATTTGTATATTATTAGCATAATAAAAAAAAATATATATATATATATATAATACACATATATACACATATATGTGTATAACAAGGTAAAAGTACGCGCGCGTGTGTATGAGTCGTTTTTCATTTTCTAGAAAGTCTTAACAGAAAGACAAATATTACTTGAATAAAAAAATGCTGGATCTAATATAAAATAATGAATTTTGGTCATGATTATTGATAAAAAGTAAGTTGTTTCGACTCTTCTGCAGCGTGTTCTCATAAGAATTTAACTTTTGAAATATCAATTTCCAATTTACTTCAGATTAATTTACCTTTTCTGCATTTGAATTGGATTTAGTTTGCGTTATTTCTTGTCAAAATATAAATAACTGACGATTTCTTGAGGATACCATATAAGACACGTGTTATAATTCTGTCTAATTTTATTTAATTGAGAAAAAGATAAATTTACATAAATATATATTTTAAAATGTAATATAAAATGAAAAATAATATAAATTAGAATATACATGTAACATCTTAAAAACCTATAATATGTATTATGATTTTAAATATATCGGACTATATTAAACGTCACATCAGACGTTGGAACATACCATAGCGAGCTTAACCCTTTGTAACTCATGTTATCAAAAATAAAAAAACATTAAACATTAAACATTAAACATTAAACATTAAATTCATGATTTAGAAGTTTGATGGACATTTTGCCGGTTTGTAACAGTATTGTTATCAGGAGTTACAAAGGGTTAAGTGGGAAATGAACATTTCGGGCTTTTTTTATACAACTCGAAAAATGAAGTTTAAACGATCTATTTTCAAGTAACACTTTCTTATTTTGAATTTCTAGGCTTTCCTTGTGAAATATTGACCTAGAAATCATTCTTAGAATATATTATAGTATTTTATTTAGACAATGAATTTTATATATATTATAATTTAGATAAATTGTGTTTTGTAGGTAACTTCTATTGGTGGACTTAAATACGGTCTTCCTCGTGGATTTAATCCGATAAGCCGACCGACGTTTCAAACACGCGGGGCTACCCGTGCTCCGATCGCTGGACGTGGCAAAAAGACTCAAATGAAGGTAAAAATATCTTGTAGGTAAACGAGAAAAATATCGGCGGTGATGAAAACACGAAATCGAATTTGGAATCCTTACCGGAGAACTTAAACCGATAACGTTTTTGCGTGTTGAGTAAAGTTGAACACAATGAAATAACACGCATAACTAATCTGACATACATTCACAAATAGACGTAATGTAAACGTAATTTGTAAGGTGATTGTAGGTATTTCTGAAAATCGTAGGCGTCTAACAAGGGAACCTCGCGAACTGGAAAATTCTGATTTTAATGAAACTTTCCACACATGTAGGGGGAGTAAAAAGATGAATTTAGATATTTTTTGTAGCGGCCCAAAAACGGTTTTAAGGGGTGAAACCACTGCTCATATGTAGAGCGGTTTTTTGCTTTTCTCGATATATCTCGAAAAATATTTGAGATATCAAAAAATGTTTCTTATAAAAGTTTTACAGTAAAATCCCCTCTATTCGACAACATTAATAAAATTTTGAAAAAAAATTTTTGTTTAAAAAATTATTTTTTTTAAATGTTATATTAATGTTGTCGAATAGAGGGGATTTTACTGTAAAACTTTTATAAGAAACATTTTTTGATATCTCAAATATTTTTCGAGATATATCGAGAAAAGCAAAAAACCGCTCTACATATGAGCAGTGGTTTCACCCCTTAAAACCGTTTTTGGGCCGCTACAAAAAATATCTAAATTCATCTTTTTACTCCCCCTACATGTGTGGAAAGTTTCATTAAAATCAGAATTTTCCAGTTCGCGAGGTTCCCTTGTAAGACGAGAAAAATATCTAGCGCGAGTAATTAGTTTGGAAATTTTATTTTTTGCTTACCGAGAGATTGTTCTTATCATTGAGATGCTCAGGTCTTATGCACTAATACTCTTCTGCTCGACTGCATATTTCTTAATGTACGATTTCTTTTACGAAAATGTGAAATATTACATTTTACAAGAGAACATATATCTAAAAAATATGTGCTTCTTATTATCTTATTATCTTATATTTTATCTATATTGCAATATATTTAAATCTCATCGAAATCGAGAGAAAGGATAATTTGATGTGTTTTCTAGTAATATACAGAAATTTTAAATATAGTTTTTATTAATTATTTAGGTGTCTAGCAAAAAGAAAACTACTATTAAGAAGACCAAGGAAACTGAGAAGAAAGACAGCAAGGGGCGTGGTATCACTGTTGATGGAATTACTGATTATAAGTGAGTGTTTGAAGCTTTCCTTTATCCTAAAGTACATATCCACATGTACTTCATAATCAAATATTTATTGATCTTTGCGGCACAAGAAAATCTTTGGCTTTATTACGCTCATTTTATAAAGAACTTGTCTCTCTCTTTGATAATATATTTTTATTCAATTTAATTTTTATTTAACAAAATAATTGTATAGATTTAATATAACGACTTGTATAATTGTGTACTCTGTTTTCAGTGAAACTCAAACCGATAACGCTCGTGCACTACTGACAAAAGACGCACTGCCAGTACCAGGTCAGTTTGATGATGCAGTAGAGAATGGTAAAGGCATGGAAAAGGGACAAGGCGATGCACCGCTCGTTACTGCGGTTGCCACGGAAAATTAGATATAAAAGAAAAACTTCTCGAAAAATGACTGCACGCCCAAATAATGACTCAAGACTGTTAACAATCTACTTATATATTCTGAGCAATTGTGCACCAGTAACATTTAAATATCGATTTTCGAAATTGTTACACAAAAGTTTTTGTTAATTCTTAATTACAAAATTTAATATTATTAAATTAAATTAATTATTAATTTAGATCAAAATTTTGGCTGATACTTCTCGGGGAAATCTGTATATTATCCGCAGATTATACGGCTTATCAAAAACGTTATTCTAACTAGACTTATTCAAATACTCTGTTGCCATTTGATATCAGACAATGTAGAGCAGATTTATAATCGGTAACAGTTATCATGACTTAGAATTATATGAAATTTATTTGCAATCATATGGATTTTTTTTTAAATTCAAACTAATATAAAAGTTTAATACATTAATAAGAAATTAATGTAGAATATATTGAAGAAAACAGTTTTTTTTTATCTTCAAAACATTGATAGCTATTTAAAAACTATCTGTCTCTAAATGTTACGTGCACAATAGTTCTAAAGCTCTGATGGGTCCAAAATATTGATCTAATAATAGGCGACAAGAAATCTTTACTTACGGTGTCTCGATAGCACGCGGCACGATGTAAAGATTTTACCCGTTATTGACGTATGCGATATATGATGTCCTCACTGCCAAACGTACCACTCTATATAAGATAGAAAGACAAAAAATCGTGCTTGTGCTAAAAATATGATGCGAGCTAACTTTGCTCGGATTACCATGGAATGGAACTCGACTGATTAGTGTATGCGTGCGCTAATTTTACTACTCAGAACAAATCGTCTCAGCTGCTATAAGTATTTAATTCTTAAGAAGTGTGATTATTTTTTTTACACGAAAATATATATTTTCCGGTATTATATGAAATGCTCGCTACGATGTATCTCAGTGATTCGATCTGATCGACAAGGGAAGTAGTCTGATATACACATGGACACACATACGCCATATTACACATGATAGCGCATAATTGATTTTTGTAGATAAGAACGATGTCAGACGGGACACTGAGATAGTCATTAGCACATGGAGACTGATGCTTTTCATATAGGTAAAATATATATTTATATATATATACATATATTATTTAGATTAGAGTTCTCATGCATATATTATACGTAAGTTGTGCCTGTGTAAAGCGTGTGAATGTATTGTACCTGAGTACGAGTGCATGAGAGAAAATTGTGAATATTAGAGCGTGTGCAATTACAAGAATGAATGAGAGAGAAAGAGAGGGAAAAAGGAGAACGAGAGTAAGAGTAAGAATGAGAGCGAGAGTGAAAGCGAGAGCGAGAGAGAGATAAAGGTGAAGAAAGGGAGAGAGAAGAGGCGAGAGTGAGAAAGAAAGAGAGAGAGAGCCACGATAATGATGTACATAAACGTGGCATTACATCGTTATTATATCGTTATAAACACGTATAAATACGGATATATTTACCGTATGTATATGTGTGTACGTGATCTAGATCATATATTTATTTGCGTTGGAGAATTGTGTGAACGGGTTTCCTGAATGGAATTTGAGGTTTAGATACGATACGGTTTCTATCTGACAACAGACTTGAGGTTTATCATAAGGGTGTCTAATATAAGAGATTGTTGAGAAGTAATCCTTATAATATGCCTCATATTGTTTGGAAAATATGCTACACTACGGTGCATATGCTATAATTTGTTAGTTCTAGACCATTAGAAACATTTAGTTTATCAAATTTATATTAACACTACATTATAATATATAACAATATATTATATATAAACAAATTAATTTTATGATAAACAAGTTTATATTTGTGACGGAAATTGAATGATACACGTTTCATATTATAAATATATAATATTATCATATTATATATAATATTTATATTATAATAATTGTATAATATGAGATGTATATTAAATCAATTTCGACATTTTAGTTTGATGAAAATTGACATAACACATAAAAAATGTCACAAATTGATTGTTAAATAAAATATTTAAGGAAAGAATTAATTTTATTGCGTTTAAAAAAGAAAACGAGCTTCTGGGCGCACGCCTAGTGTAGTATATTTTGAGAAACATTTTTCGTTTAATTGTACATATGAACAGTTGCTTTATAAGTGACGTAGTGTGATTGATATGCTGTATATATACAGAATCTAGGTGCGTTGATGTTTATTACGCATCGGAATAGGAGATGATTATGTTAAAAATATGCTATTTATGTGTAGAATAGTCTAAAAGACTTTCTACCAAAGATCATCGGAGTTTAAAAGAGATAAAACGAGGGTTCTTTTATCAATAGAAATGATATATAACAGCGAAATAACAAGACAGCACGACAGAACACGATTATTAAAATAAGTAACAAAGACGAGGCAGACACATGTCTAAGACGTGTGTACGAAGGTGATTAAAGCGAGTAAAAAGAGAAAACCATTTATTGAGATAATATAATGAGATATGATGATAAGATAAAATGTTATATTTTTGTAGATTTGTTATTGCGTAAAATGCATTAGGACAATGAGAAACTTTATATAATTTGAGTAAAGTGACAGTTAACGAGTCTGAGAATAGTTAAAGGAGCAAGATCCTGTGAGAAAGAAATAGAGAGAGCGAGAAAGAGAGAGAGAGAGAGAGGGGGGGGGGGTGAAGAAAGACAGATGGAAGTGCTTTAAATGGCATGTTAAGAAAATGACATCCGCGGATAAATTTGCTGAAAAGAAGAAAAAAAAGAAACGAATCCCATGTTCTCCTACATTTCCAAAGCTCTCAGTTTCCTGAGTTGCATTGTAGGAACAGGAAAGAAAAAAAGATATATAACGTATATATGATTAACAGAGAAATGAATTATAATTAATAATGTCAGCTTCGATGTGCGCGCTGAGTATAAGTGGAACTAATTCGACTGTTTTACGCGATGCATATGCGAAGTAATCAACATTTGCTTAACACGTATTTGTCTCGACGAGCGTCTGTAAATCATACGTTTCACGGATACATGTAATATGATTTTTGTAATCATTCGAGTCTCATAACGATTGCGATTAGCGTACGAACGCTTACGATTACTTTGCAAGGTACGTTGCAATGCACTAAATATCGATCGTCGATACGATGTTCCTTTCTGAAGGTAAATTTCGAGAATTGACAAAGCCGCGTTCGTTTCGAACGCGTACACACATGTCACACACATAAATACATATAACACGTACTAGAAGCCGACCTTCTTGAATCTGACGAAATACGAATTTGAGAGTAAAACGCCACTTTACGCTTTTACGTAAAGATAGATGATTTTCTTTCTGAGAAATCGAACTCTTGATATAATACCGGATATAAAACAAATAAAGACATAAATAACGAACGTATGCAACGTGAACAGTTGCCGCTGCTACTGATGTGAGTATGCAACAATAATAATAACGTGAAATAATTTAATGTAAACGCGAAGCGTAATGCAAAAAAAAACGGAAAAAAAGAAAAAGAGAATTCACATTTGAATACAACAGAAAGCATAAATGTTGAAAACAAGGAAACTCGCATAAAGCATTAACGACGTAAAAAACAGGCGCGCAAGCCGCCTGCTTTTCGTTGTAATAAGTAGAAAAGTGGGGCCCACGAAAGTCGTCTATGATAATACCGAGACATACCGTTAAAAGTTATAAATAATCTATCGTATTTATGAAGTAACAATCTATAATGATCTTTGAAACATTGTGTGTTGTGAACAGATAATTAATAACAGGAAAACAAATTTATTGTATACACCAAGTAAATACTAAACTCTCGATAATCTTGCTGGAATGACAAACGACTGTTGTAACGAAGAAACGGTTGATTGAATCGCGCGGAATTCATTTTAGATCGACGTGTCGCGCGCGTCAATATACGAGACGTCGAAATATAACCCGCTCGATTTTTCGAAGGGAAACGGCTAATTCTCATTTCGTTTCGACGCTACTTTTCTAGCACGGAGTATTAAACGATATACCGCCGAGTATAGGATTCACGTTAATTAACATTTTTAAACATGTATTCACGAACAGTTATATCCTTTATTCAGAAGAAAAGTCCCGCTTTCTTACACATCTCCATAAGTTACCGTCCTCTTTCTTTTATACCTTATAGCGCCTTAGGTTGCCCCGCGAGAATCTTGAAAGAAAGAAGATTGATGTTTAATTTCAATAACTTGTTTTAAATGGTAGTTGAGGTTGAGGTTGAGGTTGAGGGGAGGAAAAAGGAAGAAGGAAAAAAATATGTATTATATATTACGTTTCACGTATTCTTTAGATGTGTACGCGACGAGAGAGACGGGCATCGTGTCACATGTATACCCGCGTGTGTTTTTCCTTATCTTTTAACTTCTAACCGTAGCCTGTACCGAGTAGAATCGATTTTTCATAGCGATCCGACGTTAAGCATAATAACGAAAGAGAGAGGCCAGCTTCCGGGTTGCGCCCTCGACACTCATAAATTTTAAGTTTTCTCCTTAACGTAGCTTTGCTTATATACGTAATATGAGATATAAACTAAAGTAACGATAGAGCGAACGCAAGTAATAATGTAATAAAGTAAAAAGATTAAAAAAAGAAAAAAAGATATCGATGTAGATGAAGAAAAAAAAAACGCATGTGGGCCCCGACACACACCTTATAATATTCTTATTAAATATTACATAACGTATAATACTACGCTATTATTTTTCATAGGGGAGGAAAAGATTACCCGCATACGCGCGATAACATATGTATATTTGATAATCATTAGTACGTTTGTTTTCTCCGTTTTCTTTTCTTTTCTTTTTTACTTTCTCTTATATCCGAAGAAAGGAAAAATGTAACGACGCGAAAGCGCATGGGATATATTAATTATATATATATAAAAAGATATGAACGAAATATACGCGTATTACACATTTATGTGGACGTATCTGTGTGAGAGAAGAGAAACGCCCTTTCAAGCTTTTCAACTTAAGACAATTGCACCGTGTTTCGGAATAGTCGCCTGTCGCTCGAGTTTCCGGTTTTACGAAGGGGAAAGAAGGGTGGGAGAGGAAGAGGGCGGATGATCGTTCGTTGATCCGAAAACTGTACATGCGCTCAGCTGTTATTGATAATTATATAATTTGACTTGGATGGGTCGGTCAGCGGTGGCGATCACGATCTGTACTGTGCGATCTGTGAATTCGTTTCGAATCACCTTTTTCTGAAGCACACCATTCCAGTGCCCCCGACTGATGTGTGCTATTATCGGGTAGACGGAGAAAGAAAGAAACGTAGAACGTGTCTCGCGACCAGTGGAGAGAAAAGAAATCTATGAAGTAGAATGAGAAGCCTTTTTTTTCGCACGAAGAAAAAAATTCTATTTGTAGCACGTCGATTGCCGTGATAATCGATTAACCGAGGGAGATCGCCAATTCGCACGTAGCCGATCCATTCGCGGTCCTCGCATTTAATATAAACGCAGCTGTATTGATGTATGTTCTTGTTGGATTATTAATACCATTGTAAACCATTTACTGTTGTAACATGTACCCAATTCATGTCTGGTGTCGAGCAGAGCTGATTCTAATGCTTTCGCTAGTTCGAGACGAGCCGAGGGATCGCGAGCGTAAATTTCCGAGTAACTCTATTATTCGTACGACTTCCGTGATCCTGGGAGGGTTGTTGCACGATTTGGAAAAAAAAAACAAGCCAAGAGGGGAAAAGAGAACAAAGAGAATCAGTGCTGACGAGAACACGAGGCAGAACCGAAAAAAAAAGATTATCGTAACTCTAAAGACACATTTAATCTACTTTTAAAAACGGATACATATTTGGAGAGTAGCAGGTAAAATAATTAATATAAATGTAGTGGCAACTCTATATAATATTACTGCAAAGAGAGAGAAAAAAAAAGAAAAAAAGATATGTACGAATGATTATTCGAAGTATAAAATGCGAAACGCACTCTTAATGGATGTTATAACGATTTAGAAACTACTTAAATTGCATTATTGATACTCGCTGTGTAAATCTGGCTTTTGGAGCGCAAGTGCTCTGCGCTCTTCTCGTGCCTCGCGAGCCGTCGGCTGAATTGCGGAAATTTTCCCGGGTGAGAAAGCGAGAGCAGAGCAATTGATCCAATTGGCAGATAAATTCAAGTTTCCTCCTTTTTTTTTCAAGAGCATAATATTTAACCCTTTATTTATCTTCTATGAACGCAACCTCTCACAACACACGCGAAATTAGAATATTTAAGGTTTTGTAGAGTCCTCCGCGTTCAGTTTATAAAGTAGCCCTGCGCGGCATGTTGTGCAGCTTTTGTAAAAGATAACAAACTTTCAATCTCGAGTCCTGTAAGAAAGCTCTTAGCACGAGTAGAGAGGAGAGAGAGAGAGAGAGAGAGAGAGAGAGAGAGGAGAGAGAGAGAGAGAGAGAGAGAGCGAGAGAGAGAGCGAGAAAGAGAGAGAGAGAGAGGGAGGAAGGAAGCGAGAGATTCGGATATGGTTGGCTGGTATTTTCGGAAGTTTAATGATTTATTGAAAACGTGTTGTCATGTCTTGAATACAAATAAAAGAATATGAAAAAATTACATCCTGAGCGAGTACTTTACTTCCTAAAAGCGTACGTCCTCCTATATTATTACAACTATACAGTCATGTTTGTCCAGTTATAATATTGTACTCACATTTTCGTTTTATCCGCTTATAATGATCCATCGCGCGATATTGATACGAATAATATCATTTCTTTTGAAATCTTCGTTTGATTGTTCTCAATGTGAGGAAGAATCCTTTTTGATCCAGTTCTATCGCTCCTCTAGAATTCAATTGTCCTTTTTAAATAGTTTCTGTTCTATAGTTATATCACGCGTAATTTCTTTCGGAACATATGTCATATATTTTTTTTCTTAATTATCTAATTATATTTATCCCGTCTTGTATACATATATCATTCGAGTGTTTGAAATTCACGAATTCTTTCTCCTTCAATTCATATAATTTTTCATTGCGCATTTGTTTTGCAGCACATATTCTGTCTTGTGTTTCACTTTACGTGTTCAATGAGATGAATGTTGAGGACAAATTCGCAAATTGTTCTTTTTAATTCGAGAAAGACAATCCATCTTTTGATAAATCTTTGCATTCAAATTTTCTTTTATACTTAATATCGCACACTTTTAATTTGTCTATTTATACATTTAATGTCGAATTTGATTTGTTTTTCATAATTTGTGTCTCGCTTGTGCAACGTATATTTTCACTTTATTGATTTCGAATATTCCATGTTGCAAAGTGCAAAATATTCTTAATAATGATAATTATTATAATATGGCTTATCGGAAGGAATGTAGAGGCAATAAGTCTAGAGTGTTACATGAAAAGCTAATTGTAACGTCTCATTTTATTGTTATTATAATGTGAGAGTCAGTATTAAATATAAGCATACAATAAATAAAAAAGAACTTTATTATCAGGCAGCACGATTTATCATTTTTATTATTAATATACTATTTTTTAAGTATCATTTATTTATCATTCTGAGAGGATTAATCCCCTCACTCACTGGATAGGCGCAGAGTTTTTTCTTGTAATCTTCTATGTCAGTAATATAATGATCTTGCGTTTCCTTACGCTGGTCGTCAGTTATGTATTCCAAGGAGAAGTACTGTGCTTTCTTGTTATCCTCTGCAGTATCTATAACATAATTAATTTTTTTAAATTTTGTTTTTAGGAACTTTAAGCATAATTCAACAGTGCCAGGATAAAATGATAGCAAAATAACACCCTTCACTCTGATCGAAATTACAAGAGAAGGGACATTCATGACTATTCTTATATTTCACTCTCCAATTAAATTTAATTCATTCAAACAGCAATTATTAACAATACAGATATTATCATGCAGTGAACATAAACAGACAACGACTATCGAAAATTGTTATCTACTCACCATTTGCTTTCTTAACTGCATTTTCCTTCGGATCAGTTCCTACCACATGCACGCTCAATTTTCTAAAGTTACTTCCGTTCAGTGTGTGCATTGCAGACCATTCTCTCAGCCAGTTGATTGTTATGTTTTTTATTGCAAGCACTTCCCTCTCGAGTCTGTCAAACATGTATCGCCACTTTGTGATCTCAGTCCAATTTCTGCTAACTTCTTCTTCCAAATCGATATCGGCACACTGCTTCAATTTTCTTAGTGCTTCTTTGACATCATCCAATTCCTCTTCCGAGAAATCTTCCAAAATCTTATTAAACGATTTCAGAAATTCTTCGATCCGCTGGTCCACGTGCTCGGTTGTGTATTTGTCTGCCTGTGTGTGAACGGTAATGGAATATCCTAAAATTCCGTTGATATCTAGAAGATTACAGAAGACCAAGTAACCAAGCTGTTCTTGAGTTCTTAACCGATGGAACAACGGTTCTTCCATTATCATCTGAAAAGAAGTACGGATGAAATCGATCGCGACAATTAGATATATTATTCATGTTTAATTTACTATATTTAACGTCGGATACGGTATGACACACAACATTTAAAATATTTACATGTTTTAAATATCTAATAATAAATGCGAATATAAATGAATATAAACCAAGGATTCTATGCATTCAAAATATACAAAACAATGTTACTTAACACTTACGATCATCAGATCGATTAACACTGATAACTCAATCGATGTGACATCGGCTTGATAATAATTTGTCACTACGGAATTTGCATCAATTTTGTTGATATTTTTCAGCTTGCAATAGCATGTGCCCAAGGGTAACTGCGTGACTTTCACTTGGGGTATCGTATCAGAGAGCAAAGGACCGCAATTCATTATTTTGATACATTGTTGTACACTCTCAATCGCAGCATCCTGCGTCATGTTGCCCTGCACAAGGCACTGAATGTATAGTTGATCGGTGAAGATTTTCACAAAGTTCTGAAAGTCTTCAAAATTGATATTACGTAGAGCAGCATGGGTATCAACGTGTGTATAATGGACGAGCTTCAATATCCATAATCTCACGTCCCTGCAGAAAAGAACAAAGATACAAATGTTATTGATTAATTGAAATGTAAGTAGAAATGTAGTTTGACGTAATTGATTTTACAATATTAATTGTTATAATTAATATGTATCATTGTTTCTTTTATGTATGTAAAAATTTTATAATTATTGCAATTAATGCTGGATAATAAATAGTCAGTACTTGACAAGTTTTCCAGGTTTTACAAATGTGTTATAATATGTCCTAAGCTGTTGCACTTTCACAATTTCAAACAATTCCTTTGTAACAAGGGTTGGATAATCCACTATGTATTTTGCAATAGTCATCAATAAGAGCTGCAATATAAGTAAAATAATATGTATCTCGAAATTGTTATTTATAACTCCAACGCGCACTTTATACTTACTGGCAGTTTTTCGTTAAATCCATTTATTTTTATTGTAATACCTTTCTCACTACTACTGATATCATAGTCAAACCCGACCGCTATAGCTGGATATAATTCTTCAATCAATAACAATTTTAATACATTGCAGTACATTTCCATGAGAGCTGTACTGAAATATCATTAAAATGTAAACATTTTTTAAAAATAGGATACAAATAATTATATAAAAATCATAATATTGATAATCAAGCTAAAAATTAATAATTTCATGATCCTGATTATCCATATTTTTTATGCTATTACTTACTTCTTTGGCGACTGAAGTCCGAGGGAGGAAACAAAATGGAAATTCATATAACATTCTGGCAAACGAAACTTGGGATCCGCGCGATACCAAATCTCCGATATATGATCATTGTGTAATTTTACAGGATATTTGGGAACCTCCGCTGGTATCGGTATTAAGGAGAAGTCGCTGGGAAGAAATGTATTCGCTAATGGTAAATGAAAATCTGGCAATGGTTCGATGGATTTCCAGCGTTCGATCCATTCCTTTGGTATTTCGCTGTCTGTATACTTGGTTTGGAACCACGGCTCGACTTTATTCAGTTCAACCCCGTCAAAATCCTCGTTGAAGATCATGATATTCGCATTCTCTGGTATCAGATAATCCAAACACTTTCGTATAGCCTCTGGATTATACTCAAAATAAAGCTCGTTTCCAGTTATATAATCGCGGGGCGGATAGAAATGCATACTCTCACACAAATCTTCCACAAAATCTGCTGGATCCTCCTCATCGGCAAATCTAAAAAAAAAAAGTCTTATAAGTATGAGCAACATCTCATATATGTTTTGACGGTTTGTCTCTTTCAATCAATCATTCATACATTTATTTATTCCTAAAATTAGTTTACCTAAAATTATTTTCTTCAATCTTATAAATTTCATCGTAAATTCTTTTCTGTGGACCCTCTCTTTTCATTAAATTGATATAGGAGAATATCGCATCTAGAACTTCCTCCAAGTGTTGTTGTCCCTCGTAGGAAAGTACTATAGTAAGCTTTAATAAAGCATACATGGAGCTGTGTTCAAAACCGCTTTCATTGTTACCACTGAACATATCGAGACTCCACCTCTTCTTGCGTAGATAACTAATTAAAGAACCTTTTCCTTCATGTCCAATAATCCACGAGACATATTGATGTGGTTTACTTTTGTACAGATCAAGTAACGAAGGCATTGTCCATGTTACTTCTAGCTGCAAAAGACAATTTTTATTTTATATATTTATTCAGTATAAAGACAGTTTCTTTTGACTGAAAGTTTTTGTCTAGCTTTATGTAATATTACATTTTAAATATATAAATACATGCATAATATTACGAAGACAAGAATAACAAAATAAAATTTAGTAAATTTGTGACATACAAAGCCACCAAAAACATCATAAATAAGGAAAACATTATAAAGATGTATAAATTTAATATTCTTATTTATAGTCATTGAAAATTTTTTAATCCACATTTCTCGTAAAAAGAATATAAATTCTAGTTGAAAGTATTATCCAGTGCAGAAGTAAAATGTTTCCATGTGACTTATTATTATCGTAAACTATTGATTTGTTCAAGTTTTAGTCACATACTTGGTTGACATCTTTGAAAGGTTTAACTTTATACATTTTTCGGAAAGCCGGAGTATCGAAAGAAACTCCGCCTTTAAACTCGGTAAAATCATCGGGAGGCAACGCGTTATTTGGTACATCAGCAAAGCAAGTTGTAACACATTTTTCCAATGTATCCAGCGGTAGTCTCGCCTATAAAGAAACGTGTCATATTATAAATTTATATTAATATTTAATAAGTAATGATTCTCGCGTCGCAATTTTAACCAAGTTACCTGTATAGCTAACTTCATTCTGTGAGCGCTGTAATGGCGTTTTCTGAATTTGTGCAGCTCTTCGTACAATTTGTCGTCATCCACATTATCGCGCAATGTCACTAAATTGCCCCAAATAAACTTGTTGGCTGGATGACCAGTTTGTGCGAAGGAGGAGAACAATTGTTCCTTTCTATTATCGTCACAAGGTAAGGCCAACTGAAACTCTATATGAGCATGGTGTATCAAGACTGCAAGTTGCGGCAACAGTATTACGATTATGATTTATATACCGCTTTCTACAGCCTCTCGCTCCCGTGTAATGGCATCTTTCTTCATCAGGGGCTTAATAAAAAATTGAGCAAAACGATCGAGTGCTGATAACAAGTGTTTCTCTTGGATATCAAAGTAAAATGTTGTATGTTCGCAATCCGTTGAGGCATTAGTAAAGCCACCACGCTTACTGATAAATGCATCAAAATCGTTTTCCTGCAGGTGAGATAATGCTTAAATATTGAAATATACAAATAAGTAAATTTAATGGTTCAATTCATGCATCATGTTTTAATACTTGTGGATATTTTTCGGATCCCATGAAAACCATGTGTTCAAGAAAATGTGCCATGCCTGGAACTTCCGGTGGATCGCTGAAACTGCCTACTCCCACAGATAAGCCACATGCTGCCTATTTAAAAAAAGTATATATTTTATATATATAAAACTGAATAAATTATTTGAGAGAAATATACGTATGAATACACATATGCACGCATGGTATTTGATTTAATCTGTTTGAGTCAATATATGGAATATGGTATGTTAAATGGAGAAATAAACGTAGGACAATTAATGGAATGATCCCAATGTAAATAGAAATAATTTCAAATTGAGTCACACACTTCGAATTAAATCTATGGAAACCCTTCTGAAGATAGGGAGGGAATATAAATTTTTCAAACGAAAATTTCTGATAAAACTGATAGGTTTTCTTAGGTCTCTTATCTTAGTACGATAGATACTCTTAGGTCTTGAGGAGACATTTTACGATTTTGTTGGTCTATCTTCGATATTACAACCTCAATGAATTTTTGATGATAGATTATGTAAAAAAAAAAAGTGACGCAAAGTATATTCTGCAAAGTGCAAACCACATCGTTTTGTTTGTACCTTCTTTTCATCTCTCTTAACTCGTTTAAGTGTTGAAAAATCTTCGTCATCACTGGTATCATCATCATCATCTATGTCGTTCTCTTCTTCCTCTTCATCTTCTTCGTTACTTTCCTCATCCTCAGTTTCATCGTCGCTAGATTCTATATCCATTAAAAAATGACACAAACATCTTTATAAATAATTATTTATATGTATGTACACATTATATTTATATGTTATTTGTTACATATCCTATTTGTCAAATTAATATATTTGGATCCATGGCTTACCTTTATCCTGATCATCTTCATCTTGAGACGCACACGTTTTTGAATGTACATCGGATATTAGCAAAGCTGTTAAACCATTAGGTAATCTGATGACTCTAAATTTGGAAGAGAAAACAAAAGATAATAGAATGAAAAGTCGGTGAAAATTGGTAAAATATTATATTTAATATATATTATTCAACAATTTATTTAACAAATGAAGAAATACTCTTACTCAAATAGATTCTCAAAAACATATTAAGATAATAAAAAATAATACATATCTTAAATAACATACAAACGTGATTGTCACAAAACTTGATGTATCTTATTATTACATAAAATTAAAGAGATAAGCAATCCTGATTCTATCTAAGCTATATAATCGTGATGATAAAACACAACGAAGAGCATAAATTATTTTCCAAACAAATGGAGCAAATTGGAGAACTGAAACTATCAATAATGTTACCATAGTACCATAGTGTGTTACAATTGTTTACACTAGTAGGCGATTGTCTACAGTATATTTCAAATTAGATAACACAGTCACAAAATAATATTTCCAGGAAAATCTGATCGGAGTCAAATGTCTCCCTGCGAATTGGAGCAACTATCAGTTTGTGACAAACAAAACCTATCCCGGAAAAAAAAGGGTCGTGGGGTTTCTCTCAAAAGATAAAAGATAATTTCAATCGAAATTATGTTTGTTACCGGGCAGTCCGGGTCTAGGCCCGACTGGCCCGAGGCCCGAGGCGCGGCGCCACCCAGGCTCTCAGGGTCTCACCTATATTCCTTCTTGTCGTTCTCCGATTTGACCGGCGTCTCCAGATATTCAACTTGGCAACGCTCATCGTCCCCGCCGTCCTCGGTCGTACGCTCCACCTCTGGCATTATATCGACGCGTAGGAAATGAGGATTGAAATTAGATCGATCGTCGTAATACGAACCGATCGGAAAACATGCAATAGGATTACGAATCGTTTTCTGCTTCCTTTCCAATGAACTTGACACAGTATTCTTCAGCACTCTACTCGATACAAGTCTAGACACGTATCTGGCAATGTTGAACCGTCGTTGAAAGAAATAGAGAGCACATATCATACACGCTTCCGCACAATCCGTACGTGTCAATACGTGTCACACCACTTACACCTCACACCTCACACCGTGTGTCCGTGTGGCGTGTCAGTTGTCAGTACGGAGTACGGCTTGAACATGGGCCGAACGCCGAACGAAGCCCGAAATACCATAGATATAATAATGACTATAGATTGCGCATTCTCTGGCCAGTTTTAAACCTTGTGTCCGCGACACTCCGCGATAGAAAATCGCTCCGAGATCTCGTGACTCGGACGGAGAAAAAATTGACCAATCACATTTAAACAATTCGGCAATTAACCAATGCGATTGGTTAATTCTTTCTCCGTCCGAGATTCTAGCATCGTGGACACAAGGATATTCGGACTTAAAACTACGATGCCGGAGGTGCGCTCTTCAAAAATGTTGAAATCAGTTTAGTATCGTTGTAGTTTATTAATACAAAAATAAATTTAATTCGATAGTTTATTATGTACAATATTATTATTGTTATAATAAAAAATGTCCGTAAAAAAATAATTAGCAGATTACCAGCGGAAATAACTGAGCAAAATTATATTGTAATTATTTAAGTGAAACGTTTATTTAAATAATTAAAAAATAGCAGATTTCACTCGGTTTCTACTATCATATACTGTTAGTAGATTGTGTTAGATTTTTTTCTTTGACATTTTGCCGATATAAGATTTGTAAAATAGACACTTTGCAAAATTTTTTCTCGAAACGTTTAGCGACGTGCTTGCATATCTTGCTTCAACATTTAGCTTAATTGCTAAACTAATTAGAAATGTGTGGAAAAAGATAATATATAAATAAATATAAATATAGCACGCCACATAATATCAATTTATTATAAAATAAAAGTAAACATATAATCACAAGTATAAGTCGATTAATAATAATGAAATTATTAATAGTAAGTATTAATTATTTATTATTGTAATATATTATAATATTACATGTTACACAATAATATTTTAATATTATAATATTATCACGTTATAATATTATATAATTAATTTTAATCATTGAAAATTCAGAAATTAATAATTAATATTAATATATGGTGTAACATAATGCTTGTTTTTTTTGGTAACGGAGGGGGAAATCCTGCATCGGATACCCCCGCCCCCGGGACGGGGCGGGCGGTTATGCCGGACTCCTACTGGCTAAACCCCCCCCCGGGTGTCCCTCTCGGCACTATATATAGGGGAGGCCAGGGAAACTAAAAGATATCGTCCATAGGCCTCCCCACATAGTGTAACATAATGCTGCATATATAATTTATTATAAATAAAAAAATGCAAATATATTATAAGCATCAAATGATTAATAAAAAATATTAATTGTTATTAATAATAAATTATTTTAATATTATCACGTTATAATATTATAATCAATCATCATTATTAAAAAATTAATAGTTAATATTAATAGTGTAAACTATATAGGTCGTAATATATCGTAAATAATAAATATGACAAAATACGCGAATATAACTCGTAAGTATTAAAAATCTTAAGAACCCTAAAGTAAATCGTATGTTCCAAGACATGTTACGTTAACTTAGCCCGGTTTCACCAACGTGATTTAATCTAATCGGTAGATTAAACTCACTCTTTGTCTCTTTCTAAAGGGACAGTTAGAAAGAGATGAAGAGTGAATTTAATCGACCGATTAGATTAAATCACGTTGGTGAAACCGGGCCTTACCACAGGATATTTATTTCCCACTATCCAAGTATTTACGTCTGCTATTTTAAATTTATGATTTGTTTCAGTTGTTTCCAAAGAAATCCATAAATCTTCGTCACTTACGGAAGAGCGTACACTAAATTTTTAAAATTTAACATTATTGATAAATTTTAATCAAATATTATAATAAATTACATCAAATGTAATGTAAAGGGTTGGGTACGTCCCTGAAAAACGCCAAATGATTGTTGAAGAGAAAGGTAGATGAAATAAGTATGTACAGGGTTGGGAACGTCCCTTCAAAACGCCCTTTCAAACCCCTTTGGGGTAATAAAGTATATCTTTGAATTGAATAATAAATTACATCAAAGAATATACATATAATTATTGTATAATTTAACACATATAATTTAGTTTATAATATAATTTACATATATATAATTTAGAATATATATAACGCAATATGTTTTAAGTAGGATTTTAATGAAGAATAACTAGAACTCGATTAGAAATGTAAAAGCTGGAGTCAAATAGGAGCAGATTAATAATTAATTAGCCGCTGCTCTAAATATATCATTATACTTAAAATAAGATGGTAATGTCATTATAAGATAAATTAAGTAATGACACAATATTAAGGTAAAATAGCACAGACAAGACAAAAAATAGGGAGATATTTTCATTTCAACTAGAATAAACGATGAATTAACAACAAAGAGAAAAGATTTAGAGCCTATTAAAGATTAAACTGAATGAGACTAGAAGCAAAAAGAAACGAATAACTACGAATCGGTGAGATAAAGAACGATGAAAGAACAATAAAAATATTTTGATGGATAAAATTAATTGGCGCGTACTTAGCAGAGTATATTCCATTTTATTAACACGCGAACTAATAAGATATACCCAAGGAGAACAGAAAGTCAAGAAAAAGTCAAAATGACGTCAAAATGATGGAAAAATGATTGCAAAATGATCAAAAAATGACTGTTTGCAATCATTTTTCCGTCATT
This sequence comes from Temnothorax rugatulus, assembly GCA_035220575.1. Taxonomy (NCBI): domain Eukaryota; kingdom Metazoa; phylum Arthropoda; class Insecta; order Hymenoptera; family Formicidae; genus Temnothorax; species Temnothorax rugatulus. Next base: position 398,128 of record JASTWL010000113.1, read on the forward strand.
TTTCCGTCATTTTGACTTTTTCTTGACTTTCTGTTCTCCTTGGGTAATAGTGCTAGAAATGCACGACACAGTTTATGGTATTTTTAGGAATTTTAATAAAGTCTAATATTAAAAAGACTATCTGCTTAAGGTTTAAAATAAAGAAGGTTAAGGAGGTGAAAGTTAATTTTTGCCAACAGTTTGCCAGTAAATTCCAGTAAATTATGACGACAAATTGACAGTAACTTTGTCCACATTAAAATGATTGTAAGGAGAGTCAAAAAGTTAGTTTTTGAGAATATTTATAACAAAGTTTAAGATATTTTAATATCACTTTTATGTCACAGTAAAATTTGTATCGTGTAATTCTTTATGTGTATATTTTACGCTGTGAAGCACTTGAAAGCAACGTACTTTATACTTGAGGTGTGACATAAAAGACGTCTATCTATTTTGTGTTGAGTTTTCGTTATTTTCGTCGAAAATAATATAAGAAATAAAGCGGAAAACATTTTTTATGAATTTTTCTCAAACTTTGCGTTTTTATATTCATTACGTTTAGTATTCTCTAGTTTATTATTATATTGATGTTCATAGTTTACGAAGAACAGATTTCTCGAAAGTGCGACACGGTGTAAGGTGTAACACGGTGCAAATGGTGCAATGTAATCAACAGACAACAGAATGAGAAACAGCTCAAACAGCTGCGGAAGAGCGGGCAAGAACAATCCTTGCAGGGTCTTGATTTGTCGATCGATTGTAGACATGTGTGGGATTTTAGTTGGTTAATTTAGACATATGACAAATATTTGATTTTTCTATCTAGGATGTAGATATGCGTAGCAGTTAACCAGTCGCCTAACACCGTTTACGCAGGATTTCTTTCGTGAAAATAATTTCTTCTAGATATTGACGAGATTTTAGGTTAGAACTTACAATATATTTCCAGTAAACTACCCAACTATTTTTTAATCGATACTCCTGCAACATTGTTATATTTTATATTTATATTGTTATATATATTATAATTATATTTATCTAAAAAAATGTCTTAAATATTCTTGTAGACTTTCTATAGATTTTTCTGTTTTACAATTTAGATAGTCTTTTATATTTTAGATCAGAAAAAAATAATCATGGAGCGTGGAAAGACTGGGATTGGTAGAGCAGCAAAAAATAAAATTGCTCAGCATCCTTCCGACTTTTTCGTATTGGGAGCAAAGAGTTCACGAAACGATAATTCTGATTCTAAAAGCCGACCAGGTGTTATCCATTCCAAACCAAGCGGCAGCTCTTCATCCTCTGGTAAATAACTTGTCGCTTTGATACTCTCACAATTGCAAATTATTGTTTATTGTCGCAAACCGTTTTTTAGGTAATGATCGGAAGAAGGAGGCTCCTTCTGGATCGTCGTTCATGTACGTTCCACAGAAGAAACCTAAGTTAGCTCATGTCGGCTCTCATCAACGGCAGCCTTCTTCCACTGCGGAAGCATGGGAAGTTTTAGTTATAGACACCGATCCTGCAGACTTTGTGCCTATGGCACTTGAGGCTAATGACAATGACGAAGGCGACAAAGTTATCGGGATAATATGTGGCGCTATTAAGACGCTGAAGAATCAGAGATGGAAGCCTGATACGTTACTTTATATGGGCTTGTTGTATCTAGCAAAAATCCGCCCATCCATTTTCTCAAATGATTGCATCCTACACGCATTATCGTCCCTCCTAAGGAGGGATCAAAATAATCAAAATAGCTATAAGAGTAAAGTGAGTCCATTGGTTCCTGTACTCGCTGCGAATCTCTTGATGAAAGGTTTTCACGACAAGAAGAACTGGCCGGAAGTATTTGTGAAGGTTATTCATTTGCATTCTTTTATATTGCTTGTGGAATTTTGATATTTTAACTGACTTTTTTAATTATTTCTACAGCTGTACGTCGAGGATGCTCTTGGAGAGCGTGTATGGGTTGACCACGAAGAATGCAAAGGCTTTGTCGACAACATATTAACGGGTTTTAATACGAGACATCCACCCAGGTCTGTGTTACAGCCAGAATTCCCGGTACTAATGCAGCGGGATTGTCCAAGCCCATCTGTAGTGGATGATGAGGATCCAGCGACATCAACGACATCGTTGTCTGGGGATAAGGAGAAAATAGAGTTTCCAGTAGGCCCACGGTACGCCCATTGCGTGGAGAATATAGAATCGATAGTACTGGAAGCTGTAAAGGAGCAAATAAACAGACGTCAGGTTGAGACTATAACGAGAAATTTCTTGAAGCTGCTCTCCTCGGCATGTGGTTTTGTTGAAATTAGAAACATCGTTGTCCCGAGGCTAGAGGTGTGGTTGCACAATCCTAAATTGATGAGACCCGCGCAGGAACTGCTCATTTACATTTGTTACAATTGCACGTCTCATACTCAAAGAGACGTCGAGGTCATAAGCCAACTGGTTAAGATGAGATTGAAAACGAAAGCTGTGATCAATCTGTACTTGAACGGCGTCAAAGAATTGATCGGATTGCATCCAGAGAATTTAGCTACCATATTGAAGCACACGATTTACAATGAATTATCGAATGCGCGCAATCCAAACAATATGCCCATGCTGGGTATAATGTTCCAGACCTTGCCCGAGCAAGCGGCAAAATTGCTCGCGGAGATCTTTAAAGATTTATTGATGAATCGCGAGGATTACTTGAGGCCATTACGCGCATTGCTCAGGGAAATTGTACGCGTATGTCGGCACGATATCAATCTGATCGCTTTCATTCGAACGTTAATGTCCCAACGACCGGACATAGCTCAACAGTTGCTGAATTTTGAATTTAAGGATCGTATGTTTATATCGATAGTGGATTTACTGTGTCTGTGCATGTTTCTGGCGATAAGTCCGCAGGTAAAAGAAGCGGGGACACTATCGCAACGTGCAGATAAAAAAGACGTAGCTCTGTTACATCAATTTCAAAATCTCGTAGCCATGATACAGGACGAGACTGTGCTATGGCTAGAGGATTCGGCGCAGCAGATGTACGCCATTGGACGAAACGAACTGTTGCACGCAATGCACAAGATCTTGCTCTTGGAGTCTCCCGAACATTATTATAAACTGGACAATTGGCCACCAGAGTCGGACAGAGTGTTCTACATACGACTTGTATCCGATGTTCCCCTGTTGCAAAATACGTTGTTGATATTGCTAAATATCGGTTTATCGAAGGTAAGTGAACAATAAGTTAGACTTCTTATTGTTTGTAAAGCGATTCTGTTTAGAGATGGTCCTCATTCTATTTTTATTTATAGGACAACGGCATTACTCATTCAGAAACTTTGGATTTGGCTGATCAATTGATACGGCGAGCAGCGGCCAATTCAACGGAGAGTTTCCCGATGTTACAAATCGACAAAATGGATATAATCAAACTTATTTTCGAGCTTAGCATTTATCAACCACCGGGAACAATAAACATACCTGCTGGGTAAGTCTGCATGTATATATTATCTTTATAGTTGATATGTACTGATATATACTCTACGTTCGTTTTGTAGATACAGGCCACCAACATTGGCGATAGCTAATCTCTATTGGAAAGGATGGATAATGTTATTAATTTTGGCTGCTCATAATCCGTCCACAATTGGTGCACTAGGATGGAGGGAATACTCTATATTGAGGACACTGATGGAAATGTGTATTACAAAGTGAGTTTAACAATTATTAAGAATTATCTATAAATATTTTGGTCATATGACTAGCTCCGTGTTTTTAATAAAACATTCGTCTTGCAGTCATTTCTCGTATCCGCCGCCCACTATGGCCCTACCGGAGATCATAGAACAAGAACGCGCGAAGGAACTGCAGGTTGAAGCTATCGAGAAACAAGAGATATTGGAGTACGAATCGCATTTGGCCGCAGCGTCGACTAGAATCCAGCTATCCGAACAAAATAGTTTCCTGCTGTCGCAGTTGATTACCATGGCACCGACGGGAATTGCTAGAAGACCACCACCAGCCGTGCTCGAACAGATACAGTCGTTGAATACGTCTCACAGACTAGGCCATCTGCTTTGTCGATCACGTAAACCGGACTTCCTGTTGGATATCATTCAGAGACAACAACAGAGCACATCGCAGAGTATGCCCTGGTTGGCAGACCTGGTGCAGAACAGCGAAGGTTCTCTGAGTCAATTACCAGTGCAGTGCCTCTGCGAATACTTGTTGTCAACTAGCCCACAGACAGTTGAAAAACAGCCCAGGCAGCAGCAGTTGTTGGCTCACCTTCAGACACTGCTAACCGATCCGAATCAAGATCAACAGCACGCTTTTGAGGTCTTGGAATATTTCTTAAGGAGATTGAGCAGCCAGCAGAGTAGTAGCCGCGTCCAAGCGATCACTGGACTTAAGATGGTTCTGGATTCGATACCCCTTGAAGATGAGAGTATGGACGTGGATGGAGAAAACGAAAAGTATGTTCTTAAAGGTACACTGACAATGAGAAAAGAAACTGTTACACTTTAACAATATATATATATTTTTTTCAGGGAGACCTGGCTTCTCCGAAAATTGCCGTCGATACCACACTTCTTATCTGTACGTTCACTGGTTTCCACAGCACTACGTGGCGCTTGTCAGGTTGAGAACAGTCCGGATCTTGTACATACTTATATATCGTATCTGGCTGTGCATACTGTCGACGATGATTTGCCCGACTTGACTGATTTAGCCAACGAGATCTCTCAATTGGTCGTTGAACGTAGCACCATTATCGCGGCCATTCTGCCTCAACCGGAAAGTGATAATCAGCAAGCCAAACAAACATTGCACTCCTTCATGGCAATCTTTTGTAACTATCTTGAGAAAGCTCGATCGCCTAGGGGGGAAGGTTACCAATGGTCTGAAAGTCAAGATCAGATTCTAGTTCAGTGGAGCAACGGCGAGGAGTGCACTATGCACATCTTGGTGGTGCATGCTATGATTATACTATTGACATACGATACGTCCGAGGACGATCCGTTGTTCAACAATTTGCTGGAAACATGGTTTCCCTTAACGGAACCACCAAAGGCCTTTCTCGTGGACACTAGCGAGGAAGCGTTGCTTATACCTGATTGGCTCAAGTTACGAATGATCAGAAGTAACGTGCCTCGTTTAGTCGACGCAGCTTTAAAGGATCTTGAACCTCAGCAATTGGTACTTTTTATCCAAAGTTTTGGGATACCGGTATCGTCAATGAGTAAGCTGCTTCATACGCTTGACGCAGGTGTCCAGATCGATCCAAGTTCAGTTGGTGAAGCGGTTTTGGATAAAACATACATGGCACAACTAGTCGAGGTGCAGCACCGGAGGGGTGCCACAGGTGGACTGGTGTTCGTTCAGGTATTGCAGTTGATCGAACCGCAATTGCCAGACGAGAGCGTTATGTCGATCGAGAGGCTGCAGCAGCCATTGCCAGTCAGTGCCACGGTGCAAAAACAGTCCGTCATACAATGCTCCGTAAAGACCGACGTGCCCCACTTGATAAACCGGCTCTTCATCGAGAGTATTTCGATTAATCAGAAAATGGATGCTTATCGGCGTTTGCACAAGACCCTGGCGAAGGATCTGCAGAGATCGTGCGTAAAGGAGAGCGGCGCGGTTGTGCTGGCGATACAGCACATATGTAGCGTTCTCAGCTCTATGCAAGTCAAGCAGTTCCTGGCCTCGCTTGTGCATATGCCTCAGTACTCTTGCACGTTGATGCGCGTGATACTTTTGCCGCTTAAGAAGCCGTCGACATCGAAACACGTGATCGAACTGGCGCGTAATATGTGTCTGAATCTGATATCGCTGATAGGCGATGTAAAAGCACCGGTTCTGTCGATCCTGCGGGATTTCGCTAACGTGCAGCTGACGAAAACGCCGCAACGCGCGGAGCTGTCGATGCTAATGCAGAGCCGTGGCGAGAGCCCCGGCTCGATTCTGGAGGGCACGGATCCTGTGAATCTGGAAGGTGTGGGCCGAAGATTGCTGGATCTCTGTCTGAAGCAGCAAAAAAACGACGTCCTAGTCGAGGCTATGGCAAGATTATTGGTCAGCGATAGTAACGATGGCACATTGAAACCTCGCACAGGTTTGCTGATCGATTGGCTGGCCTCCGTGGAACCCGAACTGATCGGCACTTGTCCGAATCTCCAAATGAAGCTGCTATTCGGAAAGACGAAGATGCACATTAACATTGACAAGAACGTCGTGAGCTCGCATTCCTGTAGACCTTACTTGTTGACCCTTTTGACGCACCGAGCAAGTTGGGCCACTCTGTATAAATGTGTCGGGCACTTGTTAGACAAATGTGATGACGGGTGAGTAAAACGGAAATGAACACTTTTCTCTTCCGTTTTGTTAATCTTCTCATTGTTCATGATATTCTGTTACAAATATATTTTTTATATTTATATTTATATTTGCGAATATAATGTGTTTGTAGATACGATCCTACTGCTGTTCTGGACTTTTTATGGGCCTTGACATGCAATCCTAAGCTGTGGCAAGGCCGGGACAAGTTCACGCCGAAGCATTACGTTCCTGAGAATATTCTGCTGTTGGAAGAACGACAGCTACTTAATCTAGTGGCATATCTAGTGTCCGAAGCCGTTATTATCTGTAAAATGCAGAACAGAAATGCCGCTTTAGCGAGGATGGATATCAGGCTTGATCTACTATTACATTGCATATCCACCGAAGACGACCTGATTTCTAATGTGGTTAACTATTTAGCGGGACGTATGATGGATAATACTAAGTACGAATTGTGCGATCGTATATATTTTGCAACGCACGATTTAACATTTGTTGCTTTAATGCATTCGAGTAAATGATTGTATTTAACTTTCAGCGTAGACTCAGCGGATATGGCACATCAGTTTCTGTTGCATATGTACATGAAGATTCCGAAAGTCATTTGCTACCTCAACACCTTCGAAGCGAGCAAGTTCGTAAACGGTTCGAGGATAACCGATTGGACGGGCTCGGTGCTCGATTGCATGAGCCACTCCTTGTTGACGGCTCTGGCGGCGACTCCGAGACAAAAGTCTTGGAGTTCCAAGTCTCAGGAATTCGAACTCTGCGCGAGAAAAATGGCTGCGGTACATCCTATATTGGTGCTGCGACAATTGCCAATGTTGGCGTCCTCCTTAATGGGAAGATGTTATCTTGATTTCGGTCAATTTAGATCCGGTCACCATTTAAACCTTTTCTCGCAAGTTATGGGTCTATTAGAACTATTGCAGCCGCATCTGTTTAACGAGCAACACGAAACTGCGTTGGAGAATACTTTGGAAAATTACTTTCAATGTTTTCAGGTATCACGATTTGTCTATAACGATACTTTTTGTAACGATACGCGAGCACAGTATTAAGATAAAGTTTAAAGAAAAAAAAATGACAGATTTGAGGCAGTAATATGTTACGTATAAAGAAAAATCGCGATTGTTAAATACAAATTTAGTTCAAAAATTGCATTACGAAAAAAACCACTAAATGATTTACAATCTTTATTAATTACCATAAAATGTTGTCAATGCATCCTCTTGTTTCTTGTCACCTCATCCTTTGACATTTAACTAGACTATTCTAATACCATTCTAATATGTTTATGAATACGATTTTGTTTACAGAATTATGGACATATAAAAGATCTCATCTCCTTGCTGAACAGATTTGTGTCATTATTACAGTCATACATATCACATGATCCTCAACGAGCACTGAAATATCTTCAGAAACATGCACATGTTTTACAGTAAGTTATTTTTTATGCACATTGCAAATGATTTACACCTGATTTGTTTATATATATATATATAGTTTATATGTGTGCATATAGTGAGTTGCAGGTAAATTATTCTAACGTACCAGCTTTGAGAACACTTGTATCAGGGATACCGATACCAAGGGAAGGAGAAGATGTAGATGATATTTTAATCACTGTAACTCCTACACCATATCCCTCGGAACCCGCTATTCCGCAACACTGGCAACCGCTGCTGGCTACACTCACCAAGCTGCACGGTGAAGGTATGAGAAGTAACTATTAAAAATTCTCATTTTAATTATAATTAATAAAAATTATTCAATTAATACAAAGAAAAGAGATTTGTTTGTCTTTCTGTATAAGCGACATCTATATAAGCATTTAATCTTTAGTATCATAAATATTCTAATGATATAATACGAGAAAATGATTTTAATGATTGTTCCATCCTCTGTAGATGTACTCAGTGCACTTCAAGAGATCGAGCACGTGTCGTCGCGAAAACCTTCAGTTTTGGAACCTGTAACGGACAACATAGCCGAACTGCTTGTATCGCCACAGGGCAACATCAGAACGCTCGCTCACAATCTACTCGCTAGAGCATTGAAACATCGTCCCGCATCGAAAGCGAATATACTGTCCGCGTTTCAAAGATGCTTGGACAGTCACAGAGCGGATGTTCTTATGTCAGCTTTAGAAAAACTACCGGATATCGTGTTGTGCATGCAAGGTAAAATAATCGACTGCTGTGACAAACGGACTTACATATTTTCATATTTAAGTATGATAATAATTTTATAACTAAACTCTCATAAATTCTCTTTTTCTCTCACATTGCAGAACATGCTTTACCGTTGATGCAGAGGGTGTTCGAGTTAGGGGTAAATTCAAGCGTCAATACGATACCTTACATCACTAAAACTATCGCTCTGTTAAATACACAGCAAGGTTGTTAATATGTTAGTCTATTAGTTTTGTAAATATTACGCATAAGATATGCATAAGACTTTTTTACAATTAAAATAGAACGGCGGAAGATCTTTTACCTCTTTCCTTCCAATATGTTTAAACTGTAAGAAAGGATCATTTATATTATAAAATATTAGTAACCTAATTATTTAAATATAAATAAGAACAAAATTTTGTGTATTATTTTTTTACGAATAACGTGCGTACATGTGTTTTTTACACAAAACTATTCTCTTAAGTATTATCAAAGTCTAATATAATTATATGTTTTGCTGAAAAGCTTCTGGAGGGACGTCATTGAGTGAATAATTTTTGATAAATGTAGTGATTGCACTTCTTATATCCCATTCTGCATCTTGGAGATATTTGTAGCAATATCGAATATTCATCGTAGTTAGCTCACGTAAAAATCTAATCAATTGTTCCCTTTCTGATACACTGAGTACTGTTGAAGTAAATTTAGGCACGGGTCTTGGATCAAATTTTACTTCATTAATCACATTGGCGGGTGCACCATCAATGTAATATTGATCGTTAACAATGCAATATTCATTGTCTTCTTTTCGTATAATGATGAAAGTTCTGTTGAACAGCATAGGCGGACAGGTTAATAATCGATATGAAAATAATCCTTGTACGGAGATGATTATATAATTATCCTCTTCGTATAACAAATCAATATGAAATGTTTTGAAATTGTGCACTGTCGGTGGTTGCCGTTGAAGGGCAGTGATTATCTTTTCAGGTCCCCAAAATAAGAATTCGTGATACTTGGCGTAATCGACAAACTTCAGTAAATTTCTGTTTGTGGAAAATGTCTTGACGATTTCTTTATGTGCATGATTCGTTATACTACCCAATGTCATGGAATAGAATGCATTTTTATCATACAAGCCGTTCATAACTATTCTATCTTCTTGGTCGTATAACGTGAAAAAATGCTTGATAAATTGCTTGATCAGAGGAATCTTTGTTCCATCGCCAAGATAATTACTTTGTATGCTTGGTACAAATTTCTTCTCCATTCCTATGACGACTCCGTCTAGTGTCTGTAAATGCGGGAAAACGTTCTTCACAGCCTGTATGTAGTCTTGGGAATTGGTATACTTTGTACACAGTGGATTCCCGTCCAACCAAAGTTCGCTTATCTTGAACTCGCAGAAATAACGTAGATATTCCACATCCAAGATCTGATTGTGTCTCAAGTCCAATTTGGTCAGATGGTAATTGAAGAACTTGTCAAACAGGATGATAGCCGTGAGCCTATTGTATCTCAGACTCAACTCACGAACAGGCAGTCGTAATTGTTGGGGGTCACGATTGCTGATACCTATCTTGCTGCAACGTAGGACCAGATCGAAGATCTTCGGTATAGAAATGGGACAGAATATCGAGCCCAGTGCCTTCTCGTTTTCAAAGTCGTCCAGATTGAATATCTTCTTCACCGGCTCGTACCTGGTGTGCAGGGCTTCCGCTATAATCTTGCTCGTGTTCACTTGCAGCTCCTGCGCGCCGAGGTATCCCAACACGATGTCCATGTGCAGCTCCTGGCCGCCGGGCAGCGTTATACACAGTCCCTGCTTCACAAGGTTCTCTATGGCGTTGCTAGCACATTTTGCGAGGAACGTGCTTTTGTTCTTGTCCTCGACGGCGTACATAATCGGTACTAGGAGCGCCGGTTCGCAGGTGGTTATAACGGCGCGCAGAACATCGGTTCGCCTGTACAGGGCGCCGTCGAAGACGACGAACTTGTGCCACAAATCCTTACGACACGCAAGAGTCATTTCGTGACTATCGAAGGACGGCTTGATATATGTGATTCGGTGTGGCTCCCATGACGGTTGACTCTTTGACGGCGATGTTGTTGGTGATGATGCCATTATTTATTATCGCAAGAAACAGCGGCACCTCTTCCTAACCTCTTCGCATCGCAACTTGCCTAATTGATATAATAATGTTACAACAGATAAATAACAAATGTCAATTGATGAATAAATATCAATATTTCAATTACAAACTTTACTCCGATTTTAGAGACGTTCGCTGCAGTAAGCCTTTCCTCTTATTTACAAAATGCTTATAATATTTCAATGTTAGATTAGGTTAGATTGTAAATTAAGGTTAGGATTGGACGAAGTTTGAATGTATCGAATATATCGATATACTCGCCGGCCTCGATAATCGGAATGTGACTCACTTCATGTCTGTATTCTGTATTACCAGAGAGAAACCTCTGGCAGTAGTTGACGTATATGGTTAGGAACATTATACAACAAAATACATTTCACGACGTTGCCACAGAAGGAATCTGAGGTAAGGAGTCAAAACTCTGGCCAATTTCTTATTTCATTTGTTTTGAAGTAAAAGCAATTTCCTACCACTACAAACATAGACATGAGATATATAAAGTGTACATGATATATATAAATATATATATTAAAAATTGATCTTTTATCTGGATGCAATACAGTTATATTAGCATAAAGATCAAATGCAATCGATCAAATACAAACTTTCTTTCCACTTAAATATTTTCAGGACATTTAGTAACTTTATTCATAGAAGACACTGTAATAATCGAGGATGTCGAAGGTATTGGACGAGGAGTTGAAGCAAGCCTTCTCAAAGCTGCACGAGAAGATGGTAGACACTAAGCAGAAGTTAAAATTGGCTGATATACAAATTGAGAAGCTGCGGCGTACGAAACAGCGGGCAGAGCTCACTACAAAGGAAATTACCAGCCTCCCTGGAGACACGAGGATGTACGAGTCTGTCGGTCGAATGTTCCTCCTAGATAACATGAATAACATTAAGGACAGTTTGGAAAGTAGAATAAAAATGTCCGACGATAAGATCAAGACGCTAGAAAATAACAAAACGTACCTGCAGCGGAGTTTAAAGGAGAGCGAAAATGAGATTAGAGAAATGATTCAGCAAAAGCAGAGCAAAGAGACTTCGGGTTAAAACTTATATGTCGATGTATGTGAATGCTATTTCAATCATCAATATCCGATTCTCACCAGTATCCTTTGAACCTTTCGGGTTCCGAGATACCTCTATAACTTGGAATATGTATCTGTAAATATACAGTACCTATGAAAAATCCATCATCTGTTGCCTAGACATCACGCTTTGCACGTTCATACATTTTTGTAATTGTGACTTTTTTTTGTATACTATACATGGAATAAAGTAATGCGCGTCAATGAATTCAATAGTTCGTGAAACTCAAATCAATTCGATTATTTAATTATATACAAAATTATACAAAAGAGAGACATAAGAAATGATATTGTATGCATGTAAGCAATAATGATTGTAATTAAATAAACATTTTGATTTTATAGCTCGAAAAGTGTATATTAAGGAAGACAGTGTTTCTTTATTTTTATATTTCAAAACGCTCTGTTACCGTATTATTTTCGCAAAAGCGGGATAGATAGCATATAAATTTTTTTTAATCAAATTCTCTTGTGATACTTTGTCAATTTTCGAGAATTAATATTTTAATCGATTGAAAAAATAGGTAGGAAAAGAAATTACAAACGAACGAAAGTTATTAATGACTTCCCAGATAGCACAGCTGATCTTTATGAATCCAAAAAGATCTGAATCTGATCTTTATGAATTCATAAAGATCAGCTGTGCTATCTGGGTTTATCTGATAATTAGCCGGCATAACTTTTAATTACCAACATTAAATAAAACAAATATTTACTCAAAATTGATCATTAATTTTCGATTTCCGATAAGTTTACCATCGATGGTAAAATTAACACTACTGGAATATGGCGACATCTCTTTTCATGTATAATGTTCTTTGAATGCCTGTGTACATACATACATACCATACGCGGTGAACATACGCCGGATTGCCGGAGCGCGGTGACCAGCGGTGATCGGTGACATAACCTCTTCTTTGAAAAAAGTTTATTTCGATCAGTGCAATGTCGACATTATTATCAAGATCCGTTGCGTTATTAAATAGGAATTACAATGTCTTTACAAAGGTAATTTTTCGTGAAAAATTTACTATATGTTAATATTCTGAAACAGCGATAATATTTTACCCTGTTGCATACTGGTAACTTGCAGATATATTTGTTTATTAATTTTTATATTAAAAATGAAAGCTTCATAGTCTTTATTTCAAATATTGATGAAAATCAGATTATAAATGCTATGAAAATATCAACATTATTAAAAGACATGTAAATTATGGATCATATGATTATATCAACTTACAATTAGTATATTGCTTGTAGATCTTATGTTTAGTGTTTTTGAAATAATTAAAAATTGTTTAAAATTATTCTTTTTTTAATTAGTAAACTTTAATATATAAACAATTTTTTATAAAGTTTTCTTTAGGTTTAATTAATGATTTTTTGTTTATTCAGTTTAGATACATAAATACATCAAGTGTATTACGTCAACCGTCTAGCTTGCCCAAGCAACCGACTAAAATAAAAAAGAGATCACCAATTACATGGAAAAGTTTGACAATTTCTGGTATTATTGGTACTGCTTTTGTGTTATATTTGCATCACCTTAGAGAGGAAAAAGATAAGACCTTGGCACGGGAGAGAAGACGACAGTTGGGCAAAGCTAAGATTGGTGGCAAATTCGAGTTGGTGAATACGGAGGGAAAGATAGTGAAGTCCGATGATTTCTTGGGGCAATGGGTGTTGATATACTTTGGGTTTACGCACTGCCCAGATGTTTGTCCCGACGAAATTGAAAAGATGGTAAACGTGGTGAACACTCTTGGTAAGTGTTAGTTTAAATCGATTATAATAATTAAAAATTATTACTTACTATCGAATTCTTGTATCTTGTATGTGTGGGCCGATGAAATACATTATTTCTGTTTTTGCAGAGAAAGAACACAATTTCAAGATACAACCAATTTTCATATCAGTGGATCCAGACAGAGATACACCCACTGTTGTCGGCAAGTACCTCAAGGAATTCTCCGATAAGATCATTGGTCTCACTGGCAGTATCGAACAAGTTGGACAAGCATGCAAAGTGTACAGAGTTTATTACAGTAATGGCCCGAAAGACCAGGATGACGATTATATTGTTAGTATATCATGAATTAAAAGCAATTTAATAATCATATAAGATCATACAAACGATTTAGTAATCGTCGATTTTGTGATACTGCATTTCCTTTTTCTAGGTGGATCACACGATTATTATATACTTGGTAGACCCAGAGGGCTTGTTTGTGGATTACTATGGGCAAACGCATGACGTAGAGAAGATTGTGACTAGCATCGTTGTAAACAAGTTGAAATATGATCAATTAAAGACCGATACTTCTTCCTGGCTGCCATCGTTGCCGATCAAGGGAGTGTTATAAGCGTTGTGACATTCCTATGTACAGATAATTTTTAAGTCAGTATTGTGCTACAGGAAATTTGTATATGTCGTACTTTAATATTTCATATATGTATAAATATATATGTAAAGTATAGATGGATAAATAATATTTATTTTTTAATGCACGATGTGAATACAAAAGAAATTAATTGATTTTCTTGGTAGAAACCTGATTATAGAACTGTGCAGAAATTGGATAATAAAAGATTTATTATATTCATCCTCTTTTTACGTCGATATATCATAATTTATACATTAAATTGATTTGTGTAAGTGATACATCAAATATTTGCATATCCGATCTTGATACAAATATATACACATTTACATACACGTAGTGAGAGAGCTTACGAGGTAAAATGTTTTACCGAACGTTTATTTTTGAAGTAAAACGTTCTTATCTTAAAATTGATAACGCTCTTCACGATAGGCAGCGCTATCGATGCTTTCCTTAATCAGAAATTTGCAAACATTGATCATCTCATATACATATTATTTTTAAATATATTTAGTAGTCTTGAAAACTAGGATTTGTCGAACAAGATTTTCAATATTGTTGCGTGCTTAAAAAATAGCGATGTTGGTACTCTTTTATCGCGATATTCACGATAAATAATAAACGAAGGAAATTATTGTGATATCCTGAGTCTATTCCGCCATATGTAAAAATAGAGTGACTTTCATAGTATTTAAATTAAGTACCTGCAAAAGCGTCTTAAGTCTTAACGTTTACGTGATGTTTGCAGTACAACATAGTTGCTAATAGAATTGCTGATAACAGGCTTGTGATGCGCGATAATATTGCCGTATCAAAGTTCAAGCAGCTTTCATTTATTTATACTACGTGTGCCGAGTTTAGCATTTTTCGCGGAACTGAGCTTTATAGGTATAAGTGACGGATGGCGCGTCGCGTTTCGAAACACCGAGGTACGTTGACGAGAGATCATCGGAAATTCCAACGAATCCCTAAAAATACTAAAATATAAAAACATTGTCTGTACATTATCCTACACATAAACTTGCACGAATTAAGATCTACGATATGGACAGCTGCGCAAATGACACGATATCCCTGAAAAAGACATAATAGAGCTAAAAGAAAAAAACTCAGTCTCTCCGTTTTGCAAAGTCGCGACGGAGCAAGAAAATGAGCGAAGGAATAAACTTTTTTTTATCCTTCTCTATTTTTTTGCTTCTTCGAGAATTTATAGCAGGATTTAGAAATCCCCCCTTTCTTTTTGGACGATGGTTCGTTAAATGCGCGTTGAACGTTTATGGGAGAAGCAACATGCGTTCTTTTTCCTTTTTATCGTGAAATACGGATGTTATTACGGATGTCCGCGATGCTGATGTAGATTGTGCAACTCGTATGCGAGGTGACAGCACTCGGAGTCGCTCCATCGATGCTGGTCGCGGATTTTGTCGTTCGGCCCCGACGCATCCGACATCTAAAAGAAAGAGACAATCATTCGCTAATTCAACAGAAAGCGATTTTGGGTCAGAAAAACGGAATTCATCAACCCCCCCCCCCCTCTCTCTCTCTCTCTCTCTCTCTCTCTCTCTCTCAGAAGAAAAAAACATTGGACATCTGCATGATAAACCTTCGATTAATAAATGAATTAATTTGTCCGGACGATCGCCATTGTTAATTGTTACTTAAATTATGTCAAATATATTTCTCCGTGTGTTACCTAATATTAAAATCTTATATTTACTCTCATATTAAATATACATAAAAATGATTTTAAGTCCTACGAAATATTTTATTGTTTCTTTTATATTAAATTAAATATAAATATAAATTTACAAGCGTAATAAAATCAAATAATCATAACAAATCAAACTTTTGTTATCAAACAAAAGTTTAATTTTTTAAATGATTATTTGATTATTTGATTTGATTTATTTACACAATTACAAATTGGAAAAAAATCTCTTCCCGTCTCTCTAAATGTCTAAATATTTGCGCTTTCGAGATTGATTGTTCTTGTTCGGCTTTCTCGTTCAGTCTCATATCTATTCCGCGATGTTGAATGGTATCAGAGCACGATGAAAAAAAAGAGAGAAAGAGAGAGAAAGGGTATTTTATCGGCAACTGGATTACGGGTATTATGTAGTGGACGCGATACTCTCTCTCGCGGATACTCATGCAAAACGATGATACTCACCGAGCAGAAAGAGAGCAGCGATTGATCCGTGTACTTGCTGTACATGAGTGATGTATGATTAGCATGATGATCCTGCGTCGTTGGTTGCGTCGGCGCCTGGCCGTTACCGGCAATCTCTAAGTAGCCACGGCTGCTCGCTAAACTATCTCCTCTCGTTCCAACATCTGCAAAATTGCATTGCGGGTCGTATACGTTGTAATACCGCGTACCGCATAACGCTGCGACTCGGGTAGATTTCGAGCATTCAAGTGAACGCTCCTCTTTGCAACGGTATCGACCGGATTCTCTGACTTCGAATTTAGTCATTTTAAGGGCGCCAACTCGTCGCGACGTCTGACTTCTCTCACGGTGTATCGTGCTATATTATTTTCAGCATAGCTATGAAATATTCCCATTTTAGGATTTCTAAGGCGACAGAGAAAAAGGACCTCGAGTATCACTTATTTAACGTCTGACATTCTCGTCGATCAATGTGTAGCGAATTTTTTAAATAAATCTGTTATGCCATTACTTACGTTACATGTTTAGCGATTTACAATTAGTTAAATACCACGATACCTAATTTATCTATCATTTATATAACTTATTCGAAGGGTTAAAAACAACTAAGGGCCACCATCTCCGATTAACTGTATCCTTCGATTAAAATTAAACTCACTCTTCGTCTCTTTCTAAGGGGGACAGTTAGAAAGAGATAAAATCGATGTTGGTGAAACTGGCCTTAATTTAAGTTACACAAAATTGAAAAAAATGCATCAATTGTTTCATAATTTCGTATTTTATTCGAATTTCTGAAACAATAGAAGCCTATTTAAAGTATTCTGGAAAAAATTTGGCAGAAGAGTTGTAATCAATTTTTTAAATTATCAGCGTAGCCCGTCTTTTAATCATTTATTAAAGAAAATTAAAATCAAAACCGTTTGAACAGTTAAGAGAGTTACTTCGATCAAACTTCGATTAACTTAGTTGGCAATTAAATTATCGGGTAATCCCTATGTAATTTTCTTAATATAGATATAAATAGAGTTATTATAATTTTTTGTTTAATGTATACGGAGAGAAAGATCAGAAACAATGAATTTTAGAAAATTTAGTCAATTCGTTGGATTGCAATTACGTCGATAAGGTTAATTAAAGTTCAATCAAAGTCGCTCCGAAACACCATGACTTAACAAGAACGAGACACACATAAAGGGACACGACGTTTCGTAGGATTTAAGGGGACACCTTGTGTACTCGCCATCGAGTGGGTGGATCGACGAATGGCACGATCCTGGAAAAAATAGGAGGGCGCCTTCCAGCGCGACTTCCACCATCTAGGCCTTCTCGAGTGCCGACGACTGGATTTTGCGACATTGTTGCAACTGCACGTGCTGACCGAATGCGTCGACGATCTCTGGCCCCATCGAATCCCGCGGTGTAACCACTTGATACCACGAAGTGTACTCGATACTTCGGTTCTCACCTCGCCGTTCAGGAAGCAATACAGCACCGCCACGAAAAAGCCCTTCCAGAAACATAAAGATAATACCGCTCTTTTGCTCGTCGATCTTAATTCTCATCCAGCAAAAAGCTTGGATCCTTGTCTCAAACGCAAACCTTTAAAAAACTATAGCATTCTTCATATTATAAAATTGTAAAGAGACATGTAATAAACATCATTTAATCATTTCATTTAAATATACTTCCACTCAAGTTTAGTTTTTTATTTTCCCCATTCAATAATTATGCGTTCGTTTGTTTATTAAATTTACATTTTATTAATTAAAAAAATACATGTTAAGAGAAAGAATGCAATGAATTAAAATTCAGTAAGAGATAAAAAGAAAGAGAAGGAATTATACAATAAATTAAAAAAAATCTAAACTTTACCATCTGTGCGGCTGTTTAAATATTTCACTGTTCAAAGATACATATGATATTAAAACTAGTAAGCAGCACTTCTGAGTATCTTTAAGATATAAAATTATCTGCTCCAATACCGCGTTTAACTCAATTTTTTTAACATTATGGGTTAATTAGCTCAATTTTTGCAACACTGGTCAACTTAGCTAGTTGGTGAGACATAATTGATGAAGTCGTTATGAGCGCACGATTTCTTGCGTAATAATTTTAAGGCAGTTCGGCGACCAGTAAAGTAGATTAGTGCTATTAATAATTGCGCGTTACCTGGAAAGATGCGAACAACTGGTCGCAGAAGAGCCAAACGACTTCTACGGTCTCATTCACGCCGATGCTATACGACATCCCAATAAAGAACGCGTAGTGAACTCCAAAGAGCGGCACCAGAACTAATGTGCTTCTAGTCCATCGCCTAATTATCATATTAGACATATTTGTATATTCAATTATATATAAAATAATTTTATGTATATACCATTTTATCATAAAAATTTCATCAAAACAAAAATAATATTATAAATTATATTGTATTTTTCTATCGGAAATATAACTTTTGTTACACATACACACAGAGCTTACTTGTATCTTTCCGTTTCTTCCGACATGGTAGACTTGAGTTTCACCAGTAGCACTCTTACGATGTTGATGAAAAGCACGAAATTTATCTAGCGTAGCCAGATAAGAACAGATGGATTTTAATGTGCGACTGAATTAATTACGAGCGCAACGAGGCATGCTTACCAAAATAGAGAGTATCGTGGGCACCCGTATGAAGAGGAACAAGAGAGAGTTCTCGTTGGTCGTCCAGCAATAGGTATCCTGGAATATGATCCTCGTAACTACCCAGGGTAAGATAAATATAGCTGGCAAACCTGTAAGGCAAAGTTGTGATAATCGCATAAGAAATGTATTAAATGGATTATGCTTATAATAAGTTTCTCTACAAGAGGAAGTAAATAATTTAGTACAAAGTGTTTTCTGATTTCTCCCCCAAAGTTTATAATCACAGAAAAAGATACAAATACATTTTTTAAATTATATAATATCGGTTAAGAATTAATCATTTCAAAATGATAGAGTTAAAAAATATCAATATGTATATGTATACATATATAAAATAATATATTATACATATTTACAACTAAAATAAAAAAATGCCTGAGATAATTTTAAGATAAATTCGTTTATGACTATTTGAGAAAAATAGATGGGAGAAAAATATGTATAATAAAAAACATAGTTTTTTAGTCGAAATTATGTCATTATTGATGTTGTTCGTATCGCTGCACAACTCTCGGCGATTTTCACAATCGACATGACATCACGTTTCATCACGGTTAGAACCGTCGTGATTTTCAAGAATTCTTGAGAATTCCTGAAAATTGAAAGATTCTACATTTCCCTGTAGGGAATCCTGTTACCTTTTATTGCCGAAGACAGTCAGAATGCTTCAGGAGAGACTTATACCAAGCAGACTTATTTTCTGTCTCTTGTTCCACGTTAAACACGATTGATTTCTACTAGTGAAATTTCAAAGTATATTTTTTAATTATCTTTAAACGCGCTAAAGAACAAATAACAATAAAAAGATAAATTATATATAAACGTTTATTAAAACAAAAGAATATCTCCTTGCAGATTAATCAAATAATAAGAACAAATTATTGATTCGACTTTATCGTCTTCATACGTTTTTGAATATGAATACAAAGCCTTTTAATCTAGCTTGATCATTAAATCTCAGATTAAATTCTGAGTAAGAAAGTGTCAATATTTTATTCTTTAAATTTATTTTATATAAGATTTTATCTTATATATTTTATATATTTTTATAAATATATAAGATATTTTTTATCTTATATATTTTCTTAATATTGAGCATCAAAAAGATTTAAAAGATGATAAAATAGTTATAGTAATTAAAGAGCGCGAAGTAAATTACAAATTACAACTAATGTAGGGATATGTGATTGAAATCCCGAAAATCCTTTAGAATTAACGGTAATTTCTGAGATTAATCTTACTTACCCCATCCGAAAATGACGTAGCCTGTGATGCTAGAATTGGAGTCGGTGAAAAGCGCCAGGAAGACCAGGTTGTGCAGATATATACCTTCCATCAGGATCCAAGAGTAGTTTGCCAGGATAAAGTACTGCCACAGGCTGGTGAACGTCTTACATTGCCAATTGCTCTCCTTCTCGTCGAGCAGCCAGTAACCCTCGTTGACTTTGATCACGGCTTCCGCCAGTCCGATGCCGGACACGAAGAGTACGTCTTTCAGTAGCGCCATGAATGCTCGCATCACGAATGAGACGAACAGGTGCATGTGCAATATATTCCGTGGGCATCGCAATTTCCTACGTCCGATGGGAGACAAACTTGAACGTGGCAACGCGAATTACGTTTCGATTAGGACATTAGGAGATGCGAGACATTGCACGATACGACTTTGAAACGAAACTAATCGTGCCCCGATAAAAAGATCTCGGTGATCTTCAAGATTTGCGATTTTATATCAGCGTAAACAAGACACTAAAATTTATTGCTCTTTCAGGGGCAGACACGGCGTTAAATTCCTTATTTTACAACGCGATATATTGAGAACAATAAAAATACGATAAAATGTTTTACGAGATATCTGACAATTTTTTTAGTCTTTTTATATTAAGAGAATCGAAAATGTTGGCAACAAAACCTCTTGTTTTCTAATCATGTGTTGATTACATTTACATAAATATACTTACTTGATGGTGGCCAAAATGCAAAATGCAATGATGAGAGTGAACAGCGAGATTGAGTAGCCGAGTTTCGAGATGGTCTTGACGATCGGGAAGAATTTCTATAACATGCAATTGCGTTCTAAATGGGAAATAATTAATTATTGACTTACCATTTACCTATGAGAATTTAATTAATAAAATAATTAACCGGTGACGCACGTTCGTAATTGTAAAATTAATATAAAAATAATTAAATTAATTTCTGTGAAGTATCATTATAAATTATAAATATAAATAATTGTGAAAGCTTATAGACGTATACACACACACATAATAAATGATTAAATTGACTTTTTACATGTAAGCAATCTTAAGTGCGACTTTTCCTAATTAATTTATTGGCGGTAGCTTCGACAAAGCTACCGGCAACAATGTTATATGATCGTTATATGATCTCTATTAGGAAAGCAAATTACGAATTGAAATTGTGTTTAATTTATGGCTTTCATAAACCTCTCTAATTCTCTTCTGTACAGATCTCTACTGTACAGTACATTGACGGTATTCCTTGTCTTAGGATGTGTATTTCCTTCCATGCTAGCTTTATGATCCTCAAGGAGATCCCTTGCTGTTACGTTATGATTTCGTCGTCGCTTTACGGAAGCTCCCCTAATACGAAACTTGTATAGTCGTCCTATATTCACGCATTGAGCAAAACGCTTCCATCGTATTTGCTTGTATTAAATTATGGTCAAATTTGTATTAAATTTGCATTAAAGCTGTCAATTTGTGTTTCAAATATATTAATTACTTAATCCTCTTAATTATTGAGCGATTTTAGTAAACGTCTCTAAAATTATAACGAGAAATTATTTGCTCTGTTATTTTTCGCTGTATATATCGTTACATACTAATCGTTACAGACTGAAAAGTTGATAAAAAGACAAGATACGTGATTACTAAAAAATAGGATTTCCTTTAATTTGAATTTTAAAGCTGACGCCTCCATTTTGACGCTATTTGTGCGAATTCTGCCTGATTTAAAAATTAAACGCAGAGCTCTTGATGAAAAAATTTTTCCAGTATTTTCCGCCCGATCTCCTCGATAACACTGTTACGGCAAAGTTATTGGCTCATTTGCTCGCCCGCTCGGTTCATTATCGTCCAAGTCTGGAAACTAACTCCGCAGCAACGTCTCGGGGTCCCCGAGAATAGTGCAAAGCGTCGTGACGCATCCCCCTCCCGCTGGACAAAACGTCGTTTACGGCTCTCATTTCCTCATGAGTAGAGCAACTGACGTCACGTCGCCGTGTGATCCGATCGATCTTTTCATCTCCGCCGTTTTCCACACGGCGCGGCGCGGCGGCGGCGGCGGTGCCGCGGAAACCCGGCAAAAAAGAAGGTTCCGAATTTACTTATCCTTACGTTTTTAACGAAACGGATGATCTACTGTTGTCTTGGCGTCACACGGTCTTATTTCTTTACCTTAATGAGAGAAGCGTTGTTTGCCTGGACGTCTGACATGTTCATCAGGACGGTGACCAGCGAATCTCGATAGCACTGGGTATAGTTGGTCCATGTGTTATGGGTTTCGGCGTTCCAGTACCATTCGCCGTTCGGCATGCATTGCTTCGAAGTGAATGCCTGAAAGACGCACTCCCTCTTATTTCTTCGATCAATTAGACAATGATTATTCGTTAACAAAAATATCGGGAGACATCGCTGTTTCTCGAGCTACGAGAGAGAGAGCACACCGAAATAGAGGTTTTCAGGTTTATTTCAAATTATGTTTCAAATCAATTTTGTTTAAGGTAGAATTTCAATTCGCGGATTATTTGCAAAGATATGTATTTAAACGCGAACGTAAGAGTTATAAAACGAGATGACGCGTAGCGAAGCTTTGTCTAACAAGGAAAAATGGAGCTCGAATTCGTCGAGGAGTCGTTCAGACACGTCGCCGAACCGTGTCGAAGACATTTCAATCACTTAAAGCTGAAAAATGGATTTTATCGTCGATTCGCGAGGATCTTAGAGCTATCAGAGAGCGGCGTTATTAGGTCGAGAAACTGATCTAATTAAGTTTCTCAGTTCTAAGAGAATCGAGAATCTCAATATTAATTCGTTCCGGTGTCATTATTCCATCGAATAAAATTTTACCATTGAAAGTAGTTTCCGGAGAATCTACACGAGGATCGATCCAGGTGAATTTAACATGACTACATACATGAGCGTCGAAACCCACGATGTGAGAGGGGCACTGCTGAACAGCTAGTTGCCCAGGTGCTGTCGAGTTCCAACATAGTATCTTGTCCCAAATCTCGGGACACCAGCCTGAATAGATCGCATCGAAATATTAGCGTAAAGATAAATAACGAAGATATCTGAAGCAGCAAACTAATTATTATTATTATTGTATATGACGCGCAAAGGAAAAATATGGTTGGGAAGTATCCTGTCCCAACGTTTTTATTTTTTTAAAGTCCTTACAGTCCTGTTTATAAATTTTTAATTACAACTCGGAAAGATACCACGTAGATATTTTTTACATTGAGTTCTTTATATTTGCAGAGCGCTTATAAACTATATTCGTTTCATAAACGTACATATAAATATTCTATGTTAATCCGCATGGATTTCTGGTGGCGTAGCTGGATGGAAATAATAGATCTGGTTCCTCAGTGCACGATGAGATTTCAGTCACGATATACAGATCCAGTTATACATATCCCGCTGTATTATTATTAAATGTGTTGTGCGTTACGTCAAGCGAATCGGCCATTATTATCGTAAACGGCAGGGCGCGGCGCGGCGGTGGCGGTGAGAATAATAGGACCACCGAACGATCAGGATTGTTCATTCAGGATCGTCATTCAAAGCCAAGTGCCAAATTTGACGCGGTCCTCCGGATTGCCGGTCTTTCAGCGGTGAGCTTCACGCGGCTTATATACAGGAATAGGATATTCATTAGGTCCTGAAGATCTGTATAGAATTGCATTTAGCTGTATCATCACATGTATATTAAGGGTCCACGACTCTGTATGCGAACAATGGGCCACACGGGGTGGCAGGCTACCCTATTTACTTGAAACAATATTCGATATTATCGCGTACGTTATCCGTATAAGCCGTGAATTACGCTGCAGTGCACCATATATTTCCCTTGCGCGCTATATACATATGTATAATAACTTTGTTGAGAATGCGAGAAAAAAGTATTATAATTAAATATTAACAAGAGTAGATAGATACATCAACAAATACACTAAAAATGCGAGAAGAAAAGCATATAAGAATAAGATTCCTCGAAAGACGTCCGCTGCTTATCGATCGGCGCCGAATATCAGTGTTCAAACTAACAAGGTTTGCACAACCAAACAACTTGTAGAAAACTTCATAAAGACACAAAATAATTTGAAACTTGAATAATGATGCGTATTTTGTGATGTTTGTACCTTTTTTCTTATGCTTTAAGATAATGTAACGTAGAATTTTAAAATGTACGAGTATCGAGAGCGTTTTCACTTTTTCGGTATCTACAATCCTGAATCAAATAAGCTACAAAATATATGTATAGGTAATTGCACTGTATAGCTAGATAAGAAAGTTTGGGGAAAATATATTTAAAACAATTATTAAAATAATAATTAGGACAATGCACGAGACTTTGCTAAGACTACTAAAAAAGTTTATTGGTTTATCGGGAGCCGTGTTTAAAATCTAGGTACTCCATAAAATTATGAATAATAGTAAAACTGAATCATGTAAAGCAGTAGAATTATAAAAAGTACTTCTAACTTCGTGTAACTGTGTAAACTATAATCTACATCGCGACATTATTCGCGTCTTTATTCTTTCAAGTTGCATTAAAATTTTTTGTTTTCTTTTTCAATAATTGTAAAGGTTGTAAAGGATGAAATAATTTCCCGGAGCTTTTCGCCATTTATCTCCATTTTAACGTCAATTAATTTAAAATATTCTTCTTTTTTGAATAGATCAAACTGCGACGAATGCTTTTGAAAGATCTCCGAATGTGTTTAATTATTCCGCCTTAATAACTGAAAATAATTTACGCGTGGAAATTAAGATTCAAGTTAATAAAACAACTAATCGTCAACGCAATTTGCGTGTTAAGTAACACTTCTGTGGAACTTCCCTTTGTAAGGCGACACAATAAATGCGAAACTCGTGAAACTCTCGCCTGAATTCACAATGCTGCTCGTGTAATTAATGGCGGCACACTATAAGCTTCGCGTTTGATTTTGTCGACCTGCTCGAACGGGCCAGCATCGCAATGCGAGATTAATTGCGACGTTAATTGCTCCGGAGACATTCTATGGATGCTGTTTACTTACGCGCGTGTGTACACGCGTGAAAACGCGAATCGTGTGCTGCGACACGTGCGGTTAACATTAGTCCGTGCATCGTGCGTGTCCGTCATCTTTGAATCTTTCCGCATTCATGCATTATGCAAGTTTATAACCTGTTGATTTTCAATTGTTTACTATCGCCAATACTGATTAGCAGAATTGCGCGATACTTCCGAAAAACACCGTAAATTATTTTGTTTTCTGCGAACCATGCAGGGACACAAAGAAGTCGAATTGATCTCGCGACTTAAATTCTCTTTCACTACGACGCAATTAAAATGGAAAAACGGAAAATTTCCGAATTTTGGTGTCGTAATTGTATCATTATTATACATAAAAATGTTTAAATGACGCCAACATGATGCGAACACGATAATAATATTTGAACAAACGTAAATGCCGTAAGAAATATATTATTAATATGTAACGCTGCCAAATAATGGAGAAATTAGTGTAATTATTTACGATCCTATTATATAATAATTATTCGTAGTTTGTGATCGACCGCGTCACCTTTCCAATATAATTAAATGGCCCGTAGTTCGTCTATTGTTTTTTATCCAACGAATACAGCGATATTAATTAAAACAAGTCGACATCTAACGATCGGTCGTAATTTTCACCTAATACAGAGACAGACACGAGTAGGTTAGACGCGCGAATGGAGAGATTATGATATGATGAATGATACGAAGCAGCCGGCGAGTGACATTCGCAGCAGGCGTTGGATTCAAGATCGTTCGAGCATATGGTAAGTCTTACTACTAGACGCGCCTTTTTAATGGAAATCATGC
The DNA here is from genome assembly GCA_035220575.1 of Temnothorax rugatulus. Lineage (NCBI taxonomy): Eukaryota > Metazoa > Arthropoda > Insecta > Hymenoptera > Formicidae > Temnothorax > Temnothorax rugatulus. Next base: position 424,207 of record JASTWL010000113.1, read on the forward strand.
CAGCCCCGTGACACATCGCACAATCGTTCTCTCGAAATGTCAATAGTATTCGACACGCGACGATATTTCTCACGCGTTCCATTTTTCCGAAATATTATCCCATCCTGCTTACCTGGTCCCAATATATTTCCGTGATCGCAACGCTTGGAGTCTGATTCCAGTCTGTCGACCATCAACTTCTGGATTCGGTCGATGTTATCATTTCTCTAAAACAGATTCAATGTAAATATGAATTTATTAAAATTCATTGCAATAAAGATTATTATCATTATTATCATTATTATCATTATTATTATATGTAACATATAATTATATTTCATTTTTAATTATAAAAATGAAAATAATTCATGCGCAATTTGATTTTGAACATCGTTCTTGGAGCATATATTTCCGTTTTTAATTTTGCTTGAAGACTGTCTTTCCCCAAAATTTAAGTCGCGTGCCTCTTAAATTTTCACTACGTAGTTCGGGGAACAATACATTTTGAGAAAATCTATACGTGGATTACCAACAAGCAAAGTACGATGGAAACCATACTTCATATTCAAGACGATAACGTAACACGATAGGACTATATGTGTGATAGAATTATCGACAGAAATATGAAATTATAGCTAAAAGGGATAGGGTTAAAGTGACGTTATAGTTAAAGTAATTACTATAGTAGAGACTACGACAGCAATTTCATTGCGGTCAAAGATTTTTCGACTTATTTATTTGTACAGTACGCACAGTGCGTTTATTTTATTTGATTATATTTTCATATCCATGTATATAACTGAATCATAGAATACAGATTATTCGAAATATTCTCTCGCGCGATATCATGCTAATTTAAAATACTTATATAATATACACACATCTGTATCTTTTCTGAAACACCAGTTTATAAAACGTTCGAAATGTTCTCCAACTTTTTTCCATACATTTCAGGTAGAAAATTCGTTTAAATAAAATCAAGTTAAATAAAACAATTTTGCTTTAAATCGAGATACGGTTATCGCACAAATATTTCGAGTCTCCGTATTTAATTTGCGTATCGGTGCGTATCGAATCGGCATATTGAAATGTGAAAACGGATCGGGAACGTAAAAATAGGCACGTTAACTCGCGCCTGTTTCCACGTGGAAGCGAAAAGCGAAAAGTGAAAAGCTCACTCCGAATGGACACCTTTGTGATTTTTAACTCGGTAAAGCCGTATCTTCTTGTTTTAACTGCATTTTTTTCTCTTTTATTGTGGCTTCCCGTAACGGAATTTGAGAAATTCCATCATTCGTTTTCTCGAGGAAGAAAAATATACGCCAGAGTTAAACGCTTATCGAATTTTTTTTCTATTTATATTTTTAAGCAGATATCCAGAAGTATTTACCGCTGTTCAACAAATTTTTACTTTCAAATAGCGTGTTATGGGGTTTACGAAGAAATTCACCTTCCTGTTTTCATTAGCTCGTAATGTCGTTTTTCGCTTACTCTTTTGCAGCATGCAAAATCACTCAGCATTAATTGAATTTTTTCCCCTATCTATATCATAACCCTATTAGAGATTTTTAGAAAGAAGCAGAGAATTAATTAAATTGCGGTAAATTTAAGTAAAGCTGATGGAACTTTTCCAGGATAAAACCACAACCTCTTGTGGTTCTTTTCTTCTATTATTTTTATTTTTAAAAGAAGCATATATATATATATGTGTGTGTGTGTATACTTATGTTTTGAGGTCAAATGAAAATAGAAATGTAGTATGTGTATTTAGTATGTGTATCTATACCATAACCCTATTAGAGATTTTTAGAAAGAAGCAGAGAATTAATTAAATTGCGGTAAATTTAAGTAAAGCTGATGGAACTTTTCCAGGATAAAACCATAACCTCTTGTGGTTCTTTTCTTCTATTATTTTTATTTTTAAAAGAAGCATATATATTTATGTGTGTGTATACTTATGTTTTGAGGTCAAATGAAAATAGAAATGTAGTATGTGTATTTAGTATGTGTATCTATATCATAACCCTATTAGAGATTTTTAGAAAGCAGAGAATTAATTAAATTGCGGTAAATTTAAGTAAAGCTGATGGAACTTTTCCAGGATAAAACCATAGCCTCTTGTGGTTCTTTTCTTCTATTATTTTTATTTTTAAAAGAAGCATATATATATGTGTGTGTGTGTATACTTATGTTTTGAGGTCAAATGAAAATAGAAATGTAGTATGTGTATTTAGAAGATAACTGATACAAAATTTGCAGAGATTTCGAATATCAATTATTCTTCCGTTGTTTTTATTACTACTTTTAATTCTTTAATGATTTAAGCATTATATAACATTCAGGAACAATAAATGTAGGTGTTATTCGTATGTTCTGTCACGTTGTGATATTTTTGAGTTTTACTCGAATCCTTCCTGAATCACACTCGTCTGTCGACCCAAATCCATGCGTACAAATTTAACAAACTAAATGTGTTATAAATTAGAAATTATATAAATTATTGTAAAAAATTATGTAACACGTATCTGTGTTAAACTGTAATAAATCAATAACCATTTTTTAATTAAGATTTGCGTTGAAAGTATCGGCAGTGCGTAACATAACTTCTCGGTAAAGTTGTATTAATAATAGTTTATTGGTTTGAAGAATATTATATCATGATATATTTATTTAAGACACACACATGGTCTATTTCTTTAAGACATCTAATTTAATTTAAACAAAAAAGAGTTAGAATAGAGAAGAATCTATGTTTTATTTAGGTCTTTTTAATGTATACAAAATTATCTTTCTCAATAATTATTTAAATAAAATTATGTTGCAATGATTTATGTGTTGCACGTTACTTCGACATGTTTTATATTTCTGTAAACTTCAAGCTACCAAGCTATACATTATTCTACGTGTTCCGATGAAATGTCTAAAACATCTCTATGAATACACAAAACCCCTTCTCTTTTACATTTACGACGCGCTCACTCCATTTTCTTTCCTGGTATTATCATTTTGTATGCTTCTCTCGTTTTCTCTTCACTTCGGCGACACAACAATCCCATCTGACGACATTCCTGATTGTATTACCAAGGCGGACATTTCTGTCCAGACATCCTTATTACAATGCATTTTGTGAAACAACGTTAAAGCAAAGTTAAGAATTACCTACCGTCAGCAATCAATAATCGAATCCATTTGCGTAATATGACCGTTGCGGTTACAAAGCTGCAAATTAATATGCAAAACGGCACATACATCGTTACATACATAAATTGTAACTAAATTGTACAATATTTCCTGTGATAGGACGTGAATATAATATTTGCAAATAATTTATACATTATAATATCAGCTTATTTGAGATCAAACTTATTAATATTATTATTATTGTTATTCTCAATTGTGATGAAGCATAATAATAACAGCTTGTTGAAATAACAAAAGTTTACGCAGAGGGTAGTTATATGGTTGATATTATAAACACCCACATTATCCTAAACAACTGTGTGGCTTTTATTATCTAACTCTCATCAAAAGAAATAGAAAGTGATAGAATGTGGGAAAGCGATTTATGGCCGTTTGCGCGGCTATTTCTTTCGAGCATACGAAGCAGAAATCCATCCGAAAGTTTCCAAAGGTTTCATAGTTCGCCGCACATTCTTCCTCGTGCCACCCTCCTCCTCCTCAACGTGAAGGCGAGGCGATAAATTTTTCTATTTTCCTTCTAACTTGCTCTCCCACGCATGTCGCCTGTCGCGCACAGATCCCATAAAACGCGCGTGATTATTCTAGGTCAAATACTCGAAATAAACTCTGCGGATAACACTCTGAGAATTAGCGGTGCATCCCCCTTTTCCTTCGCATTGCGGTCTCTGAATTCGTGCAAATTCATTCCGCAACAATCAGAGCAATTCCAACACGAGTACTAATGCCCGTATAAAAGTTTCAAATTTTATTACTGTCTGCGAAGCTGCCGGTATAATCAATAAACCTTCTCATGTGTCGCGGTCGCGAATGTTACACGTGATGTGAAGGGTCATCGCCGTCGGCAGAAATTGTTTTGCTAAGATAAATGTAAAGATAAATAATAAATATTGATGCGTTATAATAAACGGCGCATAATAAACAGCAATTCTCTAAAGTGTTGAATAATTGTTTTGAAATTTTTAAGAAAAACGATTTAAAAACGTATTCTTTTAAAAATTTATTATTTGCATGTTTCAAGCACAAGCTGCTTTTATATTACTGTCTTTCTCCCTTTGCTTCTTATTATATCAAAATTTTTGCAGAACTTTGCACACTCAATGAAAAAAGTAAAGCCATTCTTTTTAGTATACTTAAAAATTCCCTTAAAACCCTTTGTATATACATATTTTGCATATTTTTTCGTTGTTTCAGATGCCTTATAATTCTTAATAATAGCTTTATTTGGCAAAGTTGTATCTTAACTTAAGATTCTTAAGCTGTATTGCTTTTCTATATTTTTTTTTGCGAATATCTTGTAGGAAAATTTCTTTATCTACTATTGTTCGATGTACCACTTTGGAGGAAATGTTCGATTGCAATGAAGACGTTTCAAAGCGCGACTCTATCCCGGAAAAGATACTCATACTCCCCCTGCTTATATATAACTTACAAGTAGGCGGAAACAGACCCTCATATCTCTCTGTAACACATATCACGTAAACGAGGGTCCGTTGTATACAAGAGTAATACTCGGGGTAGTAAATGAACGGTCATTCAAGGAAAGGCTAACATCCCTATTGGACCCGGATTTCGCTTGAGCTCGAACTTGAGCTTTTCCTGCTGAGAGGACACTTGTCAGCGCGATGTCGAGAACGTTTGGTACACGACGGCCATCAATAACAGCGATTGCTGATACTTCGTGGCAGATCTCCGTGCGCGAGATATCGTTCTCTAACGTTCAATTTGGCCCGCTCAGATATTCGCTTTATATGTCTAATCCGCGAATTATTATATATCGATGTAGATTCATTTAAATTCGATAAGCTTACAATCAGACAAAGATTTTTGAAATTCTAACTGAAGATACAGAATATTCTTGAAAGAGTACGAGAATATTCTTGAAATGTTTTTCGAGTGCTGCTTTCAAAGATCGTTCTAGCAAACTTGCGGTACAAAATATTTTCGTAATATATTGCACAAAAATTTTTATAGCGTGTCACACAGCAATTTTCTCAGTGTAGCATGAAGCAATATCTTCTGTGTGAAGCATAACACAAACAGCGCTGCACATCGTATGCATAACATCGCGTGTGTTTCTAGTCCTTTAGAATAGCAAATGTACTTGGTGGTTTTGAGTTACCATCTACTATCATAACTTTCATTCAACATAGAAACGATTAACGAGATTATGGTATCAAAAGTATGAGAACAAAATGAGAAATGACTCTGAATAAAAGTTTTTCGAGAAAAGAGAGAGGGAGAGAGAAAGAAAGAAAGAGATTGTTTATTTATACGCATTAAAAAGTTGGAAAAGGTAGGTTGCTCAGGATAACTCTAAACTTCCACATCGCTGCATTTTCCGTGTTGAAATGTGTCGACGGTCTACTTAGTTGACTGGTCAGACTGACACGAAATCAGCGCACGATTCTTCGAGAGAGAGAAGTTTCTCCGTCGCGAAGGGGAAGTGTCAGAGAAAAACTCGTTGTTATGAAATCGACGAACCCTCGCGACAAAGTTACGCTTTGACCTCGCTGAAAAGCGCCAAGTTTTGCGGGTATAGCAAAGAGTACTTAAAAGCGCGCCTGGACATGTTTCGCCCGGGGAAAACATATGTGGGAAAATTATGAGATGTGCGTTCTAAAAACGGTAGTATTTTATGATTCGCGCAAAGCTTCTGCGTAAGCTCCCATAAGCATTCACTAAGCTAAGTTTGGTAGAAGCGATTATACGTATTCATTATATGTATGCACGTGCAACGCACTGAATGAGCTCGGAAGTAACTCGCTAGAGTAGCATTCGTGTCAAAAGTTTGCGAATGCTGCAATAATATCGACGCAGCCGACAATATCAATACGATGAAAAAGACATTGTTTCTATTCGGTTTCTGTAAGATTTTCATGTAAACTTTTAATTTAAACCCGGAAAATTTACTTGGCAAACTTACTACTTAGCAACTTACAGAAGATCTTTGTTTTAAAAGAGGTTTTTAAACTTTTCAGTTTATTCCCCGTCTTTTAAATAAAAGAAAAATTTAAGTCGCAGAAATTCAGATATTTTTTAAACAAGCAAAAGAAGAACAAATATGAATTATTAATTCAAATGAGTTACGGGAACGTAATGATTTTTCCCAGCTTTCAAATGCACAAATTATAATTAAATAAATCTATATATAGATGTTAAACCTGAAACTATTTCGACAAGTAATGTATATTACGCAGTAATTTAGTATCGCTGGGCCGATACTAAATCTGATAATATTAATAATATTTACGTTGCAAATGATGATCCGCGCTAATGCACTTTCGACTAAACTAAACGGAAGAACGGAGTGAGCTGCAACAAGAGTGCAACGAGGTTGAAAATAGCATGCTTGTTACGGCCAACAAACCACTTGAAGTTTTCTTAGCATGCAATTTTCATGATGAGTGACATAAAACCGTTTTATTCGCGAAGTAGATAATAGCATAACTGTAATCTTGATGATTAAGCGATCTTCAGCAAATAATGTTGCAGACGAAAGAATTTATTTAAAAATTACTACATGAATTTTCTTAGGCAATACAATTTATTTTACATAGCAATTCCGTTTTAAGCAAGTTTGCTTCTGAATAATTTACAATTAGATTAAAAAATCAAGTTTACTTATACTATGTTCTATCTTTTTATTTATACTATGTTTTTATTATTAGTAAGATTCACAAAAAAGTTTTCTGTAAAATATAATAAGTCAACCAAGTAAATTTTCATGTAAATTCGGAATATACTTAAAAAACTTACAGAAACCGAATAAAAATTTGTATTCGAAATTAAATGAATTAGATGATACTGGAACATTAAATCGCTATTCAATGGAAAATTATGTGTAGGGTAAACTCGGGTAAGATGGCCAACCTATATTCATTCGATGTTTCATGGCGAGCTAGATTGAAAGAACGTAGGTTGGCTATCTTTTCTGTATGGCCATCTTAGCCGAGTTTACCCTATTATTTTGAAAAATGAAAATTCAAAAGAAACGAAACGGAGAATAGGAATGGTCTTTTGAAGCTGTATTTCTTTCAAGTTTTTATGCCTCGATAATCCAAGTTGTACCAAGTTGAAAGTTCTTAGAATTCTTGTAAGCAAGAGCGTTTTCAGAAAACGAAATTAATATTTGCGCCATGTGAAAGGCCGTCCGAGAGCCCGCCTACAAGTAAAATGATCCGTCTGACCCTTCTGATATTTTCTACTGCACACTTCAAGGAAAACGTTGGCCAACGTTTGCTGATAGTTTGCGATAAAGTCTCTAACGCATATTTAGCAAATTATCTCTGGGAAGATTTAAAGATATCTGCAAAAACATTCAACAAATGTTCCAGGTTTGCAGATTTCATGCAAGCCATAAGATTTCACGTTGGTAACGAACAGAAAGATCGTGATGTGGATTAGCGTACATCAAGTGCATATTTACATAACTCGAGCTTTATTGTATATAATATATAATGTATCATATATACATGTACATATAACATACCTACATATTTTTTATTAGAGAAGCAGATTCAAATAAGAGTTACAAGTCAAGATTGCTACTATCAAACAACAAAATTATTACTATCTCTTTTAAACTTTCCAATTCCCATTTGTATTTCTTTAATTCTTTCGTAAGAATCTTTCAAATGTTTCTTATCGGAAGAATTACCGAGAATATAGCGATTCTTGTTATGGCAAAGACGCAAACTAAGAATGTTTACTCGATTGCGAATGACGGAAAACGATGACGGAATCAATCTTCTGTTATTTGTTTCCAGATTTTTTTTTGATTGAAATTCGTGATTGCCTCTTTTTCTAGCGAAGCCAGCATCAGAATTTAATTATCGTTGTTTAATTATTACTAATAAAGTACAGCGCGGGACAAAAAATTTATAATTTTATACTTTTCGGATTTATAATTTAATGGAATATTATGAAAATAATATTTAGAAAAAGGTTTATATATAGAAAAGAAAGCTAAATATATATAGAAAGTATACAAAATAAAAAAATATTTAATATTTTTTGTGCATTTTCTTGAAATAAATTCTCATGGTCGCAAGTTAATTCTATAAAACTATATAACGTGTTTGAAATTAAGTCACATAACATAACAAAGCAGTAATAAAATAATTTGATATTTTTTCTTAATTTGAAGAGATTTGACGTCACTGGATGATGACAAAATTAACAAAGCCACAATTATTCTACAAAGTATAAATATTATAATTATTGGAGCATGCAATCACATGTATAACTCGATATAACTTACGTGCGTTTCCATGGCGCTTTCTTGGATTATTGTCCGCCGAGTGAGTTTTCTTCTCACAGCTGCGCTTCTTCCGACTCTCAGAACAGTCCGTTCTGAAATATATCACACATTATTAATAATTAATCGTCGATATTGTCCAGTATTCTCCGGTATCGTGAAAAAGGGGAAAGAAAGACGCTGGTTTCCTTTTATAGTTGGCTATCGTTGTTGCCGCTGTCGATTTGCAACATTTTTTTCATCGCGCAAATATTTTTTAATAACTTTGAAACGATAATTTTTCGATTATTAGTTTTGAATGAAACGTTAATTATTATATTGTGTGATTAATAAGCTTATTATATATGACCTGAAAGCGTGTAGAACCACGTGCAATAGACTATGTCATGTGTAAAGGAACGCTTTGACGTGGCTTTAGTCTTCTGTGCAATAAACGGTGACTGACTGTTACTATCGAGTTTAATATCTGCAACCGAGAGCTTTGACAATATTTTGATGAAAAAATACGAAGGCAATCTTTCACGTCGGTATTTTTATTAACAAAAATTAATATAAATGTAACTGCACAATAGCAATAATATTTTTCATAAGTGTGATACGCTGAAAATATCAATAAAAAATATTTAATATTTATGCTGTTGGAACAAGTGTAAAAACATTGTAAAAACTTATTATGAAAATAGAAGCAATCAAGTAAGCTTATATGGTGTTATTCGATTATTATATCCTTTTTTATTATTCTATGAGTAGATTGTACGTTATGCGAAAGTTCATTACGTAAGTAAGTAATGGCCCGTTTAAGTTGATGAACGATCAAACGAGAGCTAATCAACGAAATCTCGTATCGACGAGATATCTGGAATGGGCCGGCGCGCCCTTGTTTGTCTTTTAATTGTGTATTAGTAGGTCAGACAACACACCAACACCTCTTCTTCTTTTGTAACACTACGCCCTTCAATCTATTATCCAGGTACGACAATCATTAGCGATCGATCGGAAACCGAAGACAACAGCCACGGAATTTCGCAACTTGTTCGGCGAACGAGTCGTCAAGGATATCGAAGGATCCATTACACTCATTACAGGATAGTAACACATACTGCTGTATGTATCAATTCGACCTTTGTAATAGACACGTGTTTAATAGTTCGTGAAAGCAGATGAATTATAAGAAAAGAAAATAAATCGCGCGTCACGTTAGATAAAACGTTCATCTGGAGATGATTTCTATATATTCATGCTTAATTTATTTATAAAATTTGTGTTAAGTCATAGCAATAAGATTGTAATGCAACTTAATGCGACAGAGTGAAAGGAACATAGTGCAAACTTTAGAACAATGAAATTAAATGCAAATAGTTTGTCAGAGTAACATGCGACCCTAGTTACATTCGCGAATCTATTGGCAATACGGATTATTTGACATTGTTGGCATATTGCGTCTTCAGCTATTTGTATGCATAAATGCATACTAACTTTACATATATTAACAATGCATACTAACTTTACATATATTACCCAAGGTTATCAGCAGAGTCATCAATGGTTGATTAAAAGCAGGAAACCATTTGTGAACAACGCGATCGCGAACAAGGATTGTGGACTCATTCCATGTCACGAACGGACTGGTGAATTTAAATATCAAGGATATGCCATGCAGCGTTGGTTACACGTTGCATTATCGATTACATATGCTTCGAACTGGTTGTTTCCGTGATACATTGTTAACCATTATGCCAAATTTGTCAAGCTCGACAAGATCAAATTTATCGGCAGGCCGAGAATGTTAGCTCGAGCAATAAATCATGGAGCTCATACATAAAGCTTAAATCGCATTAAATCTAATTAAATTATTTGATTGCTCTGCCACTGTATAGTAAACACAATATAAATTTGGATAAAAGCCTCGTACAAAGTCTGTGATAGTAATTTCTTCGTTCGCATAGATCTTTTTAAAACTATTAAAATTTCTTCATGTACATACACATCATACATAAATGTGACTAAAAAGAATTGCATCGTTTGGTAAAAATTCAGATAGATGCACCGCGTATTTTTCACGTTTACTGGTTCACTCGATCGATGCGCCTTTCAACGCAACATAATGCACGATTGCCATTGAAATAGATCAGCATGCATTGCGATTTCAAGAGGTCCGAGAGGTGTTCGAGAGTGTTCGATTGCCGGAGGCATTCGAGCGGCGTTCCGCGAGAACTCCCGGCAATGAAAATATAGAACAATGGCGCACGTGTTCGATTAGATTAATACAGGCGTAATTTGCGGACGTAGAATAATGATAAAGCCAACAGCGTGGATGGTCAAACAATTAAGGAGAAAGCTCCTCCGCCGGGACGACGCTTAGAAAGTCAATTATACCGTCACGGAAATTATTCATAGTCTCGTAATGAGCTTAAATTGAGATCTCATGTTTTTCACAAACGGTATCTCAAGCAAAAGATCAATTCAAGCTAAAATTTACATTTTTTTTCTTTATTTTCAATATCTATAGATGTTTTTTTTTGCGTAACATAGATTTCTTATGATGAAAGAGGCTAATTATTTAAATTAAAAATGTTCAAAATGATTACTCTTTATTTCCACTATTACAAATATAAAGTGCGCTATTTTCAATTATAGCCAAGTTCGTTGACGATATCAACTTTCTTTATACGAGAACCTTTTTAGTTACAGCTATAGTTCCGTGATATCGCTCTTTGTGAATATCATAGTTATAAATTTATTACAGAATAATTTCGCGAAGCAAATATAGAGAAGCGGAAGAAGTTGCATAAGCGAATGTAGCATTTGCATTTAAATAAATATTGTAGTCCAAAAGAGACATATCAAAATGTATATACGAGATGTATAGAGATCTGATGCACTCTTTCGACACATCGAAAATACTTACACATTTAAATAAATACAAAGAAGATATATCTCAACTTTACGATATTATAACGTTTCTCGCGTTGCAAGATTACCCCGGGTTACGATTGAAAATCCCTGAGTAGATATATTCTGGTTTAAAGGTTAGATATAGTTGATTAAGGAAATCCTCAGCTCATCTCAATTGTATCCCATATTTCTTGTGCCCTATTTCAAATTGTTAAATGCTTGGTATTTCACCCGCTTTACACTTTATTTAATTTGCATAAAAGTGTCGATTTCTCTCGTGATAAAGAGAGGATTTCTTTTCCTTTGACGACAAAGACGTCAAGATGCAGTTTAATAGAATCATTTTAGTTTTTAAACACACGTATGCATCAATTTCATACTCTATAATGAATCTTTATTATCACTGTTCTTGTAGTTGGAAAAATATTTTACAGATTAGGAAAATAATAAAAAATTTAATATTAATATATTATCATATCAATGGAAAAATATATCGTATAAAGATGATCAGAGAGAATGTGTCTTTTTAAATTACATAAATAAAAAAGAATATTTTAAAGAAGAGCTTCTAGATAATGTTGTATGTAATAGTAACGCATACATATTTACATTAAATGTGCGAAGTTCGGTTTATCAGAAGACGAGAAGAATGTATTCCATTGTAGTCCGCTTTTCCGGTTCGCCGATTCGAACGCAATATACGGAAAATAGCGCTGTATCATCTGATGCAAGAGTAATAAGAGGACACATTGTGATGTCGAAATGTTCGGAACGCTGAGAGAGAATGAAAGTTATAGCCATAGAAATTTTATTAAAATTTTATCGAGAAAAAAAAGATGGACGACTTCGATAATGCGAGTAAAAAGAGCTTGCATTAATTGGGGAACAAATATTTCATGAAATAAATATTTCATTTCGAACAGATGAATTTAAAGAATTTAAAAACTAGATTTCCATTTTGATTTGCAAAATTAAACAGCTCTCGACAAATCCACACAATTCTATTTGAGAAAGATATTTTCCATGCTATTCAAGGAGACTCATTATTAATTAATGATAAGAAATACGAGAAATTACAAATATTAATGCGTGCAAAAAAAAATATGTATATATATATGCATTATAGATAGCAAAATAAAAATTTACTCCGATTTATCGTTGACAGTATCTTCTATTCTTGTCTTATGAAAGTTGTTAGTTTCACATCAATTCGGTAGATCGAATATTCTATTTGAGATGAAGAATAACGTCGCTCATTTGTATTATGCACGGCACAAAGAGATTCTGAGCTTTCATGTTCTTGCCGCGGTACATCAGTAATCTTTCCCACACAAGTATTGACGTCACGTCTATGCAACACAAGATTTGCGAAACAAGATTTCGCGAGTTGAATGACGTTTTGAGTCAATCCCGCCTAAGACATGACAGAGATGTTTTTATATATCTATGGTCTGTTCTTTTACGCTGCACTTCTGAACTAGTACAACAAGTTAGAATAAAAGAAAATATATTTGTTTTATTCTAACTTATTGCACTAGTGCAGAACTGCAGCGAAAAAGAACAGACCAATAAGCTTCCATAACTTACATATGACTCTGACTTTAGCATCTAGCGCGCTAGGTAGAGAGATTACTGAAGGAGCAAGAATTGCTACGGAGTTCTTAAATTTGCATTAGCCAGTTTCCAAGATCAGTAGTTTAATTGCGGATTTACTAACACATACCCTAGCGAAACGTTAAAACCGTCATTTTTCCCGAAGTTTCTTTAATTACCTATCGAGCTTTTTACTTGCTTTTCCGCGCAATTTGTATAAGGTAGTGTTCCACATGATATCGTTCGTTAAGCGGATTTTCTGTTTTTCGTTTAGTCTCTCAAAATGCGTGACGCAAACGAGAACTTCTGACGTCAATTATTGGTGTACCAATTTGCTGGAAAAAAATACTGAGGGGAAAAAGCGCCCCTTATCATGATGGTATTAGAGAAGATCGTGTGGTGGGTTTAAGGGTTTAAGGACGCCCGTGGGATCGTTTCAACTTGCCCCTGCCCGTTGGTACACATACCCGGTGACCTATTTCGGATAGTGTCACGCGACGAAAGCCCAGAAGTGTGGCCCGTTCGCGGCTTCGCGAATCCACTCGTAGCAAATCCGCCGGATAAGTGGATATTTATTTGCGATTTTACGCTCTACCCGTGCGCTGCTCGTTATACTCCGATATTGATTGATATTGATTGATATCGGCGGATATTGCTGCAAATGGATCCATGATACACGACTGAGCTTTACAATGTCCAACAAGTTGTTTCTCTCACTGTCAGCTGTTCGTTATTGAAATGTTGCTTTTTCAATTGTAATATGCAAACGTTATATAGTTCTGATAAATCAATACCATTGTTGCTACTCATGGATGCATCTTGAATTACGCTTCAATATATTTTTTTGGAATTTTGTAAATGATTAAATATAAATATATAGAAAAGAAGTAAATATATAGAAAGGTGTGTCATTATGTTGGCAAGAAACTTGTAGATAAAAAACTTTCATTTCTCTTAATGTATCATGTAGCATTATTATATAATATATAATCCATTATTATTAACTAAATAATAATTGAACATTGCAGAAATGTATAAAATTATATTGGCATTTGCTGACACATTATTATAATCAATTAAACTAATTTCTTGCGCATTTAAAATTGTTACATCTGTGTCCGTTATTAGAAACAATATTTCGCAGAAAATACACTCGCTTTATACAATTGGATCTTTTAGCTGCAGCTCGAAATACTTTTCTCATGGCAATATTGTTTGCGGCAGCCTGCGTTCTCGTTTATACATATATATGTTAAAAAGAAAAAATATTAGATGCTTTTTCCCCGAAAGGAACGGAACCTTCCATACTTTCTAAGGTGCTGTTATATATCTGCGAGGTAACTTGCGTATACCTTTCCAAGATATATTTAAAATGCCTTTGGCGTTGATTTTAGTATTGAAAAATCTTTCGTTTTTACATGTATGTGCAATTCAAGAACAACAAAATAAAATCAATGGTTTTTGTTGCATTTCGTATCTTTATTCTTGAGAAAATTTCGTCCCGTCATATTCCCATACATTAATATAGCTACTGTTTCTTCTTTTTCATGTTTCATGTCTATGTATGCATCATACATAAACTAAATATAAGAATATAAAAATAAAAACTAAATTGTAAAATCTGAAAAATAAATATATGAATACACATATATTTATAGGCTCAATTTTTTATAAGAAATAACGCTATGCAGTTAGTGGGCAATCTTTAAAAAACACCCTGTGCATATTTTATAATGCGATACATCCAGTAATTATTCCGCAAATTGTTATTGTGAAAAAATATAAGTAATTAATAAAAGTACATAATGCATGATTAAATAAAAGTAACATAATTCTTCTCTAATATTATTTATATAAAAAACGGATTGATTCTAAGTCGATCAAAGAATCTCATCAAAATTCAGAGCATTCGGCATAAAAAATATGCTTTCTTTTGAGCTATTTTATAACTTTGAAATATAACTGACAGTCATAAAAATCAAGAACCGACAGTTCCGATCTTTTTTTCGTCAGACAAAGAATGCATATCAGATGTTTTCAATCTTCAGAAATCACATCGTACTGCCTGGATATCTTGCGGATACTCGGAATGCCTGTGAAATATTTGCGACGTTCCTCGACGGCTTGGATCGTACGCGTTTGCGGAATACGCTCGCTCGCAAATAGATAAAGCTCTGAGATAGATGCGTGTAATCAGTTGCAGGATTCGCCGACTGTAAAGATAATAAGGATCGAATCGTACAGAGACGGTCACGGCAACGAATGTACGAATAGCCAATTGGGACATTGCGGTGGCTGGTCAGATTATGAACCTTGTCCAAGATAATGCAATTCGTGTATGGCTCTGCCAACGCTTCCTCGATTTCTCAAGGGCCTTGCAGAATTTCAATTTCGTTTGAAACTGAAAACTACGAGCGTATACGTCCCAAAGGCATTGAATGTAAAAAAATAATTATCTACGATGCCAACGAGATGTTCGCGATAGCGACTTCAATTAACTTTTGAAAAAGATTAATATTTTTAACGCGACGTTTTAATAACTGTAAATAAAAATTTCAAAAGCGCGTTGCTTATTGGATTTATCTTATATAAATACGCGTAATTATAATCCTTTTTGATCTTTTTTTCACAACTTATAACGAAGCTGTCTAGTTAAACTAACAAGCTTTATGCTTTATTTACAACCTTAATGTTGGATAAATTACTTTGATCTTAATTCGACGAAAGCGCCGGCGCAACGAACGGTAGATGATAATTACGTGACACGCGACATCGTATTTGCTTTAAGTTATACGCTGCCTTTTCTTAAGGACGCGGTAATGCGTGTTGTCTGTAATTTGTTCCGCTTGGCAGTGAGAAGCAGAGACAAATATAATACTCGTCGTCGACACACCTATCCTCGTTTCGCGACGGAAGGTAATCTGATTTTGGGACGAGACACGCCTAGTTTAAACTTTCGAGTCTTCGCCAATCTCAACGCCCACGAGACGCTAGATTTGTTAACGACAAACCGCCCTTTCAGGTGCTTTCTCATAAAGCAAGCTCGTTAAACGTAGTTATTTTAAGAACCGCGAGCTCGTCTAACTGTAATCTAATCGTAATTATGCGGATGGTTACCGTGATGTCGTGCGGTTATTTATAGAACTTGGAAATCTCTTCCTGAATCTGTGTCCCCGTGGAATTTATTTTCATTCATGACTGAAAAATATTTATCTGACGGTGATGTCTCATATCGATAAAAAACTATTCCACTTTTTGAATAATAAGGAATATGAAATAATTATTATATGGTTAATCTCATTATCTAAATTTCTAAATTCTCAACCTTTCGACTCCCATGCTGATTTCTAAACTCCCAAATAGAATGAATGGCTCGCTAGTAAATAAGGTACATCTTCTTGAAAATTGTATATATTATGCATTCATTTGTCTCAAATAAAAGCTTACAACTTAAAAATAAATTAGATTAATCCACAAAAATTATAAAAATTTTCTGCAGAATTATTCTAAAAAAATCATTTACATGAGGCGAAAGGAGGCTCGTTTGGGAGTCGAAAAGTTAAATAAGCCATCCATACCGCATACAAATACATATATGCAAGTCTACTTTTAATCGTTTATTGCGGGAAGAAAAAGATTCCGTGTCTCGTTGAAATCCTTGTAGAATATTCGTTATTGTCCAACGCGATTCGCAAAAACAATTATTTAGTCTAGCTTAGCAAAAGCATCAAGGGAAATCTTTACAGCAAACTAAGTAGAGGAAGACAAACTTCCAGACAAAAGATAAACACAACGTTTTGCGAGTTGAATAATGTCGATGTTGAAATGAGAAAAGGAACCGAGGGAGGACGCGTTCGAAGCATAAAGTTGCGACTTAATTGGCAACTAACAATCTCAGAGTAAGTGATAACAATCACTTTCATCTAAGGAGCGATTTAAGACTATATATTCGACCAACCGAGCCCTCAGACCAAGTTTCTCTCGACTGGCAAATTAATTGCTCCCAGTTTCAATGTCTATTTCGCCAATAAAAATGGCTCGCAAGGACAGATGAAAGTTGAACCGATTAAAAAAAGATCAATTTCCACCTATCGGATAAACGATAAAGTATAAGCTTATTCGGCACTAATTCTGGCCATGGCCTAGCTATCGTCAACCATGTAACACGTTCTGTTATTAAAAAAATGGCAAGGCCGTCGAATCTTATTTCGACCGTTATTACACGAAATTGCCGAATATAATAGGAGACGTAAAATGATCCAAATTTTCTCGACAGTGTAGGCGCCTCACAGGGGTGGCTGCTATTTATTATTTATTAAATCTCGACATTATGTCATAATTTACCAGAGGAACCTTATGTGAGGGTTTAGGGAGCCTCAACGCGCTTTTCTACCGAGAGCTCCCCAGGTAGGTTGGTCGCGTCGGGTAGATCCCTCAGGATAGTACTGAGAGGCTAGAAGTATATCATTCTCTATGACCGAATAAATTTCAACGTGATATAGGATTGGATGATTCATACAGGGTGTCCGAAAAGTTTCGGAACGGCGAAATATTTCGAAAAATATAAGTTTTATAAAAAAATATTTTAGACAAAAGTTATAGAGTTTAAAAAGATCTATTTACTGATGTTATAAGTTTGACCTTACGTGGAGTGAGTTAAGGTCCCTATACACCGCGTATAGATACGAAGAGATATATACGTACGTAATTGTTTAAAGTCGTGGTGTAAAATATCGATATCCTAATTCCTATCTCATTTATTGATGTTAAATTTTTAAATATATTATTATTATTATTATTCTTAAATAAAGCAGTTGAAATGTCGAATCAGATAATCAATAAATTAAATAATATTTCATTCAAAGTCATACCTGTTAATACCTACTGGCACTTCAAGCATCTGGCAAACAGCTCTGGAATATGTAATATACAGTTAATTGTAATATTATCACTTGGCAAAACATCTAGCTTCATCATTTTATTGGACTGTAATATTTGTTTGTTCATATTACAATGGAGATCAAGTATAACTGAACCTAATAATCTGAATGTGATAGCCGTCAATCGCACGTGAGATCCTTCAAATTGGAGGATTTAACTTAAGAGCTTCGAGTATTGAACGATTCATTGAATAAAAATGCTAAACGCGATTTATATTGAATAAAAAAAGATCCATTGCAGAATATAAATTGAATATTCTTATTATACACATAGTATTATTTCATATTACTATGTCAATGCATTTAACATTTTTTAAGTTAAGTTTTAACGAGCGTGCGAGCGAACGAAAGAGAAACAGAGAAGTAGAGGAATCGAGAGAATGCATTATCTCTCAAAACTTAAAAGAAATTGAACTTCGTTTTTTATCTCTTGTTTGTATATAATATAAATAAATAATTAAATTTCAATGCAAAATAATATCTTTTCTGAGGAATTAATACAAAAATAAGTAACACATTACATTTTGAAGACTATAAAAAAATCTATAAAATAAAACAAGAGATCTTTGAGAAACTCATCATCACTAATTGCGTTGACATTTTCGTCATTACTAGTTAAGGTATTAGATTGACGAATACGAAGTATTGCGGAAATCAATTACAATACAATTCGTCGAACGAGGAGCGAATAAGAGGAAGTCGTACGATTCCTGTTGCGAGCCGACGGGTGGCATTTGTTGGCGGGTCCATTGTTAATTGACAGATGACGTATGTCTACGAGAGATCATGTTAACTGCTAATTGACATTATTTTCAGCGTTAATTCTCGCTCAGTCACCTGTACCTGGATCGTAGGTCCTCTACGATTATACATACATACATATATGATTTAACGTTCGCGCTATTGTCTCGTCTAATCACTCGCGCGAGAATTAATTTTCAATTGCGTAAGCGAAGATCCAATTGTTCTTGTTATACATCGATGCATTGAATCGAGATGCTTATCCCTTCCTTGCATATGGCTTACGCTGACATGGTCCTAATGAGATAATATTCGTTCAATGTTTCTCGTAAATGTTGGATTTCTATCGTGGTTCTCGCTGAGGAATGCAAGGAGGGTTGATTATACGAGTTGTGATAACATAATTCGAATAATAAATAAAATAAAGTTATATCTATGTAATCATTATTGTATTCACGATAAATACTTAAGGAAATGGCGTGAGTTTATGACCGAAATATTAATAGCAGTTTTGTGCAACTTCGAAGACAATTTATGGTAAGCACGTAATAATTATCGAAAATGTTCTAAATAATTTACCTATCGCGACAAATGTGTCTCGTCATAATCTCAGCGTGATAATTCGCGTCTCGTATAAATATTTCTAACATCTTTTGAAGATATACGAGATATATTTTCTAGAAATAAAAGTGCATTTCCTGGAAATTACTGCGAGAAGGAATAATTTCTCGACAGAATTATATGTGTAATATATATATATATATATATATATATATATATATATATATTTAATTAAATCTTTCATAAAAACGGGATGCATTCTATAAATTATTTCTGTTCATATTATTCATTAATGCCCGGAAGAGTAATTGGATTTTTTCTTAAGGCCGAGGTTCATCCTATAGGAAGCATAAACGATTGGCGGTAACGAGACACGTCCTACGCGTATACACTGTCCCGCAATTACAGAACTAAATTAACACTAACACTCCACGTTTAACGCACGAGGGTCGCATCGTAGCTAAATTTGATTACAAAGATACTGATTCTTCGTAGTGCGTGACAACGGAAATAGAATGTCATATAACATGTCGGTAAACGTTGTTGCAATAAAAGTCTCGATCGTTGTCTTGATCATGAAATGTTTTATACTCACGCGAGTCCTACTTTTCATATTAGTAAAACGGAAAACCGTTAAATTTTCACTTGTCATAGTAGCGTAACGTAAAGCTATAGTAAGATAGAGTTACGATCTCTCTTTGGATTAAATGTTGCATCACAGCAAACAAAGATTACATCTGAGATAAAGTAAAAACATCTACAATTGGCACTTTTTCTAGAATTGATACTCACTCGCTTTGACATTTTGACCAGATTGCGTAACGTTGACACGCATATCAAATTTCCTGAGTTTAATATGAACTGTTTGTAACATAATCTTCCTATATTTTTTCAAATGTCTTTCGAAAACCGTTTCACGCAGTAAATGTTTAATTTCTGATTTAAATATTTAAAGGAATAATAAGATAGAAATTAGTTTAGACGTTCGGAGATCTTTTCGGCAATGTAGTTAGAAACAAGGAATTAATTTTGTTCAAAGTAAAACTAAAATATTTTTAACAATGTCTATGAATGAATAATTTAGCTCTGCGATATTTCACAATAAAATTTTGCCAGCATTTCGACGAAGATTCTAAGAATATAATCAGATCATTAGTCTCAAATGATAGGAATATACTGTCGATCAATACCTTGAAACAAAAGAACGAACCATGGCCTTGACGCACCACTATCGGTCATTGCTAATTGGTTTACTTCATCAAGTGTCGTCTTGCAATTAATACACACCAACGTCAATAAAGAGGTGTGCCGTTGTTTTAATAAAATAACATACATGCAGTACATCGGAAAATTATGACTAACATTGATTAATTTTTCATCAAGGTAGAATAAATAGTTTGTCTTAAAAAAAAATCTACACGTCTAACATATGTTTAAAAAATTTAAAGAGTAATTTGAAGATTTCAAGAGGTAAATAATTTATTTGTAAAATTAAGACTCGGTGAATTTGTTGACTGGCAGTTTTGCTACTTTAAAAACCATACAAAAAATTATGCATTTACGTGGCAACTCTTAATTATTGTGCAATTGATGTAGTTTAATAAAAGTCAAATATTTATTTTCTTTTCAATATTTTAATTACCCTCTCTGGCTATTGCGAATTAGAGGTAGACGCTTGTCGGTTTTTAAATTCCTCACGTTTTCAAGCGACAGCGAAACGACTTTTCTCTCACTATAAAGGTCCACAAATGGATCTGCTGAGCGCGAGAAAACCTACGATGTATTTCCTACTTATCGTTTAATGTAATGTTGTTTTATGCAAAGAAGCATCGCGACGCAAGCTTCACCCTGGCAAATATGTTCGTATTTGCACCGTCTATTTAAACATTATTCTTTATTCTTGCTTACATTGTTTGTATTCTTATTGCAGAACCATCGAAGAATTAAAGGACGTTTTAAAATTACCTTCGCAGCTTTGGGAAATATTCTTATACTTATGAAAATAGGATAAAGTCGAGCAAAACAAACTCAAAAGAGCAAACAAAAAAATATATATAATATACATGTATATGTATTAAAAAGTGTAAAATCTATTATTAAATCTAATGTAAAAATCAATTTTAAAATTACTAGCTACATTTTCAAAAAATCTAATACTAATATTTTTCTCAAAATCTATATGCGTACGTGCGTCAAAGATACGTTTTCTCTAACTGCCAACAATTTTTTGATCGCTGATTATCAATCATCGCGAAGAACATTCTCATGGGAAAACATCGAATCGATCTTCGTATGTTTGAACGGAAACTTTCAGCAGCGGGTGTTCGCGAATGGATGTTCCTTACGAGTGGTCCGTTTTGCGAAGAAATACCTATCCCTTGCACTTCGCAGAAACCGAGTCGGTCCTTGCAGATTGATATAAAAGACGCGATTCAACTTTCTCACATACACACATACACACAAATGCATTATAGAAAAATTAATCGTTTTCTTCCTAAAAATAACGTTAAAACAAAAAAATGCATTAATAGTGAAAAATATTCAGCACTTTATTCGTAAGTCGTAATTTTAATTCAATTTAAATTTATTTCTAGCTATAATTTCAATTTAATTTGAATTTTAACTTTCTTCTAGTTGCAATTTTAATTTAATTTTAATTTACGTCTAGTCGTGAGAAATATCAAATCTCGCAAGTTTTTCGCGAAACGAGAACTCTAATTGAAAATGAAATATATATAGGTAATGCGGCGGGAACTTCTTCTCACTGATAAATTCCTTCTTTTACATCACATGGCCTTACTCTGCCTTTGTCGCACCGCTTCTCGTCCATGTTGGCAAACAAAAAATTACATTGAAAAAATTACATATTCTCTGTTTGCACGGAAGTTCACCATCACTATAAGTATGCGCGCTTGAAAATCGATAACCAATTACCACACGACGATTAAAAAGGCACATTTGTTGCAGACAAACGTTTCTTTCAGTTTAACTTAAAGCACAATTTAAATAATTTATACTCGTGTCAAAATGGAATAGAATTCTGTTCATAATTTTATAAAACACGTAATAAAAAACTTACAAAAAAATCAGATATATTTATAAAAATATGTATATTAAAGTACATATATATGTACATATCAAAATATCTAGCATATGAAATAATAAGTAAAATTCTCTACCTTCTGATTGTTGCGAAAAGATCATCTAAAGTGGGCTTTTACAAACTAAAGCGGAATTTAACGATAATTGGGCAAGAGAGATCTAAGGCCGATATATGTTTCTAGTTATAAAATAACGACCATTTCGCATTGCGTTGTCCTTTGGAATATTCTGAAAATATTCTGACAATAAAAGAACTTGTGATTGAGCAGTGCGCTTTTCGATCGTGCTTCCCGAAGCAATCAACGTTCGCACGTTGCTTATTGATATCAACATGCTTAAAGTATCTTCTTTGCTTGGCGCAACACGTTTTCATTTAAGTAACCAACCTTTTCGTTGGATAACCCGTATCGCTGTTTGCGTTACGGCGATGCAATTTCGTGCTGAAACTTCCTACGGTGTTATTAACTCTTCGGCCGCGTATGTATAGTATATGCTCGGTGAAAATTCTGAAATTCGCACGGTAGGCACAAAACTCAAGCGCAGTTTCGAGAGATAATTTATTAAATTTATCTCGCCATTTAATATCGTTAAGCCCCGTCCTTCCCTGCAAAGCCCTGCACCTTTGACGTTCTATAATTCACATCAGTTTCCAAGATAGAATTCCATCTATAATTTCATATGCCGTGTATCTTCACATACCTATATGTATCTTCGTACATATATTATTTCTAATTCTTTAAATATCTTTCCGTATTACATGACATTAGATCATAAGTAGAAAATTCTATCTAAATTCGCGAAACTTGGATCCGCAGCGTATTCACTCAATTCACTGTTATTATTACTCACTGTCATTCTTACCTCACAATATTTGCGTCGACTACTGCAAAATCGCAGCGGAATTAAAAAAAGGTAAGCGTGATCAATAGTCATGAAGAATAATCTTCCTCCGTTTTCTTCGGCCGTTTCCATCGCTGCTCATTGGCTGGTTTTCCCTCGGACGATCCCTCTGGATTGTCTTGTCACATCGGAATTTGGTCACGCGAATATCAACCTCCTTGTTTTTCGACGAATCAAAACTGACGCGAATCTCGCGAATACATCCGATCGCTGTAAACGTATTTGTATTAAAAGCTTTCGAAATTTATTAAAACCTACGTCGCGTCGCGGCCAAGATACTCGAAATTCGAAATCTTCACATACGGTAATACGGTATCTCTTTACGTCCTTGCTATCCTTCCCTTCGGCTTCGGGCGACTTCGGCTGCTGTCGCTGATCGTCGTACGATTTACCGCGCACCGCAGCCACCGCAGCCGGCCACCATCCTTCGGGCGACTTCGGCTGCCGTCGCTGATCGTCGTACGATTTACCGCGCACCGCAGCCATCGCAGGCCGACCATCCTTCGGGCGACTTCGGCTGCCGTCGCTGATCGTCGTACGATTTACCGCGCACTGCGCGGCCGCGGCCGGCCGACCATTTTCATGTCGGTACGCCGCACCGGGCCGGTGTCGCATCACGTTTTCTTTCTATATTTCGGCGAGTCTAGATACGGCGCGGCAAAAACTAGAATACGTAATATTCGTATACACGTTTGGGAGTACGCGAGAGAGCAAACGCGTCGCGAACGCGATTGCGTGGAGCGTCGCAAAGTGAAAAACATTGGCCGCGTCAACTAAACTTCGCTACGATCGGAAAAACACCGCTCGGACGCCCTCGGCAATCTTCGCCAGTCGTCGTCTCCGCCGGTCGCGCGCCAACTTGGCGTTTGAACGACGACGTATGCTGATCGCCATGGCCGCGGC
The DNA here is from genome assembly GCA_035220575.1 of Temnothorax rugatulus. Taxonomy (NCBI): domain Eukaryota; kingdom Metazoa; phylum Arthropoda; class Insecta; order Hymenoptera; family Formicidae; genus Temnothorax; species Temnothorax rugatulus. The sequence continues at coordinate 448,279 of JASTWL010000113.1, forward strand.
GCCGGTGGTGGCAAGTGTCGCGACTCGCGAGTTCTCTTTCGTATTTCGACTATTTCGGCTGATTTACGGCGCGATGGTAATCAGAATGCCTAACATTCGTGAGGATACGCGTTCAGAAGTATGTAGCGTTCGAGAACAAAGTTTGACAAGCGTGTCGCGATAGCGTGAAACTTGGCGGAGTTAATGTAAAACGGAGCACGATGACGGAAATTCGTCGCGATTCGATGGCTGCATATGGATTAGAAACGTCAGGTTAGTCAGGTAGCTTGTGCTTAGGTTCCTAATTATAAAATTTTATGTGCACGAGTCGAGCAATGGTCGCAATGATCACCTCTTTTTTTGTTTGTAGGTTAAAGATTGCTCTCGAGATTACTGTGGTGAGTGGTCGCAATTGTTACAAGAATCCTTTGTCTTGTCACATTGAAATTATAATTTTTAATTTTCGAAAATAAATTTCGCGTGAAAATATTCGTGCGTTACGCGAAAATACCGGCAATACCGATTTTGGCACTTTGAAGTCTTTAAACGTGATTTAATTAGCAAGCTCCTGCGATATCAGAGGTCTACATGTATGCCTCATGGAAAATCTACCCTTTATACAACGTGTTATTTACATAGCGTCCCGTCGTGAACGTGAAAGTGACGAATATACGCAACATTTCGCTACCATCGGTGCGATGTCCGTCGTAATCCAGTGAATTGAATGCCAATTGTCGATTGTCGCGTTCGGGAGTGAAAATAATCGTGCGAAAGATTTATGCCGGAAACGCGATTACGTTTTCGTTATCGACATACATCGGTCACGTACGTGCGCGCGCGCGCGTGTGTATGTGTGGGATGCGAAGGACTTGGACACGCGAATATTTGCTTGGAACGAGGATCGAGAACCCGAGGATGCATGCATGCCGCGACCGAGAGAGCAGTGAATTCCAATTCCTGATGTCGTTGGACGCTGCGGGTATATCTGGTTACAGTTGCGAACGGTGAGTGTTAGATATTAAGTTTCGTTCTTTTCAACTGCACTTCCTGACTACACTTTCTGTGCTCTGTATTGCCAATGATTACGTGCTTTGAAAGAACGTGCATGATTGCCGAGATAAAAAGCTTACTTTGTTTCATCTGTATAGTATACATTCAAGGGATTATAAATATTGCGTTGGAGAGAAATAATTAAATTATAACTTCTACATTAAAATAAGATCGTAATCGACGGATTTTGAGTATAACAAAAAATATTTTCTCGTAAAAGACTTTTGTTAAACTATCTATTTATTTATAACGTATAAATACTTGCGATAAATGATTATCTATTATATATTACCTAACATGACTAATTAATTTTAATTAATGATTGTTTTTCTATCAGCTTTCGAAGATAACAAATCTATTAAAAACGCGAAGCAAAAGAAAATTGAAATTATTTGCGAATTATTTGTGCAATCTTCATCTTTATTCCTGATTGTAATTTAAAAATTTTCTACGTTTTATTTATTCCATTAAATTGTTCCCAAAATAATCCATTTTAATCGATTTAATTTTAATCGCAAATGAGATAAATAATTCTTGTCAATTTTTCATATCATTTTACGTATTCCTCTGTCGGTATTTTTCTGGAATGTAATTTTTATTATCGCAAATTTGCGATAAAATAATCGTCCGTTGTTTTGCGAACAATATAATAGAATGACACAACGAATAAAGAGCTACGGCTTGTTTTTATCTGTTATTCGTTCTTTCAAGTTGCACCTTCTAGTCTTGTCGTTTTTCTTACGTCTTCTTTCACAAAGAGTGTGCACAAGAGTGTATACGTAGGTTTTTACATTTCAAGCACAAGTATAAAGAATAATTGTTCTATTTTGTTATTATCCACATATTATACATCTTTTCATTATTAGTTATGCATAGAAGGCATGTTGCAAGACAGAAACCGCTTAAAATAGCGCAATAATGCATGCAGAATCCACGTACGTGTTTTATTGAACAATGGCATAATGAAATTTAATAAGCAAAGCTTTCAAGAACAGATTTGATTGACACGTAATTTACTTTTCACTTTTCACTCATCATTTAAATCCATCGTGAATTTTAACGAGATAAAAAACGCAAAATAATCTGGACAATGGAAAGTAAACAATCAATACGTTTCAGCATCAATGATTTTCAATTAAATTAATAAAATACCGTTAAGACGGTAATTAGATTCATATTATTTTTTGAATATTGAACATAATATACAATTTAAATTCCGCAGAACATTTTTATTATCTTATCGTGTAATAGAAATAAGAATTTATAATCGGTGTTAAATATATGTATACATTTCAAATCTCAAAATTTACATATAAAACTGATTCAATTCTCGTGAAAATGAAGAGTGAATTATTTCCAATTTTTTATTTCCTTTGAAAATAAACGACATGTTAATTTCACTTTTTTTTTTAAATATATGCTTAACATTACCTTCCATAATCCAAATTAAATTGTCTCAATTACAGATTGCACGTAGCTATTTCTGTTGCAGTTTTGATTTTGATATCATCTCTCTACAGTGTATTTATGAAGTACTAGCTTTTTTTTTGTAAACCCCTTTACCAAATCAATCACCTTTACATTCTGTTTCCCTTCCCTCCACTCCTCTCCTCTCCTTTTCCCTTTTTCTTACCTCCTTCTCCTCCTTCAGATTCTTGGGAATGGAGAAAGAAGAAGAGAGGAGTGGAGGGAAGGGAAACAGAATGTAAAGGTGATTGATTTGGTAAAGGGGTTTACAAAAAAAAAGCTAGTACTTCATAAATACACTGTAGAGAGATGATATCAAAACTGCAACAGAAATAGCTACGTGCAATCTGTAATTGAGATAATTTAATTTGGATTATGGAAGGTAATGTCAAGCATATATTTAAAAAAAAAGTGAAATTAACATGTCGTTTATAGAAGTTTTCAAAGGAAATAAAAAATTAGAAATAATTCACTCTTTATTTTCACGAGAATTGAATCAGTTTTACATGTAAATTTTGAGATTTGAAATGTATACATATATTTAACACCGATTATAAATTTTTATTTCTATTACATGATAAGATAATAAAGATGTTTTACGGAATTTAAATTTTATATTATTTTCAATATTCAAAAAATAATAAGAATCTAATACCGTCTTAACGTATTTTATTGATTTGAAATTCATTGATGCTGAAACATATTGACTGTTTACTTTCCATTGTCCAGATTATCTTGCGTTTTTTATTTCGTTAGAATTCACGATTTAAATGAGTGAAAAGTGAAAAGTAAATTACGTGTCAATCAAATCTGTTCTTGAAAGCTTTGCTTAGTAAATTTCATTATGCCATTGTTCAATAAAACACGTGGATTCTGCATGCATTATTGCGCTATTCTAAGCGCTTTCTATCTTGCAACATGCTTTCTATGCATAACTAACAAGGAAAAGATGTATAATATGTGGATAATAACAAAATAGGACATTTATTCTTTATACTCGTTACAATGTTGTATCGCCAGTAATTACGTACGTACTTTGAGAGATCATGCATGATTGCCAAGATAAAAAACGCACTTCATAGAAATCAGAAGAATTGAAAGAATCATGACGCCACGCGGCTCATGTCGCGACCCTAATCAAGAAAGTCGTCAAGGTAAGTCGTAATTATGACTATATTTTATTTATGTATATCGCACGGAGTCATATATCGCGTTTATATTCAATCGAACTATAACTTATATCCTGAAATACTATGAATTAAATTTCAAAAAATGTTATTTTGCAGAAAATAACAAACTAAGTGTTTTAATATGAAGAAAAATATGAGAAAAAGAATATATATAATACATACAGACATTTTTTATACAGACATGACAAGTATTGCAAAATAATTTTAAATCTTTATTCCCTTAACGCAGTATTTTTGGGAATTATTACTTATTTAACATGAGTATTTAACATAGTTATTTAAAAATGATAATAATAAATTCTGAATAAAATTTTCATAATTAGAGAAGTATAGTTATTTTGATAGTTCTTACGTAGTTCTTTGTAATTTTTTATGCCACGATTGCATTGTTAGATCATAGAGTTGTATTTTCGTTTTATATTGCACAATTTTTCTCAGGCTTGTCACTTTGACGTTCACGTGTGTTGATTTTTTAATTGTTCTTCTGCCCATCGTAGCCTGTGGTTGTCCCCGTTAATATACCACACATAAATATTGATTATATACTTACGCGTTCAGGTTATTTTCACAGAGAGAAAATTCAGAAAATGCAGGGATTTTTCACAGGGATGTACTCGCGAATTATTACAAAAATACATGCAGACGTGTGCTCGTGTAATGTTTTTGGTTGGAGCTTTTTCGCACTTTTATTTATTTCTGTATACATATACATATATCTTAATACCACACAACATGATGACGTTCTTTCACGTTGTCGGATTTCATGTAGGTTTGCTGGATATATCTTTTTCAGAAAATTGCGAGCATGATTTACACGGATTAACAAAACGATTCAGCGCGTACACATTTTACAGTTTGCGAAATAATCTTATTTTCCTACTTATAAATTTGTTAGTAAGTTTATAGTGATTTTTACCTAAATAAAAAATTTCGTATTTTTAATATAAATACTTTTAAATCTTTTTTACTTAAAAAATTCATTTATAATAATATAATTATGCGTGACAGCAATCTTTATTTGTAGCTTAAGTTATCAAAATTTTTTCATTTTTAATAGTTTCACGCTTCACAACTAAAAATGCTGAAATTCTTCGGCATAAAAGTAATCAGCTCTAATTTTTTTAATTAGTTGCTGATTCAAAGTTGTGATAATTCGAGAACACTAATTATTCTCATGAATTATTCAAACATTATACGCGAATGACTGTATATATAATAGCAAAATCACACAATTATGAGCTTTGTGCATTTTATGTTTTTTTACATCTTTTCTCTTTTCTTTCTTTATCTCTTTCTCTTTCTTTGTCAGTTGATTGAGATGCTAGATATATCGAAAAAGATAGCGACAAGCAAAGTGCCACTCTTTTCGTCATCTTGTTTCGTCAATATTTCAAGCACTCTGGTTGTATGAGAATGCACCCAAGGGTACACATAATTCTCCGGTCCACCGGTGGCTCTCGTCTCTTAAAATCGACACTGGGATTGAAGGCTTGTCGCGAAAGTGCGTCAATATTTTCCGTGCACTCGTGTTGCGGATCGATTCGTGTGGTGCTGTGAAAAATTCAAAGCGTCGCACGAATGCGCGTACCCGCGTAATTTAATCACGCGTTTGCGATTGGCAGACGGAACGCGACGTGTGTGCATGTGTGTCGCTTTATTGAATTAGACCTTGCCACCCGAGCAATGTTGCGGGATCGCATAATACCTTCGGTGGAAATTATCGCATTTGTCGACTAATGTCATGGATTTCTTTCCAAGTATGTGCGGATAGAACATAATTATTTTGCATATAGGCTTTCATTTATTGCAAAATGCAATTTACCAATTGCAAGTCTCGAGTGTTCCTGTTCAAACTTCTCCTTCCACTTATTTGTTTAATTGGCTTTTCTGTTGCGCGAACAAATAAACCAAGTGTCACTAAGACTCTTAATTGGTGTATTGATTTTTTCCACCGAAGCGATTTAATTGAATCTTTCGGATTGAGTTTTTCGGATCTCGAGCGCAACGGATTCATCGTATGAACGAAACTTTCTTCTCTTGTGAATACATTTTATTAGTCATTATCTATAGGGTGTTTCAGAATTGCACGGCACTATTTTAGGAAAATATTTTCTAAATCAAATTGAACAAAAAAGTTCATATAAACATATGTCGCAAACTTATTTATTAGTAAGATATTAAAGAGTAAAGATTATGTTTAACAGTAAAACATTTGAAGTATGTTTTCGAAGTGGTCGCCGTTTTGTTGAATGCAGCATTCAGCATGATGTATCCATGTTTCTGTGGCACGTCTTAAAGCATCAGGATTATTCCTGATAGTTGCTGCAGCTTCCATTATGCGATTTCTTAATTCTTCTTGGATGCCAATAGAATGAAGCATAATGGAAGCTGTAGCAAGTATCAGGAATAATCCTGATGCCAGAAAAACATGGATGCATTGTGTTGAATGCTGCATTCAACAAAACGGCAATCACTTCGAAAACATACTTTAATGTCCATTTCTATCAACGCAGGTTAATTTTAATCTTGGTTTAACCTACCTGTCATCTTTTCCTAGTTCTAAAAGTTAGAAAAAGATAGAAAGTAAGTTAACCCTATTTCCTCCAACCATGCCCTTTCGTGTCCTACGAGTTTCTAACAGTCGTTTGTTCCGGAAAACAAATGATCGTCAGATAATCCCCCCCACTCCTAAAAAAAGTTGTTGTGGTAGGGAACCACCTCAGGTATAAATTTCAGAGCCGCAGCTCATTTGTTCTCGAAACGGCAAACAATCAAAATTTCGGTAGGACACGAAAGTGCATGGTTGGAGGATTACGTCAGTGTTGTGTTAAAGGTAAATGAGAATTTTTTTCGATAAAAATGTATTTTTGTGTACAATTTAAGCGTATTTAAAATATTTTTGTTGTTAAAAATAAAATTTGACATTCCACAGAGGACTATTATGGCTCAGAGGCAGACGGAAGAGGTGGGGAGGAGCTACAATTATGTAAAAACTTTAAATTTTTTACATAAAAAATATCTGTCACACTTTAAAAATTCGTCTTTTCTTATTCGGAAATTCTTTTTCTAGCATTCTTAAAGTCCTTAAAGTCCTTCTGTACCATTTAAAAATTACCAAATTTGTGGCGACGAAATTAAGTATTCCTATTTAATTAATAATTATCTCATATTTTTTTTCTTATTCGCACTACTTTTAGCTGTAATTTGCGCTTTGAACCATTAAATTTCGTCAATTTGTTCGTGAGTTATGATTTTTTAAGTAAAACGAGTCGTAACGTGTGTTTGTCAACATATAATTGTTGTAAAAAAATATTTAAATAAATCATTTCCAAATGTTCTTTACATTGATTTTTAGTCGAAGGTACAAAGATATTATAATAATTTTTGGGGAATTTTTCAAAGCTATTAACATTATAAAAAACACGTGCGACTCGAAAGTGCATGGTTGGAGGAATATGCGGGCGAAAAAAACGTTGGAGGAAATAGGGTTAAACCGAGATTAAAGTTAATCTACATTGGTAGAAATGGGCATAAGTGTTTTACTGTTAAACATAATCTTTACTCTTTAATATCTTACTAATAAATAAGTTTGGGATACATGTTTATATAAACTTTTTTGTTCATTTTGACCTAGAAAATATTTCCCTAAAATAGTGCCGTGCAATTCTGCAACACCCTGTATATTATTATATATAAGTTATAGTATCACTTATAATAGAAAAAACTTAGAAAGTATAAGAGCAAACGCGGTATCTTTACTCATTTTTCATAATGAGTGAAATACACGGAAAGTAAATAATATTAAGTGGATAATAAAAATTGTTGTGTAACATAATTAAATATACAAAATTTATTGCATACATTGTGAAGTAATAGCGATAGAGGAAAATATCTTCCTGCATGATGAGCTTTAGTCTTCTTATTACAATCTAAAAGAAAACCCTTCACGGCTTATCCACCCTGGCGTAGCTTAAATTAACGTTCATGTAATATTAATTATGCACTTTCGAAGAATGATCGTATAGCCGTCGTTTTTATTTTATCGTCATCAAACTCGATTATGCTAACGTTGTATCGTCGACGGAAAAGAAAGATGGCTGGATGTTAAGAGTAATTGTTTCATTATCTAGTATTATACACGGGCGATTGAGTAAAATTGTACTGAACTATAATATAATACGGTTGTACTAACATAAAGGCTGAACCGAACACCATTGTAAAAAAGCGAAAATCATTATTTGACGATACTCTGAAATAATCAGATATGATTTATTCATATCTATTCGATCTGTTTGCCTTTGACAAATTTTTAAAGCTGAAAGCTTTAACGGGTGGTATAGTAAAATCTGATCGAATTAATCCATCACTCCGAGACGAAGCAGAAACATCGTTTATAAATTAACAGTTTTTATGCCGTAAGTGATCCGTCGTGCATTTTACTGATAGAACACTTTTAATTCTCAGTTGATTAATTCAGTGCGGTTACTACGGAATAAGTCTGTTGATTTTTTAAATGCTTTTTATGATATTTCGCAAGAGCGATCATTTTATTACGTCTGTCGTTTATTCGAACAAGAACTCTTAATTTGCAAGTTTCTCGTATAATTTAAAGCAAAGATCGATTATTTTGATTCATTAGTTTGATTTCAATTACCGTTATATTTATGTAACCTTGTTGGGAAATTGAAATGTGTAACTTATTGTTAGTAGTTTCAAGGTATAGTATATCTTTCCTTTCATCTTTTTGCGGAAATAGTTAAGATAACACGTGGCAATAGATCACAGTTACCGCTCCAAATAATTGCGTGTTCTCAGATAACCGTTCTTTACGAGCGTGCGATTGTAAGATTGATTCTAGTATCCACCTCTTCATCTATATGTATATGGAATTACTTTTATTTCCGATAAGATATCGCAATCTTCAAAACAAAACACGATTGATTACATCGAGCTATTATTATATATCAAAATTTTATTTGTCGGAAAGTTTTAACAGATTTCTTTTTTAATTTTTCTTTTCTTGAGCGAGAAGTGTAACTATTATAGAATAATGTTTCTACCCAGGGGATAATAGTTTGCCGAAGCTAAAACTAAATCGCGCATATATAATATGTATATTAAAATTATTTTATCAAAATAGGAGAAAATGTGCTACATCCATAAATTTGTTGCAAATTATTGATTCTAACAAAAGTTAAAGACAAACAAAAAACAAAATATATACTCGCTTAGATCACGTACAATGATACAATAAATTAAGTTAATAACATTTAGTAAATAGATAACAATTTTAAAAAATAACATAGCTGATAAAAATTGCTTATATGTAATTCTGCCCTCTCCATCGCATAATTAATATTCTTGCGACAATTTAAATTCTCTTATAGACTTCTCATCGATTTTCTCAAGTGGATAACAATGTCGGCGATTATATCAAAGCTAACGTTACTTGGGAAAGAGTTAATATCGAAATGAGTCGGATTTTACGCGCGCGCTTTTTTCTCCGTCTATCGTTATCGATATCCTGAACGATGATATAATTGTCGGACATATCCCGTATGTGTACAGAATAGGTCAGATTAGTGCCGTTATTATTTATCGCGTTTGCATTTGTCACGATCGCGCTGACATAGGTAAGAACAATTCCGCGCTAGATATCGAGTCTTCCATTTTAGCTGTAGTTATTTGGCAGCTCTATTGCACTTTGTTTCCTTTTCCTCTTTCTCTACAGCAATATACCGTCTCTGTTGAAACGTGAACAGCATACGGAAAATGCAGTCGGAATTTGTGCTTTTAAATGCAGTCACGTTATTTTAGCGATCAAGTATATTTACATGTCGAAGACCGAGACGTAAGTTTATTGCGTGATGCATGCTAAAAGATAAACATGATTGTCGTTCAAGATGTTCCTTTTCGGATTATCGTCGCTGATATAAAATGAGAGTCGGCCTTCATGTTTATTCATAAAGTGCTTATGTTAATTACTATATAACTTTGTTTGATAAACTTGAGGAAACGAGGAGTGGGTAATCCAAGATTCGGATCCAAGGATTATAAAAACTTTTTTCCGCTTTAGGGAATTGCATTAGTTTTATTATACATATTAAAATAGTGGCTTATTTTTTTGCGCAAATAAATCAATTTCGTATCATGTTCATTTCTATACTAGAATAACGATCGTATTTAATCATAAGCATAAAGTTAGAATTAGACAGAGCATAGATGCGCAAGTTAGATGTATAAGAATATTATGTATCTTATCGTGACATAATCGAATGCCACCGCAGTAATTAGCTGCGTAATTGCCATACTGCATCGAGTGTAATCAAAATTTATCTCAGTGTGATTAGGAATAGAACTTATTTCGTTAAAACTTTCGATATAACGCCCGTTCACCTGCATGAAACGAATTCGTGCAAAATTGAGAACTGCGCTTAACTTAGCACGTGACAAAACCATAGCAACGCGTATGAAAGGGACATCAATTTCTCTATATCGCTGACATCAGTTCATATATAAAGAAATGAAAGTAATCGTTATCTTCGATTAAAATTGATGAAAAGCAAAATTATTATTAAAGATTATTAGAATTGAGTCTTGTACAACTTTTGTGTATGTTGTTCCATATGCAAATGAGACATTCTTACACGACAATCGTGTTCATCTCTCCGCACGCAATAATGTACAAACATCATTCACTCTACTTTGGCAATCAGGTTGAATGATACGCTTGTACATTAAGTATCGTTGCTTGTGTCATCCTTTATTTTATATCTCGTAATAACAAAATCAAATTTGTACACCTCTGGTCGTTTCAGGAAGCGCGCGTTCCAAGGCTAACTGCGAAAACGCTAACTTAATCTATCGCTATGTGTTTACCCGTGAGTGAAATACTAAATGCAAAAGTACTTACCGCGCAACGAGGTATCGGAAGAGAGTTACCACTGCGTGCGTATCTCGTTTTATATTCGACTGATCTTCTCGCTCGTCTCGTCCACTTTACGCCGTCACACTGACGAAAGACGTTGACTCGGACAATTCACGCGAATCCATCGGGATTCTCGCGGTTAATTTGCGTAACGATTTGCCAACTGTCAGCTGACGTCTGTTACTCGTGTCGAAAACAGCGGCCGGCTCGCGGAAGCTCACTGTACCGTGTGTGGTTTGTCATGAGAAACGTCGAGATGCTCAATGTGCCGCGCGCGCTGATGATACACCTGTTTATATCATGATGATAAGCAACCATCTCTCCATAACGCGCCGCGGATAATAGGAATTTAATTATCTGTCTTCTGTCTCTCTCGTGCCGTCTTAGTTTATTGAGGTTACTTATGTACCAACCCCCCTTTGTCCTAAATTAAGATGAAATGTAATATCAACTTGAAGCACTCCGCATATATGTGGGCATTTAAGTTAACCGGAAGATATTGTATTGTTTATAAACTTTTTACATTTCTCTACAATCTTTTATTCTTTTTTATCTACGTCTGAATATATAATCTCACATAATAATAAAATATTGCTAAGAGAAACAGATATTTAGTAAATGATAATGATATTTAGTAACTTCTATGATAATCTAATACATTTTTTAATGAATAACTTGTTTATATTTCTGTAAACCGTTCATAAGATTTCATGCGTTTCTTTTCAGAAGTGTGGCTTCTTCAACGATTTGGAATAAATCTTTTCCATTATATAAACTCCCTGACGAGCTCTTTATATCCCGTCAATACAGATCGCGTTAAATGTTAAACGTCACCTTTTGACTATCTATAACAGGTCTTGCGTGATAAAAATATATTGGCTACGACACGAGACCAGTAACGTTTACAAGTAGCACGCGATTATGCGTTTCGTTGTTCGAGAAATTCCGGACATCCCTCCAGCAATTTTACATTGCGTGATGTAACTGGGCACTTGTCGTTGCACATTACGTCACGTAAATATCAATATTTTTATATCTGCTCTCTTTAAATTGATATCTATCATATGATACAAAGCCTTATCATCTATTTTTTCCGATTGAACTTCTTCGTAGCATTACCGCACGATTTACACAAAATAATCGTCGATGTTATATCGATGAATTTCAAACCGCGTACCGAAAATTTTCAGATTGATCTTTACGTCGAAATTTACGTTGTGCTTACTCCCGTTCTTTTAAGTGTCTCGTTACGCGCGTAACATCTCAGAGTGTTTGTGATGCGTCGGACTCTGTCCGAAATTGTCTGTGCATATCCATGCATCCGACATCGAGCGCCGTTTCAACGCGACTGCCTTCCTGAGATATGCGTTTCTATATTGTCGGATCTTACGCATGTCCGTCCGATTTCCGATTCCCTCCACCCTCTCTCTCTTTCTCTCTCTTTCTCTCACGCGCACCCCCGCCGCCGGCGTTCGTTCCGAGCTTTCCTCGTTGCACCCGCATAGGCGTTTTGTGCGCCTGTCGGCTCGCGTGACTCCCCACCAACTGTTGCTTTCGAGGGTACATAAAGTGGCCAGACGCCAGCCACAAACTGTATTTCATCCTAACTCTCTTGAATCGTAAAGTAAAAGGAGGGAACAGAATTATACACATTCTTCAAAATATCCTGCTATATACTTTTTTTATTCCTTAAAGTACAAAATAAGAATAATTTTATTTGTTCCGATCAAATTAGTATGAAACGTTACAAATTCTTTATCTAAATCTAAATTGGCGACTCTTATGAAAGAATATAAACATCAATAGTTTTCAGTTTATAAACTATATTAAAAATAGAGAGCTTTTGGCAAATTTAGTATTTAAAGATTTGGAAATAGATTTTACCTTGATCTTTTTTCTCATTTCAAACCTCTTTTCAAACCTGAATAGGATTTTGATTCTAAGTTTTGTTTAATTTGATGATTGAAAGACTATAATATGTAATGACTATAGTTGCTATCTTTTTAAAAAAATTGTTTACATGTCTTTTTTCATTGTCTTTTCGCTTGTAAACAATGTTTTCTTTTAATTCTTAATATTAATGAATAATTGTGACATACTGTTCAGAAAACTTATTATGAAGTCTTGAATTCTAAGATATTTTTGCATAATGAAATTTTAAATTTTCTTGCTAAGGCTTGTCAAGCTTGAAATTTAATAGAGCGAAGAATTCAGTGCAACTTTGTAATCGCCATTGACAGATTTCGATCGATACAAAGCATTTGACGTGTTTTTATTTTTTATATTTCGTTTTTATATTTCAACTCTGAATGACTGCTTTATTCGTGAAATTTATTTTACACATAGTATTTGATAAACAACGGATGATGTTAAATAGAATTTCCGACATGTGCTTTGTCTCCAGTTTTGTATTTTTATTTTACTGTAAAAAACATATGGGATGACTGTCCAAACGCTTTTGTCTCAAGGTGAACGACTACCACGTCGTAAAAATCAATTATTGACGAAATAGCGATTCCGCGTCTTCGTAAATATTGCGCCTCCATTATAAAGCTCATATAATGGAAAACGTTTACTTTAGGTATACGTCGCAATATATATCCTACGGCGAAATGAGAACAAACGCGAAAGAAACAATGTCGAACCAACAACGGCTTTGCACTTTCATTAAACGGTCGGTATCATAAACAGGAATAATTAACAAGCTTAGCGTGTATGGAAGACCAACGACAAATATCGTTAAACATTCTGAGTTTGTGTTGCAGTCCTCGCGAATAAGTACGTTCGTCATGCGCGTGATCTGTTGTTGAAACTTTGACTGTGAAGCGTTGCCTGGACGAGAGAACTTGTATTATTGTTATCGAAAATTCGCTACCTATATATTCCCCACGGTTTTAGCAATCGGTTTTGCCTACCTACGCGTTATTCAACCAAATACGATTGATTACGATACTCACGAATATCCGGTAGCTTCCCACGCCTTCTTATACTTGCGCCTTCTACTTCTCACGTATTATCACCGAATCGAATTGTAATCGAGCGATCTTTTGAGATTATTAAATTTTTTCGTGCCCAATAAAATTTTATGGAATGAAAACATCTCAATAGGATGCATGAAAAAAATCCCATATTCTCGAGCTGGTACGCAATAATGTCTTCTTGTCGTAACGCGTCAGTAACGCGAAGATTGTAAAAGCTCGTACGTGTACGAGCCCTTAACTTCTGAAAAGCAAAATATATTTATTAATGTAAGTGTGCAAAAATGTCAATACGAACTTCTGTAAATTAAACTGGAGTAAAACGAATAATATTTCTCTGTAATTTTTTTCAGAAATATTTTATGTGTTTACTAAGACTTAAGCTAATTAAAATTTTCTGTCTTGACCATATTAAAATAAGTCATGCAATTTTTTTCTGGCTGTCTATAATTTGAAAATTAATTTAATTTATGACTGAAGTTAATATAACATAGAAATAAAGATTACTAGTCTAATTTGTTTTTTAATATCAAATGGAAAAGAATTAATGCGAAAAAATATTCCTCTGCCAGGATAGGCACTTTGCGAGATTGAATGGAAGGGCCCACGCACATGCGTGATCACAGACTGATGATGATAGCATCATGCGAACAGAGATTTATGGTATCAGCGGTAACGATAACAACACTCTGATTTAATCCCGTAGAATCATCATTATCTATCAATGGGTATTACTTTTAGCAGTATTCATCGAATATAGATTAGAGATCCTAGATTAGAGCGTCTCGTGATATATGTATAATCTTCCATTGAGTATCACATTAAATTAAAGGCAGCATTGAATTAATTAATGTGAATGCATCGAATGATTAAGATACAAACAACTGGTATATTTTTGTAAAACGCAACTTAAAAAACGCGAAGCACTTACGTTTGCGTAATTATTGAAATTGTTTGAGTAAAATTATTAAATCAAAGATATCCGAAGATATTAACTTTCTACCATTGCGGCGTTAAACAATGACCTTAAAACGGTAGCTAAATGGGCTATAATTCTCCAACGCTTTACGTCTTAATCTTTCCAAATCCTCATTTCTCATTTCCGGTTCTTCTATCATCTTCAATCCTTCAATGTCTCTCTTAACTCCGTACCTGTACCTCGATCGTCCTCAATTAAAATACTCGGTATTTACATTGGCCCGTATTCTGAACGCACTTTTCGCTTATCGCTAAATGCGCGCATTTAACATATAGTTTACGTTACATATACTATAGAATCTCAGAAATAAATGCGCGCGTTTATCGATAAAAGTGCGTTCAGAATACGAGCCATTGATTCTTCTTGGTCCTTTAAATCGCACGTGGACATAAAGTGTCGAGTCGCCTTTGCTCGTTTGCATTTTCTATATCCTTTCTGGCATATCCTCTCCACTTCTCAATAGCTTCATGTATCCCAATCGTCATCTCTCTTTTTGATTACGCCGGCGACGTATATACATTCCAGCACTGAATCAACAATTGCTAAATCGCATTCAATACATCCAAAACTTATGTCTCTGTTTTTCCTATTATGTTTGTTTTGACCATATATCCCCACTTTATTTAAACTCCGGTTGGCTCAAAATACAACAACGTTTTGTACTTCATCTCTGCTGCCTTGTTTTCTGTCTTCTTTACTCCAATATTCCTTCATATCTTCGACACCTTTTACACCTGAACTCTGAGCTCCACTTCTCAAACGCCCCAAATATCCGTTACCCTGACTTTCTCACCTTTCCTTCACATCGCTCTGCCAAGTTCCGCGCTTCCTTCTGCTACTGTGCAGTCAAATATTTCAATAAACTTCCCTCTACCATAAAATCTTCCTTCTCTCTGTCTTCTTTTCGCACCGCTGCCTCTGGCTTTATCGCATCGACTGTGTTTCCTCGAATGAATCAATCATAAGCCGCGTATCTACCAGAGTCAGAAACATTATGCGTATTTCAAATATGTGTGGTGTGCTGTGAGTGTATGTGTGTATGCGTGTAAATACTGTAAATGGATCTGTTGCTGTATAAGTGTGACTAAGTTTCCTCTTGTGAACGATCGATTGTCGATTTGTCGATTTGTCAAATATTCGTACGTTGTCTTTTCTGGTAGAATTTGTAACAACAATATGTTGGTGCTTCATCATTTACGTGCACTCTTTATTATAATTTTTCTGTTTGTAGTTTTCTCCACTGAGGATTGCAATAAATTAAATTAAAAATTAAATTAATCAATTCTATATATTTCTAAATTTAACTTTTTTGAAATATTATATTGAATAAGTACGTGAATCTTCATTTGCATATTAAATAATTCAAAGATCTCCTAAGTAGTTTTTTTTAACTTAACATAATCTCACTTTTAGATATCAAAAGTTTAAGAACTTTTACATTTGTAACACGGAAAAAAATTTAGCTAAATTTAGTCGTAAAATATGGATAACTAATATTTTTTGCGGCAAGAGCTATATTTTTTGCCGCGAGAGAGCTATAGTTTAGCAATAGTAGCAAAACCTTTTGTTCTCGCTGCAAAAAATGTAACTCTCGTTGCAAAAAATGTTAGTTATCCATATATTACGACTATTTTAGTTATAGTAGCTAATCTTTTTTTTCCGTGAATTCTATAGAATTTGTAAAGATTTTAAATGCGACGCTCTGTGCAAATTCGCTGATTCATGGATGCTTAAAGACGCTTGTTTGTTTTCACGCCTTGGTTAAACAAACAGTAGTCGATAGTCCAAGATAAGCTGTTATCGATAACTGATGAGTATCTCGATGGGAATAACGTAGGGATGAAGTCTTTATCCTTATTGACGATCACGTATTTGTAGCACGATAGTTATTAACCCTCTGGCAGGGGATTAAAATTTCTATCGATACAGTTGGCAAGCTAGACGATGTTTGTATGAACCACGTTGGTGTGAAATTTCTTCATTGACAGTCAACACAAGTAAATTGATTTTGTTTAATAGATGTTATTCCGTACTACATAAAATATACAACTGCACATAAAGTTAGTGGTGAACATATACGTATACGTATACGATTGAAACATCTAGGAGTTAAAATACGTAATTCCAACCTACGTACACGTAATTCTAAACCTACGGTTCGAATAATTTATCACAGTAATACAGGAATCGTAACGAAACAATAATTGGAAATGGAAAATTATATTAAAGCGGATTTACTTCTATTTTATATTTGATATAGAATTAAATCGTTAAATAATTTCTTATTAGAAAGAGAGATATATAAAAGATAATCTGTAAATTCTGTTTTAATTAATTTCTTTTAATTATTTTTTATTCATCAGTTTTGACCATATTTTTTATCTATTCCGTATGTCAATTTGTTACGAAGCTGAAACAAATAATATGAAATAATCATCACGTGTTATCGCGAATCCAGGATGAATCTTGTTTAATTAATTATTTCGTAAAAAATGATTACGCAATCGCGATATTCGATAAATCCTTGTGGTAGTTTTAATTTTTCATTTGTCGTTGATTTAAAAAGGAATTTATGTGATCGATAAACTTATTGAAAACATTAGACGTAAAGCTAAGATCGTGAAATAGTACATAAATAATAAAACTGGTGACTCAAAATTAGGAATCTTTTTTAATCCATTTAAAAGCAGCTGATAGACACAAGTGATGGAGGATGATTGATTATAGACGACCGTGCCGTAACAATGAGTACTACCAGGTTGTTCTTAAGAATATATGAGATATTATCTGAAGACTGCATAATTTATAAAATGAAATTTATCTGACAGATAGATTTGCGATTCTGATCTATTATAAAATTTTTAACAACATTAATAATATAGGCGAGATACATTCGATTGTATTTTGTCACTGAAATTTAAGCTTTAAAGTATTAAATTATTTTAAAAGATCGCTGTTCAGATTTCTGTTCGATGATTTAATATAAATTATTATGCAATTTCGCTGGATAAAAGTGAGTATTGGGAAAATAAATTATTTCTTTAATTAATTCGTTTCCACGTAGAAACGATTAATCACAAAATTATTGCTGTGTCAAAGTTTTACAAATGTGATACATATACAAAACGGTAACATCATAAATATTTAATAAATTTTATGATTGTTACAAATTGCAATAATCTTAATCAGTAAATGATGTGGTTCCATTTACACATAATCACTAAATTATCTTATAACAGTTAACAAAACATCAACATTAATTCTGCTATCATACAGACGCTGCCTCTAATTATAATCTTAACCGACGCATTATGGCGCATACTGCGTTTAACATAATTACGTATGCTATAATAATTAACTTAATAGTATACGATGTTCCGGTAAGCTATATACGTGTCAGTATGTGTTATATTTTGTAAACCGTTTGTACGTTATACTTTATAAATGAAAATTCTAAACAAAATTATAAACGGAAAAGCTAAAATAAAAATAGCTCACGTGTGCTAATCATTGTAAACTATTGACATTTTTAATAACCGCCGGAGCAATTGAAGAAGAAAGAATAAGACTTAATTGTTCTGAAAACTTCGATATTTTTGAAGCCACTTCAGATATGACGTTTGTTTCAATATTTTAAATGTAAGCAATATATAAATTTATAAATTATTTTTTCACGTGATATATATATATATATATAATAATCATTTTATATTATGAAATATTATCTCTTTGGTCATTATAAATTGAAAGTAATAATATTTAAGTCGAAATTGTCATACATAGCGCTTTCAGATTTATAAAATTTCGTGCAATTAAACGCTTTTACATGTCAATGACAAATTAAAAAAAAAAAACTATATTTTGTATTTGGAATTACGAAAATATTTGCAGTCGTAATTACTAAGAAAATTCTATAAATTATTATACATATTTATATGGATATATATCGTCAACAAATAATTATTATCTTATTATTTATGAATTACCTTTTCAAATTAAATTATTACTACATTCAACAAAAAAAGCAATAATTAATACGTACGAATCCCAATAATTTTTTGTTAATTTCAGCTTGTCTGGCTTTCAAAATGTTAATGAAATTTAGTAGCATACGGCAACCAATTGATGCACAATGTATGGCACACGCTAAAAGGTTTGAGTGCCTTACCCTGTATAACAGTATGACGAAAAAATAGCGAGCCATTTTACACCGATAGGTTTTTCATCACTGTAAAACCACCTCTCATGGTCTCGCTTCGTTCATCATTGATCACCGACACCTAAGTGGATGAATGGCTGGCGTCGATTTCGCAATACTGAAGATTTGATGCCATCGCCATTCAAGGTCGTAATACTTTCGCTCGCCTTTATCAGCGGATTAGAGATGCGCCGGGATTCACCGAGCGATTCGATGAATTAAACATTTTGCCTCTTTCACTGATGCACTCACGGCGGGTGATGCGAAACCTTACGATGTCTTTGCACGGAATTAAATCGAATTTTCAAGCAGATGCTAAGGAGATGAGTTACCGTATAGCTGAATTATGTAAATCGTATATATATATACAAACTATAGCGTAAACTAATTCGTCATTTCTTAACGAGCAGTGCGTATCCAGCATAAACATTTTCAATACATTTGAGCGAATTGATTATATCGGAAAAGAATTTTCGGAAATAATTAATTTAACGTAGTTTTAAGAGAGAAACGAACGAAGGAAGTCAATAACTCGCACCGACGCGGATAAAATAATCCTTCTTCGGCAAGACAATGGATAATCAATGGTGAGCATCAGGCAAGGTAGTCAAAGACCTTCGAGTGGTCAACGCGTATTACGTAATACAAAGCTGACTTCAAAATCAACTTGACTTGACGCATTTTATATCGTCGCGAGTATTGTTCGTTCCAGGGCAACGTGCATTGTACTTGAGTTGCAATCGATTTCTCGCACCTTGAATGAAGACATTCGAGCATTGTCAGACACATTAAGCTCGTGTTATTGCGCTCGTAACTGCGCGACCCGATAATTCGGCGATGCATTTCGGCTACATTTTCGTGAGTATCTCCTCAGGGCATCAGTAAGTGCGTGATATCTCCGAATTCGTACTCCCCCAGCAGAACGTGAAACAGATCTCTCATAGTCAGATGATGAATCGTCTCGTTCACGTGGCTCGCAACATAATCCTGAATTGGGGGCAATATGTCTGGTTTAATGATGTCCAGTGCTTCCGGTGTTAAATCCTCAAAGACCTGCAAACCGATAGATTGATTTTATGATCGAAATACACGTTGTATATATAATTCGGATGAAATCCACTCTGTAATGATTTTGTTCTGCTAGAATTTTGTATCGGAGTATCGATCTCAAGTATATTGTTCAATCTGAAATTCAAGTGTTACACACAGTTATGTTACCTACAATTAACCTTTAGAGGCCGGGGGTGGTCGTTATATCGACCACCTGTCAGGTTGGGAACTTAGAATGAGTAATCCGTTGAAATTATATATAAATTTTAGGTCAAATGAAAAGTCGATTTGAACCAAAATTTTCCCGCCCTCTAAAGGTTAAAATTGTTGTAATTTTGTACTGTCAGATTAACAGATTGAACATAAATTACTTCATATTTTCAATGCATATCAGTAATCTGTGATTCATTGCAATCATTTGGAGGCAATCAGTTAGCGATACGTGTTCAAATCAACAGTTGCGCCAGTCGTGATCTGCGTTGCTGTCGATGTGAAACAAATCGAGCGAGCGATTCATATTCGGCAAGCGACATGGAATTTCGGTTTCAATGGCCGGATAAACGCGACCTCGCCCCACTGATGTTTGCGTGCATCGCGAATAAAATCGGATATTGAAACGATCGTAAAAAGTTTTTTATGATAAACATTACCCCGTAAAATCGCAAGAAGTAAGAGGCAACTGATCGTAAAACGAACTGTGAACGATTCTGTGAAATGGCTACGATTTGTAAAAATACGGATAAGTCTTTATAGATTGTCATGTGAAATTGTAGAGTCACCTTTACGATAGATATTATAGGTAAACCATATCGTGAAATAAATGTTAGTTCTTTGAAAAGAAATTCACTCGACCACTTACCCACTCACTCACTCACTCAATAGATATCGTTTACATTATTTAATTGTTGGGATACATTATTTGTCAGCATTCTTGCGAATGCAAGCAATCTTGTTTTCTTTTAACATTCTACTTTCATCACAAATTGTAAATAGAGAGCACACTTTGATTATAAAGATAACGATATCCCGATATTAAAACTTTACATAGTATTATTACGTAGTATTTAAACGTTAAATGTAAAACGAGAGAGAGAGAGAGAGAGAGAGAGAGAGAGAGAGAGAGAGATTATTTTCATACATCAGAGTTAAATAAGATTCCTTAATTGGCCTGTTTAAATAGACGAAGACTCGTTTAAAGAACAAAATGTTTATTAGTTTTACCTTGCTCATAATTTGTCCGATCTCCTCACCGCCCATAAAGTTCTCCAGATGTATTTTGATGGCACGCAGCGAGAAGTCGAGGTCGAATCTCTTCATGTACATTCCTCTGGCGTAGCCTAGTACGGTGTTCACGTAAACGCGGAAGTCGCGTACAGTCGTTTGGAAAGAACCCGCGCCGCGTAGCGGGTATGTATCTCCTAGTATCCCGGAAATGTTGTAATGACCCGACGCGTAAATCTCGGGAATGGAGATATTGATGGTGATCGTAGGGCCGATTAGCGATAGCTTTGCTCGATCGATCAAAAAAGTCGATAGATTCCTCATTTCCAGGTTCTCGATAACTAAGGATATTCTGAAAAACAGATTTACGATGACGTTTTACACAAGTGTCTTGTTTGCGGAAGTATTAACACGTAATACGTAACAAGTATTGTGATTGCAACAATCGGAGTCTTTCGCGCCTAAGCGTGTAGAAGCAAATAAGTTTTGAATATTTAGAAGATACTTCCTAGAAGATTACAAAAACTTGTGCCAACTCTCACGCTTTCGATGCCACTTAATAAAATTTTAGTTCAGTGAAGTTTATAATATATTAGCGAAATTATTAGTGATTAATTAGTATAGTAAAATTATTTTCGATCCTACAGATCTCCATACCGTGCTCTCTAAAATTGTATGCTGAGGCTTCTTTGTTTACCAAATTTTTTGTAATCTCTGGAATCCGGTGTACACGGCCGCGTATGTATCTATCGACTCACTTTCCGATTTCTGGATTATCCGTATCGATGTCGATCTCGTCGAGCGTGAATGGCTCCAGCGGAGGAATACCTAGCTCCGGGATACCGTTGCGCATCCGAGTGCGGAATTTCTCTAGGAATCTTCTCAGCTTGAACTCGAGACCCCTTGAGGCTGCATTGTCAACTGTGCGATTCGACAATTAGTAACGCACTATTAAACGCGAATAATTATAAATATATGATATTGGTTTTGCGGGACACTTACTATATCCAGTTGTCACCCTGGTAGCGTTGAGCAATAAATTTCTCGGCTTCTCCACCGCACTGGTTACTGCAATCAAAAGACGAAAGTGTCTCTCTCTTTATTTGCATTCCCGTTTATCTCGTTTATCTTATTGCGCCTGCTTGTTATTGCCGCTGCTTAGGTATTAACTCTTTCAATGCTGCGAGAACCGAGCTTCCTGTGTGTTGCGTGTCATTTCCGCGTTTTATTATTTATACACATGCAAACTTATACGTGTTCCGTGAAACGACGAGCTTTATTTAATCTCATAATAGAAAACAAATTAATATATTAATGCACATTCTGTGGGATTTTAATTTAACGATATAAATATTATAAATCATGCGCTTTTAGAATATATTGCATAAACAGAAGTAATTTTATTAATTTTATGGAAGAACACGAATTATTATTTTCTTAAAAGAGAAATTAATTTTTAATGTTTTTGGAAAGAATAGAAAAATAAACGAAAATAAGACAAATAAATAAAATCTCATATTTCATGCTAGTATTTGTCAAAAAATTATTTATTGTCGAAATGTAGAAATTATTTGTGTACTTTTGAATGCAATAGAAACTTGCGTTTTGAGAATAATCAAAATATTAAGTTTATTATAAGACAAATATAAAATTAAATTTTTAAATTATTATTAAGGAAAATACATTATAATTAAATTTATTATAATGTAAATTATATAATTTGATATATATCATACATGATATATATCAAAATCACGAAAAGGGATTGAATTGCCGAGAAATTTTCAATCAAAATACACAGGTTTCTCAGCATTGAAAGATCGAAGATAGAAGCGCGGAAATAGTTTCAAGCGCAACATAACGAGATCGTTAATTAATCAGCATTTTGATCTTTCCTGAGCGTAATCTTCTCGGTCTTTGACATCTACTATTTACATTTAAATAGAATATCGAAATACGTTGGGAGACTTCTAATTTACTCCGTGAGTTCATTGAAACATTTATTATATTGTTGTTTGCCTTTAGCACTCTATACTTCGGTGTGATACATTATAGAAAAAAATTAAAATAAGTATCACGAGTGATAATGATGTGTTATTAATTATTCGAATTACGTTGCTACTTTTTTAATCTCATAATTGACGGTCGCAATTCTCGGGTCGCAGATTAAGATAGCATTGCAGTTGTTTTCCATCGAGGAAGGAATGTCCGTTAATTATTCCGAGTGTCTGCATATATTTTTGTGCACAATTTTTCAAACTTAATTTATAAATGCAAATTATCCCAATTATAATTATACAAATTTAATTTATTAAAACTTTTATTATTTAGATTGTTCGCGAGTTGATTGTTCTTATCTTTTCCCGTTGATGATCCCGTCAAAGTTGATAAGTAAAGTTCGTAACGTACAATTTCATCGTGAATATTTGAGAGCGCCATAAACGAAGCGACTCGATACCGTTTACTCAAAAAGGAATTAAGAAGCGATCTAGGTCACGAGCGTCTGTAACACAATTACAAGTAGCGTATCACTTCGTGATAAAGAGAAACGCAATCTCTTCTCAATCAAAAGCGCCGTGCTACGTCGTGTTATTATTGAATTACTGTGTTACTGTATTTCTCTGCTAGACGTCTGCATATTTACATCTCTGAGCTTGTCGACTCCATGCGCGCTCGGGAGTTTACGTTAACGCGAATTACGTTCTTCAACGCTTTGCGGAAGTGATATTAGTCGCCTTTTAACATGGTCTCGTTTACACTGCGATCTCTCGAGAGATTCAGATCATTGAATATATAAATTTTACACAGTTATAAATAATATAAAATTAATTTCCAATTGCTTCCACAGAAAAAGATTTAAAAAATGTGTTATAAATTGTTACACATATTTTTTTATTTTTTATATAACAGCGTAGAAATCAAGATTTTTACTTATAATTTTTAAAAATTTGAATTAAATTTGAGAAATTAAATTCAAGTATTTGCCAATATACAAAAAAATGGATTTCTTCCTAATTAAGCCCATTATATAATTTATATAAATAATAATATAATAAATTATTAATTGTCAATAGTAATACATTAAGGAAATAAAGAATGTTTGTAGGATCTTATATAAGAAGTCTTCAAATAAAAGCATATTTCAACATTGTTTCTTTTATAAATACAGCTATATGCGTAAGCATTTGCAAATTTTGATAAGCTGTCCTTTTTTGCTTTTGTTTTTTAAAGCTGCGCTGAAGCCATACTAAGCGTAAAGAGGATGCATAAGCCTTTGAATAAACATTGCAATTTATGCGAACACATACTGTAGTCCGCGGCAATGTCCGTAACGCGATGCAATAGTTCTTTTTGCCGTTGCACGACTCCCGTTACTGTAACAAACGATTACAAGTCAACGAGGCATTCTACCAAGACAGAACCGATTAATCCATGGTTGAAACCATAATTAGAACTTTATGCGGTAATTATCACTGATACATAAGTGATTAATAATAATTTTCACCAAAATGCAATAATTAATAATTCCGCATAATACAATGTAAATTATTACGTTTTTAAAGAAAAATATATTAAGAACAATTATATGATTTCCGCGTGACATATTTGTGTTAAGGATTCTTCAAATAATATCATATGATTAAAATTAGATTTTTTAATAAGAGAAGAATCTGTCTCTCAAAGAGTGAGATGCGCGATTCATAACAATTCCTTTTAAATCCTCGATGCGTCATTAACGTAAGCATAAATTATGATATCCGATATCGTATAAATGATATTTCAAATATGTTTTATATACCTTGTATTTCTCATGATCGCGCTTTTCTCTATTTTCTCCCCGTATCCAAAGATAAATTATATTTTAAATCACAAGAATGCTTTTACTTTGATATTAATGCCTATCATGCAACATAGAAGATGTTCGTGAGCTTCGTGCACGTTGCATTTAGCAATCAACCCTCAAGGCACCTTTATTCGCACGCGTTAATTAAACCGTTTGTCGGCGGCACTGATTGCGGATGCGAAGATCGACTATCATGAATCCGTGAATCGGGCTTTTGGCCGAACCTGTTAAATATATCCGGTGGTTCTGATATGGTAATTAAATGATTAATGGAATTTCAAGCAAGGGTTTTGTTTTACCGTAACAACAAAGGAATTTTAGCGCGGGAATCTGCTTTCTAATCGAGAATTGCATGTTAAATGCATGTATTCCGCGGTTCTGGTATATGGTAATTAAATGATTAATCGAATTTCAAGCAGGGATTTTGTTCCATTGTAACAACACTAACAACAAAAGAGCTCTAATACGTATGTATTTACTGCAGCTTACAATAGTGCATTATGTGAAAAAGTATTTATCGAATAAAGTGATTGCGCTCCGCCGAATTCAACCGGATCCAATGGAACGTAAAAAGTTTTAACGGTTTTTTTGCGGTTTAACAGTTACAATCCGTTGCGTTTGATTTGCTACGCTTTGATCGATATATTAGCGTTCCATGTAAAACCCACGCGTTTTATTTTTCAGTTTTGTTTTTAACGCGTTTATATGATGATGTAATAGAACATTGCTAACAGAAATAATTTTAGTTTAATACACTGAGAAAAAGAATTGTTAATCCCAAGAAATATTTGGTCCGATACGTTCAACTAAACATTAGTTGTTTCAATAATTTATTTAGTTTCTTTATTCAAGAATTAATTAATTCAACTAATGTTTAGTTAACTAACTAAAATGTTTAGTTGAACGTATTGGACTAAATATTTCTTGGGATTAACAAATTTTTTTTCTCAGTGTGAGTGATATGTGTTATCGACGATCAAATAAACCATTTTAATTGGCATCTTAATTCTTAATACCCATTGGCAAGGGTAATTTGACTCAAAAACAAATTGGAAGAAAACATGCTTAAACTGTACTTTCTATTTTATATATATCTATATATAAATCATTAACGGATATTGAATAATACATTGCTCATAAATTGAACGGTTATTATGGACAAGAGTTTCGACTGAGGTATTACAAAGAAGCAATAAAATTGTTATGTGATTGTGTAGTTTTTCTGGCATTTTGGCGAATAAAAGTCTAATGACGCTAACGCAGATTAATGACGCACGTGCTCGCGTAATCTCTATCATTATGAATTCAACGTAGCAATGTGCAAAATAGCTGCATCTGCGAGTACGCTGCAAGTATGACTAACGCCGACGTTATAACGAATAAAGAGCACCTTTCGTCAATCTAATACATTGTAGAAATCCCACGCCATTAGCCGATATTCTTATTCCGTATGCGTGTGAAACATTCTGCATAACGAATCTGATTGTGAATCATCATTGCTTCCGCGAGCAAACATGCTAATACGTTTATTTTTCAACGCTAGCAGTTCGTGACCAAACAACGATGTTCTTTGAATTCTTTGATAACTTTTATTATCAATTTAATCCGAATTTGATTTATCTTTATCGAAATAATAATCGGTTGTTGTTTGAAGTATTTCTTCTTTACTTTGAATTAATTAATCGAACTTAATTTCACCTACTTGAGACTGCAACGTTCATTGTTAGAGATAATAAATTTTTCGCGTGAGACAATGCTTATATTTAGATATATTTTGTATTTGTACGAGCATAATTTTATATTTATAACATATCTTAATGCTCGTAATTTATGACCTTTGATACGAAATCGACACGACAGTCAGTATAAGGATCGAGAGTTTATCTATACATTTGAACTAGGGCTATTTTCTAACAATAAGTAATTATATAATATCGTAATGTCATCTCGAATGTTTATATTAACGTTGTACAGTTATCGCGAATGCCTTTATCATATCCTGCCTTGAAGCGTTTGTTAATGCAACTTGCATTTTTCCAAAGACATGTCATGTCAGTACGAAGCATTTATCATTTCGCATGAGACGTGTGCGTGAATTATTATCTAAGGGGTCAATCGAATTGGATTAATGTGATGGCTATAATTTATTTTGCATTTGATTAAAAATTTAGGTCACTGCGTGCTACAATAAATTTCGTATTAATTTATGCAAACTATTTATGCAAATTAGTAGCGAATTAACAGCGATATTTAGAAAACTCTTGCGGCTTACGTGATTCCGATTCAGAAGTTATTTAAATTAAATGGTATGACGATTCACAAAGATTACCTTCATGTCTTACTTCTATCAATCAAATACTTTCAACTGCCGCTCGGCGAGGAAAGGCCTTACCAGAGCTCTCTAATATCGTTATCTAACATCTGCCTACTTAAACTTTCCATCCATCGCCTCATCCTTAATTGATACCGTTGTATCGCTGTATTTACGTTTTCACTTTCATTGGACGCTCTGGTGATACAGCGCTTCTGTATTCAAGTGTAGTTATTTATTACGACATCTAAATTCTCTCTTCAAAATTGTTTATAGATTTAATTGTCTAATGCTCACACACAATTTAGATCACATATAGTTAGATGGCATATAACGTTTAAAGTTTAACCTGAAGAAATTCAATTTCGACGACAATTACGAAACTATCAAAGCAACTTCTCTCATCATGAAAATAAATAAATAATCCTTACTAAGTTACGCATGACATAAAATTACGAAGATGTCAAATTACTTGACAAATCTGAAATTAAATGTTGCAATATTTTTTAGTTGTTACATCAAATCCATTGTGTACATTTCGCTGTACAATTTCTATATTATTTAATTGTATAAATACGCACAGTATCTAATTATATATACATTAATTATTACTATTTATTTATGTCAGTATTAATTATACTGGTTTACAAAATAAAAAAATTTTTCTGTACATTTAATGCCACTATATTTTTCCTATGTATTTTGGCCCGCTAAACTCGAAAATCACATAGACAAATTTTTTTATGGATTGGTTTTCGAGATATAAATTTTTGGATTTTTTTGGAGCAATTGCTCATAACTCCGGTATTTATCCATAGATTTTCTTCATCAATAGCTTGTTTTCTTCGTAAAAGTACGACCTATACGTAAACAATAAGAAACTGGACATAATTTGACGTTTTCTATTTTTGCATGGCGATAGAGTGAATTTTCTATTTTAAAAATTTTCTATTTAAAAAATTTTCTATTTTAGAAATAGAAAATTCACTCTATCGCCATGCAAAAATAGAAAACGTCAAATTATGTCCAGTTTCTTATTGTTTACGTATAGGTCGTACTTTTACGAAGAAAACAAGCTATTGATGAAGAAAATCTATGGATAAATACCGGAGTTATGAGCAATTGCTCCAAAAAAATCCAAAAATTCATATCTCGAAAACCAATCCATAAAAAAATTTTTCTATGTGATTTTAGCGGGCCAAAATACATAGGAAAAATATAGTGGCATTGAATGTACATTTTGGCTGTAAACCAGTGTTATTAATATGAATTACATTCATTAAGATCCACATTAATTAATGTAATTTTTATTTAAATATTTTGTACAGCTTTCATGACACGATTGCGTCGTGAAAGAATGAATTAATCTATTACAAGCAGCAGTTTGGACTGAATTAGGTTTAAATACAGATTTTTATTATTGGAGCTGCAGAAATATAATTCATTTTTATATTGATTCTACCGTATCTCAGTTTTTATATCTTTATTTTATAAATTTACTTTATAAAGATAGAAGATATTGATTATTGATTTAAAAAAGAATCTTTATTTTAATATTTTTTAAACGTTTGCTAATATTTCTGTAAATACATAAAATATTCTAAAAGTAAGTAAACGAAACTTGGCGATATCGAGCGACTGACATCGCGAGATCGACTTACGAAAATTGGTTGCGGTATTCGCGACGTTACCGATTCCACCGAGCAGGCTTGAGGGCAAGGGCTCGGCCGGCGACGCGTGCACTACCGCCACCCCGACCACGAGGGCGATGCGTATCATCGTCGGGACTCGGCTCGTTACACGGCACTTCATCGCTCGCGTGTGAAACAGCTTCGTAGATAAGATCGTCGCGGAAAACGCGAAAAACGCGGAAAAAGAGGCCGATCGATCTGCTCTCGTGGGAGCAGGAAGGCTGACTGACAAGATGAAAAACCGTCGCGTCGTTGCGCCGGTAGCGTTTGCTGCTGCACGAGTCACCGCCGCTCCTGCTTGTACACGCGTGCACGTGCGTATGTAGAAGTGCGAGCGTGTCCAGCAGTCCAGCGAAAGTGAGCGCTCGTACACGCACACGGGAGCGCCGTTCGCATCGCAGTTTACACGCTCGGTTCAGCTTCTCGCGCCGAAATGAACTCCGTTCATCGCTCCGAGCAGGACAGGTCTCTGTTATTGAACAATTGCAGTAGTCTTTAGAATTTTTTAATGAATTTTGCGCGAATATCAGTAGAATTCTCAACTTGCAATTTATTTACAATAAAACGTAATATTTGTTGTAAAATATAGTATAATTTAAAATATTTACACGTTCGCAAACCTTTTACAATTGTTTATGAAATTTTTAGTTGACGGACAAACGTAATTCATACGTTATCTTAAAAAAAATGGATATAGATATATATCGATAGTTTCATTGCTAGCAGCGATCGTTGCTCTTTATCAATATCAATATTTATGAAGAGTCGCGTGATTAAGTATTTTATGAATCAATCTGGCTTGTTGATTAGGTGGCCAAACACACACACACAAACACATGACCGAATATGGCGCAACTTTCAGCCTCGTATATATTATTACAAAATTGATGACCGGTTTCGTTGAGAGATAGAATCAAAAAGAGATGGAAGATCAGTTAAACTGGGACTAAAGTTGACCGACGCTGAAATCGACGGTGAAATCAGGCGCATATCACATACTGTGATTTTCTTATGGTCATCACTCAACGTATTTATCTGAATAAAATGTTTTTCCTGCTCTCACAAGTGCATGGATATGCTTCCACGCGATGTGAATTATCCTGCGGCATACGTGAATAGGAATCTATTATTAGCGTGTTCATGTATTACGGTTTCCAAGGATCACGCCAATTCGATTCATATGTATGTATACAGGGTGTCCCATAATCATCGTATAATATCTTAATTGCATACTTAGAGATTAATTAAAATCGAAAGAGTTAATCGATATACGAAAATATCGAGGTTATGGTAATTTTTGAGTTGTAAATTGGCCGATAACGATCAGTATAGTTCAAACCTATAATCTACGCATATTTGTGTGACGATTTGTCAGGTGCTATTAATTTTTACAACGCATTTTAATGCTCAGCTGATTTTGCTTTTTACTTTTTTCTGCTAAGGCAAGTACTATAGGTATACTATAGCAATTAACTGATACTGAGTTGATTAACACCAAATTTTTGATGGTTATATATTTAGATTATTTAATCTTTTTTTTTAATTAATAATTCTTTTTAAATGAAGCAATTGGTTAATTATTCACATTTTTTTTATTAAAAAGGAAGGCTAAAATAATTTGCGTGTAAAGCTTGCTTTCAATGATTTGTAATGTTCGTCAGATTTTAGGATAAAATTATATTTACAATTTTATACATTGTATTTTATTATATGCGTATATTATATTAATTATATCATATATTTTATATGTACGTATATTTTGATTTTATAATATTTTTCGTATTATGGCACGTGTAAAATTACAAATAGAATTCTATCTTAAATTTTGACGCGAATTATAAATCATCTAAATGTATTTAATAACTCTTGAATGTATAGGTATTTGTGTATTGCAATTCTATTTTATTATATATTACGTACATTGCAATTTGCAGCATATTTGTTAAATAAGAATTTAATGTACGATAATATCTCTAGGCTTTTAAAATATTCGAATTAATCGTTACATCAGGCGAAACTGAGTTCACAAAACGACGCGTGAAATATCCTATACAATACATAATGCCATTCATCGAAATTAATCTGTAACGTAAAGAACTGAGTATTCAACATACATTTCACAATGCGTTAAATATTTTGTGGCGATGATGTAATTTGAATTTAAAACGTGTGGCGAATGTTGCGGGTTGTAAGCGTATTGTGTACATTCTTTTTTGTTGTTGTAACTCAACGAACGCACGAGTGCGTAGGCCGCCCGCGTCTGGGCAGGAGGCAGCCGTATTATCATTTCGCACCGCTACATTCGAGCCGGCAGCGAGCTTCGTGGCATTATCTTTTGGTGCACCGTACCGACAAGCATCATGAGAGTATGCGCTCATTTTCCATGAATAATTATCAATTATCAAGTCACGCAATTGATTAGCTCTTACGATTCGCAATTCGCGCCGGACGTATGGAAGCGATTACCGAGGCAGATATTCCGCGCGATTTATCCTTTTGAAGTAGAGATTGGAACGGTAGGAGGGATAGAAATTATAGTTTCGTTGCGTCATTTACAATAATTATCTCTTTAAATCTGCGAACATGTCTCGCGTCGCGCTGTTCCAGTTTTTTCAGCGATTCTGTAATTTATGCACTATTTTCGAAATTAAGAGCGCGAAGTGATACAGGAATAGCCAAATCGAACGATTGAAATAAAGGAAAGCCGTAATGTATTGATCGTTCGTTAATAATAGCCCGTATGTTTCGCGAGATTTACACGTGCAAAATATGCGCGTGCAATATTGAATTTTGATTACACATTTTCGGACATTGCTTAATTGGCCATTAACTCGACTTTATTTATCGCCCAGTATCAGATTGAAGTTGTCGATGCCATTTCCGCATATGTCGCTGATTTGTTAAAACACTCCGCTGATTCGTTTGATGCGCAAATATGCGTCACGGATTTGGAACAGCTTACATGCAGTTTTGAGTTATTGTACTTTTCTCACATTAGTTTTCCATCGTTATGTAATAAAATGCGCGTTGCGTGTAATTAATATCGAAAATGTCGCGCGATCATTGTATTCTTTATCGTATTCGATAATTAGCGATTGCAATTAACCGTATTTTCGCAAGTGTTGTGTGAACTGTGAGTGCAACGAACCTCAGAGGAGAAGTAGGAGGTTTATATAGGAGGCATCGGATTGCGATGGAGCAACCATAAAGTAAATAGTTTGTTCATAATTATTTTTTCAAATTTTAACTCTTTTGGTTTACTGCTATAATTTGAGTTCTACATTTGTGTATATATGTTACAGAGCAACGTAACATACACAAATGTAGAATTCAAATTATAACATTTACAACTCCGCGCGCTGCTGCGTATCGTATCAGTGAGTTTTAAATTATTTCTTATTTCGTATTGTGGTAACGGATCTGTGGAAAAAAATTGATATATGATTGAAAAGTTTAGAAATATTTATGAAATTAATAGGATAAAAGTATTATAGATAGATATGGCATCTCATAGATCTGTATATAATTTAAAATGGATGGGTTATTACGGATTAGAATAAATATTTAATTCTGAAATATTTTACATTTATTTATTTTGTTTATTGATTTATCGTGCGTACGAGAATGCACTTAAATGAGTACTTTGAAACTTACAAAATTGAATTCATTACATTTTTTGAAAGTTATTGATTTATATGGTAGAATAGAATAATGTAGAAGATAATCTCACAAATAAAAAGGTGATAAAAATGATTGAATAATCTTTGCTAATCTTCAGGATATATTGTTACAACAAATAAGATATTGCGCGTTAATTACGGACACCCTGTGTACAACTCATGTGCGAAAGTGAAGGTCTATATACTCTTACATGATGGTGTTACGGTTCAACATGCAGATTGCTGTGATCACGCAAAATAGTTCAAATTGAGATGATAAAGATTGGTTATTACGGAAAAGCGTCTATATGAGCGTTAGTACGAATGATTTATTTGTTATCATCGAATTGTAGGATACGAATAAAAATATACGCGTAATATAAAAATACTTTGTTGCCTAAACATAATAATATATGAATACATCATTATAAATATTTTAGTTTTTAAAAATTATGTAGGTATTTTATATGGTCGACCTTGCACTTGTACGAATATTGACATTTCGTTGCAACTTTACCGTGAAAACGTTTGTGCGAAGGAATCGTCGACCGTCACGCTGCGAGCTCAAACTGTGATTATATTTTCTCTTTTTAGGCCGATATTGAATAACGTTTTTGTTCGTTGCTTCCGCGTGCACTATTACGGCGTGTAACTGGATTAACGAGCTGTAGCGAGTTTTAATTCGCTCCTCCATGAATGCAAGCGATTGCCACTCTCGGTCTCTCACGAAAATGTGTCAGAACAAATGTGACGTAACTGTGTGCAACACGTGTTTCAGACGGAAACAATTTCATTTTTTACATTTGTGAAAATTAATCTCGGTAGCATAAAGAAAATACGTATTTGATATTTAATTCAAGTATTCAATTATTTATATTTTATTTTGCAATTAGTGATTGATAAATGAATCGCGACAGCTTTGGTATTCTTCTCTTTGAATTAATTATAAACTGACGTCAATTACATTATGCAACTCTCCGCGAATGATGCGAAGCGTAGAGGAATTATATTATTAAAGTTTTATTTGATATATGTATAACAGCGTACTTATAATGTTGGCATTTTGAATAATTGGCGGATTAATGATATGGCAAAAATCAAGTTATACATATCTATACAAAGAATCGAGAATTTTTCATAATCGGGTCCGAGAGGCCCTTTCACTCGTCCGCGAGATCTTCGATTAACCAGGTCATGTGAACGCGGAAGTACGTAGAAGCGCGCGACTGCGTACACTCGGTCGATGGTACGGTGGAAGATACGAAAGGTAAATTGCCACAATAGACGTCACGGAGATGTCGGAAAAAGAAGGAACAGACGGGTGCAAAAGTAGTTTACTCGTTAAGCGACTTTACGTGCACGAGACGCCTACGTGATGTGCATTGTTATCGGCATCAGTCGGCACAGCGACCTGTGGCCCTCTATCTCGAATAAACATCTCCATAGCATCTTAACCGGAACAGTTCAAAAGCTATTATCTTGGGAAGAAAAACGTACGCATCTAAATAGTACGCATCTAAATAGTACGCATTCTAAATAGTTAAGAACCTTCTTTTATCGGCGTACAAGTGAATTCTTTTTTAGTGGAATATTGTCACTGCAAGACCTTTAGAATAATATGAGCCGTCGACAACCTGTAGAGTTTTTACTTAAATTCAGAATAAAATATAGAAAATATGCTAATTACGATATTAATTACAAATTTAACAAAAGAAATAACATAAGAGTGATAGAAGTTTTAAGGAATATACATATATATATATATATATATATATATATATTGATATATAAAAAATTACATTAATCTTAATAATACATATATCCACATATTCTGAATTTAACATATCTAGCTCTAATTCGTATCTTCGTAAATGTCTTTGTACAACATTTAATTTCTTACTTACAAGAATGATTAAGTAACGATATTTAATTTACAACAATACATTCATAATCGTAATACAATGTAATATAGACTTTTATAATTTTGCAACATAACTCACTTTATACCGGTGATATTAATCAAAGTGACAATTAATCAGTTATTAGTATGATTTCATCTCGAATATTTAACGGATATTTGCCATATTCCTCATAAATGAATAATTCCCAGTTATTTGTCAAATTATCGATTTTAATTGCATGTTTGTAACTGACGATTTTGAGATGAAAAGAAGTGCACGCTTATTATTCAAGTTGTTCAAGTCATTGCTCAATAAAAAAATAGGCTAGCGAGTTTGCGAGCCGAAAGAGGACGGTTACAAAGTCAACCTTACGAAATACGCATGTGATTCTGAAATAATGGGAATTCGCGGCGGCCTGGGGATCGGTTTTTAGCGTCCTGCAGGTTGCACCGTCGTGGGTTTCGGGTAGATCCAAGGGTTCGGTGCGTAGGGCGGCCTTTGGGGTATCGGGTAGATCGTAATAGCTCCGGATGCAATTGGGCCGGGAGTCGGTATCGCGTGCGCGAACGCAACGAGGGCTATTAAAGCTGCCACAACGATAACGACTTTTCTTAGCGAGATCTGGAAGTGGAAATGCATCATTTCAAATACACAATGTCACTTTTAATGACGATTCGAAGTTTTACACGTACTTTACACGCAAGAATCCAATTTATGGTGTTTTTAAAATTTTTTAACATTATTAATATGAAATGTTGCTGTTGGAGACTTCTATAATAGGAACAATAATTATTATTGCTTATATATTATTTACGATCTCTATCGAGGTAGTAGTAAGAATACTCTTATTTTTGCAGTTTAAACCATTCGAACATTTTGTAACATTTTGCCACAATTTAGCCTGAAATATGATCTAACCAACTAGTTTTACCTGTTTTTCTGCTATAGTTGATAGACAATTAGGACAATTCTTAATATGGCACTTTTGCACTTTGTTTCATTGCATGTGCAAGTGTCGGGACAAAAATTTGTTTCCCGCCAGGCACTCTGATGGTGAACTTTTACTCTTACCGATCGTCTAAATTGCTACTCATTGATGCAAGATAAAAAGCACCGTGGACAGAACGTTACTTTCTCTATGACTATTTGAGCTATGCAAACTGTGTCAGTTTGAAGGATAAATAAGCTATATAATATAATGCAATATTTATAGTGTGTCTCCACTTTCAATTAGATTGTATTGCAAAAGCAGTTGAACGGGGATTTGTCACGGATTTATAAACTGTCGTTGCTAAAACAAGATTATTTAGTTTAGTTGTAACTCGAAAATGGTTCAAATAGGTATGATAGATCTATTTCCGTATGTTATGTGCAATCTGATAATGTATAAAGAATTTTATATATCAAATTTGATATATAACATGAAAGTACAGTGGAATATAACATTACTTATTCTTGCACGTTTTCCTGAAATTTTATAGCCGTTTCCTATTTAAATGAGATATTATTACAAAATAGTCGATAGATATAGCTTTTTTTAAATTTCTTATCAGCAAACAGCAAGTACATTCGAAAAAAATTATTTCATCGCAAACCACGCCATCCATAAATTGCTGCACTAATCATGGTCATCATTTATGTTGTTATTGGAAACCATATTTTCGCGTGAGAATGAGGAATAATTTGATTAAAATAATAGCGGGTACACAACGTGATTTTTTTAACATGTGGCACGTTATCGTCAATAAGTTTTGTGATGGTAATGCGTGATGGTAATGTTGTGATGGCTAGTCGTTCGAATGCAGAAATCGTCCGCGACGTAATTTGCGTTGGAATCAACCGCGCACCCGGAAAGAGAAAACCGAACGATCTTACTTAATTTGCAAGTAAGTTCGATAGAAACTGACGATTGACAATCGAGTTACCTCCGTGAATAATACATCATCCGACTTGATCTTTTTTTTATTGCAATCGCCGCTGTGATTTTCCGCTGTGATGTTTGCGCGTAAAACCCGCAATTTTATATTATATGCGGAGGCGATAGATCAAGAGCTCGATATGAATTATAATTTATGAAAGTTATGCTGGAAATGCTGTAACATGGATTGTGATGGAAATATTGATATTAATCGTATTTCTGCTTTTTAAATCGATTGCATGGAGAACTCTCTTCCTCTCGGTGTTTATTATAGTTAATTAACTTATATTTATTAATAATTTATTTTTTGTGTACGCGATACGCAGATTTAATAAAATTGAGTCCTCTATCTCTGCATGTGTTAAATATGTGAGATGAGAACGATTATAATCCCCATTTTTCAATGAAGTATTATAAGATTTGCGTACAAATTATCTATATTTTTGCATTTATTTTTTGACAAAGTTTTTAGGCGAGCTATAGCTTATCGCAGACAAATTTAGAACGCTAATGTTTGTCGTACACTGTATATTACCATGATATTGGAGATCGTGGATGTCTCTTGATCAAGTGATGCTCGAAACAAACGGTACGCATCTTTAAACGTTGGCAGACTTTTTATACCGGTGGATTTTAAGAGGTGGATATTTGGGTCAGGTTATATGTACGTGAGAAGCGATATCACCCGTATGTCGTGCATATCCAAGGAATTCCCGTCCAAGAAACCAAGCAGGTGTTCGTTTTCATTCACGCTAGCGCGCAGCATTCAATCAGATAGATGCGCGTCATCGCGGAAGAGGAAGGCAAAGAGTTAATCCATATTTCTGTGCGCAGTGATGCGAGCAGTTGTTGTATAACTAGAATAGAGCAATTGTTGTATAATTAGAAATAAAGGGTTTCATTTAATTATTAAATTTGTATATTGTGGACGCGAAATAAAGTGTCAGCAGATTTAAATTAATAACTATAGCATTATATTGCTGTGATTATCACGATTACAGTTACTATTATTAAAGAGTAGATATAATATATGCATATAACACGTAAAAAATGGGCCTATAAAGATTTACATAAACAAGTAAAAAAGAATAAGGGATTTGCACGCATATAAAAAAGTATAAAATAAATATAGATTTAATACATTTTTTAATATGATATTTGTCAAAATGTTATGTACGATGGATGATATTTGTAAATGACTTGAAAGAAAAATAATTTTATTTCGAACTATTAAATAAGTTGCTTATTCGATATACATATTTGATAGTTTTATCGTGATAGT
Organism: Temnothorax rugatulus; assembly: GCA_035220575.1. Classification (NCBI taxonomy): domain Eukaryota; kingdom Metazoa; phylum Arthropoda; class Insecta; order Hymenoptera; family Formicidae; genus Temnothorax; species Temnothorax rugatulus. The sequence continues at coordinate 485,925 of JASTWL010000113.1, forward strand.
TTATTTTTCAGAATTAAATTTTTTATTTTTTGTATAGAATAAAAAAATATAAATTATTTTTAGTTACCTGAAATACTGATCCATAAAAATGCTCTCATTAAAGAATCGTTAGTTATTTGCGGACGCTTTTTAATACTTTATTTTCCTTCGAAATTGTGTCCGCAGAAGTTAGTTCTTGGAGGATATAATTCTCGGCACCAAAAATTCTAAACGATGACAATTAGCCAACAATCCTTGACATGCTTGTGGTTCGCGCACATTGAATACTAATAAGTATTGTAGTTTTCCTAGAATTGTCCTAACATTGTGTAAATGCAAATCGTAATCACGAAAACCAGTCCTACCGGTATTGCTTTTTACGTTAACAACCTCTGAATAAGTTGGAGACAATTTTATTTTGAGAGAATTTTAAGAGAGTTTAGTGAAACGTGAGTCAAGATTTAAAATTAGAAGCTCGCAGTAAATCGAATTCTTTTTGAAGACTGATAAGAAATATAATTTTCTAAATTAGTTAGAAATAAATTTTTACTTCGCAAAAAGTTAGGTAAAAGATTAACAAGATATTTAATATCGAATATGTAAAAAATTGCGATAAAAGATAATTTCTATCAAATTATTGTCTTTATTTTATTTTAATTTACCGATTATAAATATCGGAGCATTCTATGTACATAAAAAAACGCGCTAAGTTTAAAAATATTTTAGTATACTATATCTATTTTAAAACGCGTGTGTTTTGATTTATAAAACGCGAGATCAACTATGCTAATATCTGGAATTCTCACATATTCGTCATCGCTATGTTAATGTATTTTTCGTATGTGACTTTTAATCGCAATCGTTTCATGAGTCATTTAATTATTAGCAAAACTACATTATGCGTACTTAACGGAAAAACGAATTGTCGTCACGATCAATCGCGTCAGCTAATAATTCTGCGTATAACTTGTTTTTCAATTTCGATGAATAAGTGATTGATAAGAAAAAATGTGAATTATATGTAATTATATATCTATGACTGTCAATAATTACAGGAACAGAAATGTTTTATTATGCAAGAGTAATTTAGTATAATTAAATCTAATAATATAAGTACAAATATCCACACAAAATAATGTAATATAAAAATATAATCTATTCTAGGAAGTATTTAATAAAATCTAATAATATATAATACTACTATATCGATATAATAGATGTTGCATTGCAAATGCACTTATGCAATTTAACAATTCTCAGCCTAGTTCTAAATTCATGGTTTTGCAATCAATTTTTGAGTTTAGGATTATTTTTAATATAACGTTATTCTGTATAAAATTATTTTATATCAAAAATATATAATACTGACATTTAACAACGATCTAAATATTTTTCGCGGGCATTTATTTTAATGTACATATTATATATTTCTTGAATTGTAGTTTATATTTCTATCTATTATTATACTTCAAATACTTTTGAAATCTTATTACGTACGAATATCTAAATATCTAAACTATTCTAAAAATTACTTTATTGCAAGATTAACAAAATTATAATTTATATTATTTTCCCTGAGATATTAACCATGATCGATACTTAAAAATACATCGATAAGTTTATGCTTATTTCAAGTTGATTGTTATGAATTCTGAGTATTGTAAATGTATTGTGTATATTTACTTATTACCATTCCTTTTAATATATACAAGATGAACATCAGTGTTTGACGAGATGACCTTTGACGCTTTACGTATAGGCAGTTACAATATCTTATCACATGCTTTCTAAGATTAGGTCGTTACATTACTCGACGAGCTAGCTTCGATTGTATTTGAAAGAGATGGAGCTACCGCCTCGTCGTCAATGTAATCCTGTTGCTCAGTCGCGTGCTTAGACCACGATGAAAAATGGATCAATCTGAAATAAATAATTATTCAGTAAAATTAGATTATTTCGAAAGCGATTAAGCAAAGCGCCGCAATTCTCTAATACATTTTTAATCGAGAGAAAAAAATAATATACGAAAAAAAATGTCGTCTAGGAAAAATTATAATTTACTTACAGAATTAACAGGAGCACGGCGATCTGCGTGGCGAATGTCAACCAATAGAAAGAGCTCGGTGCTGTCTTTATCGTGGCGTTATAAAGTTGAGAATATAAAGTACCGCTAAATAGCGGTACTGCGTTATCGCATACGGAAAGCATCGCGAATACCTTTCCTAAAGAATTAAAACAATACGATTATGTTTCTTTTTTGTTACAATGAAAAAGAAAAATAATTATTGTGGCATGAAATTGAGATCGATATTAGATGAGATTCGATTTTGACATGAAAGTAATATTCCTTATTCGGGAAAATTCAAATTCTAGCATAAAGTATGTATTTTTTATGTTTATAGCATCAAAAACTAAAACTATATCTGTATTGACCTGATCGGGATTTAATTGATTTCAATCTACGTGTAAAAATAGATGTAATAATTATTGCCACGCACCTCGTTCCTCTATGGGCACAAGTTTCGAGGTCATAGATCTGAGTACCGGAGCTACTACAGGACCTAACGCAGCAACAGCAGCACCTGCAAGATAATTATTATTATACAATAATGTCAATGTGTTATTTTGTCATTTGAGTATTCGTGTAATATTTTAATTAAAAGTTTGAATAATTCGATAATGACACCATGTAATATTTGGAAAGAATTTGATATGTGAGAGATTGAGAGAAATATAAGATCTCTTACTTACCCACGTAAAACAATTTCGGCTGGTCCGCTAAAACAAATACTATTCTTCCAGCTGCATGCGCTATTGCTCCAACCGCTACGATGAAAGTGTCCTTCATTCCTATTAATTTATTCATGATAGGCACTCCAATGAGCATTGCTGTTGGAATAAAATTCTTTTAAATACTTTATACGTTATAACTTCGTATTTCTAATAGCATTTAAAATATTTATGCTGCTTGTAAATTATATGACAGTATTTATTAGTTCTGAACTTATTCGAAACGTTTTTTATAATTATAAAAAATGCGAGTATTGAAGATTCAGATATTCAAGAATAATACTTAAGAAAAATGGCTAATTTTCAATGACATAGCAGTAATAATCCATATCTTGGTTTATTTTTTTACACGAAAAACCGAGCTTTTTACACGATCGGTTTCAATTTCTCGCAATTGGATCGTAATTTTTTTTATTATCGTTGATAATCAAGACCATAAATTGACCAGGAGTGAAAGTTCTCGTGATTTCGATAAGAAATTTCCCCTTTCACTCGCGACATTCAGAACGCATTGCGGATTAATAATTTCGAGGTTCGCGAAATGTCAATTCGATTAATTTGGATCAAGTTTATGTCAAACTGACCTAATACGAAGAGAGTCGATTGGAATGTTTAAAGTTGCTAAATCCACCACGTTCCACTTGAAGATTAGTGAGGTATACATCTGACTCTTCGGTTTTCTCGTCTCTCTGGAATGTATATAGACACATCGCGAGCAGAAGCAACCACAGGTGCAATTTGCCATGATTGCGTCTCGATTTCACCAACGTTCGCATTGTCGTGACGACATGTCTCGTGTCGAAGAAGTCCAACAGCCAGTTGGTGCCCGAAAGTGGTTGCTGCCGTGGTGACGTTTGCCATTTTAGCCACACGAGCGAATACACAATCGCCAGCAAGAGTAAAGTCGCGTTTACAGCGAACATAATTGTGTAGGACATGTTGACTAGATGAGTAAACACATAAGATCCAAGTGCAACTCCTACGAACGAAAAAAATACGATTGATTATTTAACTTTACGCCACTGAATTGTAAAGGGTTTTATATAATCGCGAACATATACGCAAAATGAAAGTGGTAAAACAATGATGCTATCGACAATCCATGAATTTTAACGGCTCAAAAATCCTTATAGAAAAAAATTTTATAATAAATGTGCGGTATTTATCTAAACAATATGAAAGCTCAGAGGTTGCCTTAATTAACTTCACGCCGAAGTTTCTTTATAATAATTATATCTGCATAAAATTTTTGAGAGCAAACTTGTTCCTACCCGAGGGCATAGTACTGAGATAAACGACATCTAAGATCGTGATTCTCATGGTTCTTTGTTGCACGGAGCTTATGTCCGACATGTACGCGAAGCAACTGCCAAAGATTGCCACGTCGCCGCCCAGTAGGCTCATCGGCAGGGTCGCCGTGTACACTACCATGTTCAGATTCCAAGTGTTCATCATAGAATTGATCACGACCATGAAGGAGTAAATCAATTTGCCCGTTAAGCCGAGAACGAGCGGCAATTTACGTCCTCGCCGGTCGCTCCAGTTGCCGTAAAACATTGCCAAGATAATAGGCACTACATGCCCGGCAATGTCGTTCCATTGATGAAATTCCGAGACGGTCATCTGCAAGATAAATTTTTCTTATTGTTAATGAAACGTAATTGAAGAATGAAAGTCAATTATCGACATCGAAAACGCTCTGAATTCAGAATAAATTATTCATTATGCGTTCGCGGTAAAATTGCTTACTGGCTTTTAGGCATTTTATTTACGTTTTCAATAAATTTTCATAAAATAAAATGAGCGGATATATGTTTGAATGTATATTCTCTTACATGCTTCGCGTAGGTACATTGCGGTATCACATTTCGTTGCGTAGGTATCTCATGTTAATATTTAGTTCGACAAATATGTTTGCTTTGATAGCATCCGGTTGTATTTTTGCTGATTATCTATACTTTGATCAATAAGCATTGTAGTCGTTAATGAGACAATCATACGTACAAGTACTATGAAGTACTATTGTCACACTAAATATTTGCACATGCACGATAAGCAAGTCCCTTCGATCGAATTTAACAATCTCACGAGCTGTTAAACTAAACTCCGATAGTTTTTACGTCTCTTTTCTTTTATTTTAAATGTAGTACATAATTTTACCTGTACTTCGGTCTTTATCGCTTTATTATCATCATCGTTGAGCTTCATACAGATTTCTTCAGAGTATCCGTGATCCACCCGACATGCTTTATACCTAAAAAAGTCTTGCTCGACGACTGACGTGAACATAAATGCCATCATGTAAAGCCACATAGTCGGCTCTACTGATATATATTTTACCCATCCGAAGTATTTTCTGCAGTACATCCTGTTTCCTCGGAAAGATTCCGTTCGTGGTGTCACCTAGAAATTATAAAATGAACATTAAAACACGTAGTCCGATGATAACTTTGTTTATTAGCAACGTATGTTAAAATTATAAAGTTTTATAGAGTTATAATTAAACGGCAAAGGGTTACCTTTCACAAAATTAAACTAGCGAATAAATTTCAATTTCTTAGAACTTTTGACCAAAGTAAGAGAGAGTTGGAAAATTGTAATTATAACTATAATGCTGTTAAATATCAGCTAGTGATTTATATAAATGTATTCTCTATCACGTAAATGTGTACACACTGAAACGCGTTCACTAACACATATCACGCAGTCTATATTACACAAAGTATATCAGCGTTTCGCAGAGTTACTGTTTTCATCTTATGTAGTATATAGCTTGTGTGATAACTATATAATAATGATCTTTCAACCTATCTTCAATATGTCGTATCTAATATTGTAAGTAGGAAATTTCAACAGCGTTCGCGATTGAAATAATTTTAGTTTCGTGACGATATAGATACATAGATATATACTCGAGAAAATACTTACTGATATTAACCACTATTGTTTAATCCCTACATATTTTTATGAGATTCTTTACGTATTTCGGCATTATAATTTTCTTTACAATTATTTTATTTTCTCTTTAAATTAATTATAAAAGAAGACAAATAATTTCAATGTATATACTGATAATAATGTAAACGTATTTTCACTGTTTCAAAAATGTCGAACGTGTTATGAAACGATTATAAAGTACTAGAATTTTTATAATATACGCGATCAAAGGTTCATATACGAGGATTTGTTTACGAAAACAAAGCTTCCTCTATGAGGAAGCAAAAGACTTAATTGATGTTACGCTGGGATATTTAAGTATAGCTAATTAAGAAGTGGAGTAGAAAATTGCGATGTCTCTCTGACGTAAACGTCGTAAAAATATTTAAGATTAAAAATTGAAATCTGCAGGTTGCTACTGTTTTATTAATCGTATTGCTTTGTACGAGAAACAATTATAAATAATTTACATCTTTATCTTAGAGAGAAATGTGTAAATATTTCAATTATTAAATAGGTTTCTTAAACTCATATGTAATAGAATGCGTTTATATTAAACGAAATATACACAAATATCAAAACATATTTTTATCAGAATGAAGAGGGAAATAACTTTTTCAATTTTCTTTTTCATCATAAAAATGTTTTTAGAAGAGAGAAAGCAGGATTGGATCAAACGATATTCTTGTAATTAAAGATCAAAACGTCTTGTACTTACCTCGTCGGTTTTCATATCACTATTAATCGCTACTGATGGTTTCTCCATTTTTTTTTTTTTTTAATTAAAGATCTTCGATGCAAGAGAACTTCTTCAGTCCTTGCTTTCAACTGTTGCACATAGTCATTCTTGCACAGTCCATTACTTTACTGCATGCGTCTGCAAATTATAACGCACAAAACACTCGCTGAGTTAATTTATAATATGCCGATAGGATACTTTATCTGTGTGTGCCAGCATTAAGTCGGCCTTAATTACGCGCGTTATCGCAAAATTTTAGAACACTAAGGCATAATAAAATTTTCTTTATTCTAAAAATTTCATATCTTCCTTGCGATTATTTGGATAATTACGTAATAATTCACATAAAATCCTACGATCAACGATGGACATAGGCATATTCCTATGTTTTGATTAATATATTTATCGATATATTCTACTAATAGTAAATTGTTAATTAAACTAAATGTTAATATATACTTTAACATTTCATTATTACGCGCATTAAAAGTTGGCAGGTATGGTATTACAAATTCGCTTAACATAAAAATACGGTTTCACTGAAGTTTTCGGTGTCCAATACAATTATAGGAGAATATACATGATAATCTAAGAAATGATAAGTACTGAAACTAAACCTTTCATCTACGTTACTATTTTAAAACTTTTATTATTTTTACGAGCTTATAATTACTTTATTTTTGTTTAAATATTCAAATGAGTTAACTTGTTAGTCGGTGTGTATATATATGTACATCAAATGAGGGTTAATCATATCAAGTAGACATAATAAGTAGAACGTGTCCGTTCGTAGAAATCAAAAATATCGTAAAGCGTCCGGCAAGATATGCCACAACACTTACGATAATTAGATGTTGCAAGTGTTGCCACATGAATGTTAAAAATTAGATATCTAGCTTAAGAAGCTTTCTGAGATATCATAAAAAGTAATAGTATATATCGCTCCTGTTATATCTGATAATATAATTTAAAATTGTTTATCACACACCATTGTCTGAAAATAGTAAATAGATTGAATATCACACTATTCAACAGCTATTACGTAAATCCACAGATATGTGTGAACATTATCCGAAGTAGCGCTTTTAATTTATTTATTATATCGATTTAACAGTGTATATATAAAAGCATAAGATAATTGTCACAATTTTTTAAAAATTTTATTAATTGTTTCCTGTGATTAAAATAAACGAAGTCGACAGAGTCGATAACGAGCTTGAAAAGGCATTTAGTTCTTGTCATTAAGTTTTTACAATTACATAAAATGAAAGTTACATATGTGTAAAAGAATAGTAGTTAATTCAATAAGTAGTTATAGATATATATATATATAGTGCTTTCTATTTAAAACAATAGATATTTAAACAATGATGAAAGGAAAATGTTGATCAACATGAAGATATTACGTTACTGTCTTCTTCGAGTTATATATGTATAATATAAAAAATTATGTTTGCATTAATCAATATAATATTCACATTTATATAAATAAAATAATAAGCTTCTTTCGATTAACGAAACATTAACACCATCGGAGTTACAACTCTATTTTAAATATAAGAAAATTGTATTTGCACACTTGATCCCCACTACTTTGAGTGAAACAAGTCGAGGTGTTTTAGATTAAAATAAATGTGTTATCGTTGGTTCGAAATGCTACACTACTACTATTTTTTTCGCTAAACTCCACTAAATTTTGATATTATTCTCTTCTGTCGAAACTATTCATTAATAAATCAATTAAATTTGAGACTCACGCGATAACTGTTATGCAGTCAGCGTTTCATCCGCGCACGTGGTTCACATCTGCTCCAACAATATGTGCGCGCAACGTTTCTGCACGTGGGTAACGTTCACGCAATCGCTGTAAAACTGAAGCTACGCGTGTTCGCTCGGTGGCTCCGTCCTCCATTCGCTGGTTCGAGTCGAAATATTTTATCAGACGATTTTACGTAATCAGCTCCTCGGGTTCTCCAAAACACGTGCGCACGGACGCCGGACGTTGCGAGATCGCATTGTGACATTGTAGCGCGAGAATGTGCGCCTTGAGCGCTTCGCGCGTCATCGGTCGATACCGACTCCGAAAAATACATTTGTGAGCGGCCATAGTATTCCAAGCGTTTGCGTCCGCGATACCCTGTCGCCGACTGCGGCAGCGTCAGGTCGGCCATCCTGTCGGGATAAAACGAGTCCGGCGACATCTTGTGGAATAGAAAATACAGGGAAATTAATTTTAAAGAATTTTCCTGGCGATAGTAGGTGATTCCAAGAGTGATTTTTTACTTTTTGGTCACCTTATTCCGCGATCTCGTTTATTATTTTAACTCGGAACAAGTAGTTCTCCTCCTTAAAACACTAGTTTGTGGTAAATTCTATACAGTTGGTACTACTTCCAGATACATGCATGTTGCATACGTCGTAAGATACCTTAAAGATATCTTAGATATCTTAGCTGTCTTAAAGATATCTTTACGACGTCTTATGCAACATGCATGTTATCTGGGTTGTTGGGTAACGTGAAGTATTGATTTTCTTTAGTGACCTCAGTTTTTGTGACCGGAAATAAGTTAGCGCTGGAAGTTCATATTTTTTAATGAATTATAACTCAAACGATTGCTCCTTAATTGCTCCTTCAGAATCAAGAATTGCTCCCCTTTTAAAATTAATATTTTTTAAAATATTTACAAAAAACAAAAATTAAAATTTTCACTTCAAAACATATTTCTAATAGCTTTGTGCAACTAAATCCGGCATCAAACGATTGCTCCTTAATTGCTCCTTATTGCTCCATCATTACTTTAGTGATTTATTGGATTTTTATTAAAAAATTAACAAATTAAATGCTGGAGGACTTTTGCATAACGCAAATAGGTATCAACCAATCATAATTCTTTATTTCTATTCTGTTGTTAGAAATAGGGTGGCAAGAAGCGACGCGGTAGCCAATAAACTTGTTCATACGGAAAAGCTGCACGTTGATTGGCTACTGCTTCGCTCTTTGCCGCGCGGCAAGCGTTTCCGTGTGCTGGAGCCTAAGTAGAGACCCTTTAATCAGAGTTGGGCCATACGGTAGCACTTTTGATTGGTTCGTCATTTCTTGGCAAAAGCAAGGAAACAGAAAGAGAAAGGGATATAAAAAGAAAAAGAAAGCGATATGAATGTATATCTTTCCAACTTATTTCCGATTTATATGTTTATAAACGATAGAGCTGTCATGTTACGTTCGAATATATCCGCCGTTGGCTGCCGAACCATATAGTTACGATAGGCGGCCGATAGGTGGCGGCGTTGTCACTTGTGAATAATTAATTTGTTTATTTTTCAAGAAAATGCACTAAATCACTAAAGTAATGATGGAGCATAAGGAGGCCGTTTGATGCCGGATTTAGTTGCACAAAGCTATTAGAAATATTTTTAAAGTAAAATTTTAATTTTTATGTTTTTTGTAAATATTTTAAAAATATTAATTTTAAAAGGGGAGCAATTCTTGATTCTGAAGGAGCAATTAAAGAGCAATCGTTTAAGCTATAATTCATTAAAAAATATGAACTTCCAGCGCCAACTTATTTCCGGTGTTTTTGTGGGAGATTTGAAAGAATCTAACATATCGTTGGATTTATAACGTTATTACCGTGGAACTTTCTTTCACATTTTATTAATTTTTTGCTTTATAGATTTTTATCTTGTAGATTTGTATGAAGTTTGATATATCTTCTTCTAATTCTCTAATTCTCTTCATAATTTAGTCAGTTTTTTAAGAAGCTAAATATAATGGGCATGACTCTATAATTATATCTTAAAATTTTATGTGTCTTATTAATGATTAAATATCTAGCGATTTTTGTATATTTAAAAAATTTTTTTAAAGTTTTAATATATTTTAATAAACTGTGCTTCAATAAAATAACATTAATTTATAAAGTCTACATGTCAAAGTTATATGCTACTAGACTATTCGATAATTCGTGTATTAATTGCCGTTTGGATTCTCAAGGAGAATAATAACGAAACCGTGAGAATGCAGGTCAGGTCAGAAAACCGGTTCCTTTTTTGCTAAGTCCTTTCAACAGAAAGGACTAAACTAGTTTGAGATATAGGACCATTTCGAGGACATCAATCACCATACTTAGAAATGTACTCTCTTAATTAAATTTTTACAAGATAAAACGAAATTTATTTGAAAAAAAAAAAAAAAAAAAAAAAAAAATAAGATATAAAAATATATTTAATAAATACACTATAAATGTATACAAATCTTGATCGAAATTGTAAATTAGGTAACTAGATGAGAAATTTGTATTTATACATAAAGATAACAGAAGATTATCACAATGTAAGATTAGTATATAATTGCGAATTATATTTTTGAGAAATAATTTTATCGTAGGAGATCAGAATGGGAGGAGGATACAAAGGTATTGGACAGTTTAGTTTTGTTAAAAATTTATTTTATATCATCAGTGTGTTAATTACGGCGCGTAATTATGACTATGATATTGATGTGTCTTATCAGTAAACTTTAGGCCATCAAAGTTACATAATATTTTTCTCGAGTGATAATAATAATACATATTTCGTTCTACCCCGTGCACTTTCAATTTCAGTTAGTGGTCTTCCGATCGTATCGTTACATATTGACTTTAAAATCAACGCGACATTTTATCGACGCCGTAGACGAAGTTCTCACGCTTCCCTATCGTAGGCAAATTGTAGGGAAATTTGAAAGGGAATACTGGGATTTCTGTCAAAAGAAATAATCGCGATTGTTCTTTCAATGTCGATCATACACCCCGATTCTTATGAGATACTTTCTACATACCATACCATCTCTTACCACTCTTAACACTGTCAATGAACTATTTTCTCATTTGACGCACGCTATATCTTAACTAATCTAGATTTCGCTTGTTTAACATCCGAGTTATTCAAAAAGATTAAAAATTAAATATCTTTGTTGAACCTTAGAAAATTGAAGGAATTTTTTAATAGATGTTTTTCGAATCTTGCTGTAAAAATGAAAATAAAGTCCACCATAATTTTTGTCGACAGTTTATGACTATCGCCATTATTTGGACGATTAACTTTTTGACGCTAATGGGCTTCTAGGCTGTAAAAGCTGTAAAACATGCAGCTGACAGATTTATGGCGTAAGAACTTACACGATTACTTCGATACGGTGCAATGCACAGTAATTTCGAATAAGTGTTAACGTGAATAATTTGTGCTCTGACTTCACCTCGACAGTTTTACGCGTGGAATTTATTGTGAAGTATTTAACATAAATATACTTTGATCGATAACATAAAATATACTATTGATCGATATCATACGATTAAATGAAATAATTTATGAGAAATATTTGAGAATTTAATATATTAATATTTCGCATTATTCTAATTTGTTTTGATGAAAGTAGAGATATCTACTTATTTAAATAAATCCTGTGTTGTTATAATACAACGATTTTTTAAGTTTGTTATAAATTTATTTAATGTGTTGCTTTACTTCTTTGATAATTAATAATTAATTATTCAGCATTATCAAATATGTTTCGGGTAAAAGAAAAATCTCTTCGAAGCAAAAAAAAAGTTGTCGATTTTAGCATAAATGATCTGATGCTCATTAATTAACATGATTCGATCGAGATTTCTTGCTTTAACAATGACTATCTTTGTTGACTAACATTTAATATTAGCTGGACCTGCCAGCGCTATTGAAATTTTCATGAAAGCATAGATTCAACTTGTACCATGTACAATATCTGCTTATATACAGTTATTGTATTAATCGATGATCATTCTAGTCGAGCGTTAAATTCGCTGCAGCACATATACATAATTGGATTGTGAAACTGCATTTAATCCATTTGACATGATTTGATACATTATTTTTCACACATGACTTATTATTCAACGAATTAGTCAAATAATGTGCTCGTTAAACACGACATCCATTTAATCATTCGGTCAAGTTAATTGATTAGACTTGTCAAAATATCTTTTATCGTGCTCTACTATTTTTTCTATAACAAATATAGCTCTTTTTTTTTTACTTATCGTTCGGGAAGTTGCCTAAGCGCAAAGAAGATCGATATGTATATTCTGATCGAGAGGATCGAGAGCTCGCGCCGCGCCGCGCCGCGCCGCGCCGGTAGATGCACATCAACGCAATTACATCTATGTACACTTTGGCCAAGTTTGTACATATGCACACAAGCGCCCCATATACATACATACATATTTACATACTTGCAAATGTATCTAATCTATAAGACATTGAATATTGCGGGACGTCGACGTCTTCGTCGAACTACTCGCGCGTACATTCGGACGATCGATCGTTTCTACACAAACGTACTCAGAGTCAGAGATCGTAGCGCGATAACTTGATCATTTCGATACCATTTTGGTGAATCCGTTTATTGACGTCACGAATAAAGAAGAATTCACATTATTGCGTTCCTATTGCGAATAAACCTGGAGATCATTTTCTGAATAGCTGAAGCATTGAAATGTTGAAAATTCCATTTATTCTGTTGAGATTCAACAAAGTATTTATCTTTTCATCTCTCTTGATGTTTGTAGCTGCACCAGTTGCTTTGTCGCGTTTGCCGGTCAAATCCGCGTTGATTTCTCTTTACTCTCTTTTGAAGAAAAGAGAATGGTTTTTCCTGCATTCTCGTTTCTTTTATAATTAATTGTATTATACATTAAGTCTTTTATTTTTGCATTTAATATCACGTTTTTTATTTTATAATATTGCATCACGATATTTTTATGTACAACTAAACTAATATTTTAATTACTAAATTGACCGGTAAGGCAATTAATCGGCGCTTTTCAGTATTTTTCGTAGATTTTTTTATAAAGTAGTAATCGAATTAATAGAATATCTTATTTGAAGTTCCTTTATAGGTTGCTAGGATCGATGAGAAAAAAATATATTACTCGTCGGTTAGTCGACGCTACGGTAACATCATGCAATTTCATTAACTTTCTGCCGGAAAGTTGGCTAGTGTAGAATCGTTCGTCCGACGTTTACAGTTCTCTCCTACATCCGCCCAAAGTTTACTCTTTTATTATATGAATTTACTTTCACGCTATAGGTCCTTCAAAATTCTGAAATCAAAGTAGAATTGCAGCTGCGGTTGCAAAAAGAATGGGCACTATTCAAACCTCGTATTAATAAAAAGAGATCTTTATATATGAGATTATCTGCGATTTCGAAAATTATTATAACGAGCAAATGCAGCAAATTCGCAAGTTGCAATACTGAAAAGTACACAATTAGCAGTATAGTTTCCAATACATTCCGCAGTCATGGATGAAATAAAATAGTAATCGAATTACTTTTTTTGCTTATTCTTCAATATTGTTTAAATTAATTTTTCGTATTTTTATTATTTTCTTAATTTGAATGAGTAATATGACTCATAATTTTTTATACAAATTTTTTTATCTTCCGTGTTTTAATAAAAATTTAATAACTGCATTACCGAAATATAATTTTTGAAATTATTTAATACTAAAGTAAGGTAAATTTTCTCTCGTTTTAAAATATGAAACATTAACAATTTTAGTGACCAAGAATTCTCTTTTTATTTAAAAATATATTTTTAATTAATTATAGGAAAATGATTGAGAAATGTCTTTTTTTACTTGAAATATCGACTGTTATAATTACGAACAGTAGACGAGAGTATAAATAAAACAACTGTTTTCTCTCCATCCTTAGAACGCTACAATTCAACTGTTGAGTCTAGAATATAATTATTAACTCGCCGTGGTCCCTTCTTATTAAAGCAAACTGTCTATACATATGAAGTTCGTTCGTCCACGGTTCGTTGTATCAAGTTAACCTTTTCAATTTGCTTCTGATTATATATCTATTCATGAAGTCTTCTCTCTTTATATATTGACTAGAATACGTCCACTCGTTGGACACATCGTGAGAAAGATTATAAGCTCGCAATTAATCTGGAAATTATTAAAATAATCAAGCTATCTACAATTATATGCTAAAGTAAAAAAAATTTCGAATCAACAATATACAAACGAAAAAATGAATTTTTTTTACAAATGATATTTTCATGAAATTATAAATTATTTGTGATGCTATTTTTAATTGCTGCGTATGACTTGACACATTATGGCCCGAGTTTTTTAAATTAATATTGCACATTTGATGCTAAATGTATTTATTTCTTCGAGGATGTTGGCGTTCTTATTGTCATGAGAATAAATACTTCGTGTCCTTTCTATTTCAAAGTTATTTCTGTCAAAGCAATTTTATTTGTGAAAATATTTACCTATTTGAAATATTATAGAAAATGTAATTCGATATTATATTAGCGTAATACAAATTAAAACTTTCTAATCTTATTGTTTAAATAAACTTTTGCAAGAATTAATATTTGAAAGCTAATATAACGACATGTGAAAGAATTTGGAACAAGATTGAATGTAAAATTGAGCTTTTAGTTATCTTTTTATGTAATAATTGTGCGTACATTTAAGCTTATGTATAATTGACTTGTT